>CM052900.1:150028595-150068940 GCA_028534135.1 Potos flavus | reverse complement strand
TTTCCTTTCCTTTCCTTTCCTTTCCTTTCCTTTCCTTTCCTTTCCTTTCCTTTCCTTTCCTCTCTTTCTCTCTTCCTCCCTCCCTCCTTCCTTCCTTCCTTTCTCTCTCTTTCTCTCTTTCTTTCTCTCTCTCTCTCTTTTTTTTCTTGAAGCTGAAATACAGTATGGCTCTAAGTAAGGAGCATACCCTCCCCCTTTTTCTTTTTGTGATAAAATTATTCCAGCTTTACATGTGCAATAACTCATCCTTGTGAAAAGGATTCAGTTCTCATTATAATAGAGTTGTAAACGTGTCAGTCTGTAATAATTTAAGTATTGGATTTTACCACCCCACCGCCTAGCTAATTATTTGTATGTGTGAGAGAAGAACAAAGGAGAATCTGAGCAAACCTTGGAGACTAGAAAAGCAAGCAGTTAGGTGAAAGCTGAAGTAGTTAAGAACTTTTAAGGATACGTGAGTTCTGCGCTTGTTTTCCTCTGCTAACAACCAGTTCCTTGATTTTGGAGGTGGAGACTGGCTGGTAGGTGACTGGAGGGAAAGTTCATTAAAAGCTGAAGACAGACTCAAGCAGGCTCTTGTGCTGCGGAGGCAGCTGACAGCGTGGTGGCCGTGACAGCTGGCGGCCTAACAGGCTAATGGGAGAACAAGAAGGTGTTCAGACTTGGGAAATGAAATTTTGGCCTTGGACATACACAGAATTGAAAAATTTTCAAAGAAATAAAGACTTAGGAAATGAAGTTTGATTCTGAGCATAGAAGTGTCTGAGACGGAATTGAAAAATTTTCAAAGAAATAAACTTAGGAAGAGTGTACAGTTTTATATTATTTGATGTTCTAATTTACAGCATATTTTAGTTAATACAGAGATTCAGAATACTGGCTTAGAAATGTTGAGGGCTTGTTGATTCTTTTTTTGTTGTTGTTGTTGTTGATTCTTTATTAAACTTTGTGAAGACTGTTGCTAGCCATCAGTCACACAAGCTTTATTTGCTTTTTGTCATTGTCCGCAGGACCCTTGCTTACAAATATACTGTTGGTTTTTTTTTTAAGAGCAGTCTTTTTTTTAAGATTTTATTTATTTATTTGACAGAGAGAAAGCGATCATAAGTAGGCAGAGAGGCAGGCAGAGGGAGAGGGGGAAGCAGGCTCCCCGCTGAGCAGAGAGCCCGCGGGGCTCGATCCCAGGACCCTGAGATTGTGACCTGAGCTGAAGGCAGAGGCTTTAACCCACTGAGCCACCCAGGCACCCCACAAATACACTGTTTTTTAATCGCTTAGCATAAGTAGTATCTAACTTCGGTCTGCTTTCTTTTAAATATTGGCCCCCAATTTGGAAAGTAATGTCCTTTCCTTTCTGCTTCCTAGGATATTCATTTTATATGGCATGGGCTCTTTAAAAAATATGTCTTTTTTCCCCCAGTTATAACAGACCATATTCATTTACTGTAGACAACCTAGAAAACACAGAAGAGTACACATAAAATAAAATTGCTTATAACTCCTCCTTTGGAAATGACTATTTCTATTTTGTTATATGTCATAGTCTTTTCTATAAACTTGCATGAATTATTGATGAGAGTATTTTAATGTTCTTCATGACAGCAAAATACTTGGAATGAAAAATGAAGCCCAGTCTAGTATGTAACATGTATTAAGTTTTGAGTTGGTTTAAAGGAGATATTCTTTATTTCATTTTTTTTCAAAGTAACTCAGATTGTATCTGTATTTATCTTCCCAATGGCACCAAAGAAGCATTTACCCTGTTTGATCTTTGCTGGAAGAAAGCAAGCTTTGTTTTGTTGTGAAATTTTCCAAAACCTAGAATCGCTCAGAGAATAGATATTGATTAAATGGTTTGAAGGTAGGCTGTTCCTTTACGTTCTTTAGGAGAAATCTGTTCTGAAAATCCAAATTATTTTTTGGTATTAATTTTCCCCTTCAATCTTGTAGTAGGTACCCATTTTATAGTTAGAGGAGATAAGATACAATCTTTGTCTAGAAATGGTCCAGCACAGTATAGGGATATTAATAGAAGCAAATGTTAATTGAATACATTCCATGCAGTAAGTGCTGGAGAGATAAATAAGAGCAGGTCTCTGGTCTTCAAGGAGCTCACCATATAGCCTAATGGACAATCAGCAGGTGAGTAAATGCACCATAGTTGATGGCTTTTTCCTATATAGTATAGTAACTTTTTGTCTCTTGCTTTTAAAAATGAGGGGCACCTGGATGGTTCAGCGAGTTGAGCGTGTGTCTCTGGATTTCCGCTCAGGTCATGATCTCAGGGTGGTGAAATCGAGCCTTGCGTAGGGCTCTGTGCGGGGCGTGGAGCCTACCTGAGATTCTCTCTCTCCCTCTCCCTTTGCTCCCCACCTCTTAAAAAAAAATTCCAGTTGAATTAAGACCTTAAGAAATGATTTATGTGACAACCTAAATGAACTAATTGACTTAGAGATGAGTGAAATATCTACATTGTATGCTGACAGATGAAGGGTAGTTAGTATCATGGAATCTACTAAGTATGGTGTATTATCAGTTGTTTACAGAAACTGGTATCTTTTCCCTCAGTAATTTAGTTACGTGTTAATATTCTGTACTTTTAATCTGTCTAAAATAAAACTGATACTTCTTGCTTCAAATGTTAAATGGATCCAACTTTCTCTAGTTTATTGAATTAGATACAACCACTTGATCTGGCAGTCAGAGTCTTTCAGATCATGACCCAGCTATGTTCCCGGTCTTATCTCCCACAGCAGCTGCACATTTACCTCATATTCTAGCTAGAACCATCCTGAACATGCCCTGGACTTCTCAGCCTTCATGTAAGATTTTTGATGGTGTTTTCTTCATTTGAAGTATCTTTGACTTCTCCAGCCCCTCTCCCACCTTCAGTTTCTGCCTGCCAGAATAGTAATCATTCTTTTTTCATTCAGTCATTGAACAAATATTGAGGGACTGTTGTGGTGGCTTGGCTACATCAGGGAACAGCACGGAGTTGATATTCGGGTGGGGGAGGCAGACAATAAATGTGTGTCTACTAGTGATTAGGGCTATGAAGAGAACTGAAGTAGGGTAGGGAGTATGGAGAATGGTAGGGGGTGCTGTTTTTGATTTAACGACATTTGGATAGCCTTGCAGAGAATAGAATATAGGGAGGCATAGTCAGAAGCAGAGAGACCAATTAGGTGTTATTTAGGAATTCAGGCAAGAGAAGATACTTGGACTAAGGTGAGAAGTAGTCTGATTCTGGATATATTTCTGAGATGGAGACAACAGGATTTCATGATGTGGAATATGAGAGAAAGAGGAGTCAAAGATGATTCTGAGATTTTCATTCTGAAGAAATTATAGAATGGTGGAGCTGCCATTAATTGAGATAGGGAAGGCTGTGGAGAGCTAGTTCCGATAGGGAGGAGGTCAGGAATTTCGTTTTTGACATGTTATATATGGGTATGTTAAGACCTCATGTAGTCTCTTGTCTAGTGGGAGAGGCTTACGTTAAAGAAATACACAAATAAAGACAGTATATGATTATATTAAGGACAAGAATAGGGCATCTTGAGAAGAAATGACAGGAAATCTGATTAAATAGAAGCTGAGTGGGGGTTCTCTGAGAATTGGATGTTTGGATGAATGGTGGTTAAGAGAAGAATGAGGAGAAGAGGATTCCAGGCTAGAGGAATTGATATATGTGAAGGCTGGATATATTCAACAAATATTTTTGTTTGAGGGTATGACTGCAATAAAGAGAACAAAATTGAGGTACAGAGTGAGATATAGATGGACCACATCATGGAGGTCTTTGTAGGTCATGTGAGTTTTATCCCTGGTAAAAAGAGCAGTTCTCAAAATGGTTTAAGCAAGGGAGTGCCATGGTTTGATGTGCATTTTAAGATGAGTAGTCTGGAAAAGGAATTGGAGAGGAGAGGCAAGAGTGGAAACAAGACAAACTATATGGAGGCCATTGTAGTTGCGAAAGAGATGATGGTGGTTTGGATTAGGGTGGCGATGGGGAGAAGAGAATGGATTTGAGATAAATTTTGAAGGTGGGGTCAATAGGAAGATACTGAAGGAGATGTATGTGAGTTTCTAATCAGATTCGCTGATTGGTAGCAGTGCCTTTCATTGAGATGGAGGAGGAGCAGACAGTGTTCAAGTTTTGACTTGATGAGTTTCTGATGACAGATGTCAAGTGGAGATGTCTAGTAGAAAGTTGGCTGTACAGATCTGATGCTCAGACTTGACACATATTTATCTGATATTTATGTGGTATTTAAAGTGTGTGAGATCATGCAGCGGATGAATTAGGAGTAGCAGGGAAAATGCCTGGGACCAAATTCTGAGGAACTCTCAACACTTAGGGGTGCAACGTTAGACGAGAAACTGGAGAAGGAGAGCGAGGAGCTGCAATAGGGCAGCATGGGAAAGAGGAGGACTACAAGAGTGAAGTACCAAAGAAGCCAGGAGAGGCTTTTAAGAAGAAGGGAGTGACCATTGGTGTCAAGTAAGATGAAAGTCTATTTGATTTATCAGCTGGAAGTCGTTGGTAACACTGTAGCAGCCTTAGTCTATATGGTGGTCTCCTGGTGGGGACGCCAGAGTAGCGTAGGTGGAAGAGTGGGTAGAAGCAAGAGCAGGGGCAAAGTGGAAAGCCAGCTCTAATAAACTTGGCGATGTAGAAGGGATGGATTGGTGGCTAGAAGGGGATACATTTTAAGGGGAGGCGTTTTTAAAAATTATGAGCTGAAAGAGCTACAATGTTGGAAGGAATACTACACCATCATGTTAGAGGAGAAAATATTTCCCATAGGAGTCATCATAATTCACTGGGATGCCTTTTTCACTGCGAGGAAGGTCTGTTTTGTGTATATTTAGAATAGATGTGCTTATTACCACTGACTGCTTTTTCTGTTGCATTTCCCAAATGCATGAGCTAGAATGAATATACAGAAGAGTATTTCATACTTAATGGAAATAATATAAACATTTATGGGGTGCTTTCTATGTGCCAGACACTGTGTTAACTGCATTACTTGTATTAACTCAATAAAATGTTTGCTAAAGGAATATACAGAAGCTTTTTTTCTCCCTTGCACAGGGTTGATTCCAGAGGAAGCTGGTGGGAAGAGAGAAAATGTCGTGTGCTTGGGGAAAAGCAAGTGCTTATTAAATTCACAGAAATCTTCGTATAAGAAGCCAGAGAAATAAGATATGATGCAAATCGCTGGGCTCAGTTCATATTGATTTAGTGCCCCAAGGCTGTTATTTTAGATTGAAGTGAAGGTTTACTTTTTTTTCTTGCACAATAGAAAAGAGTGAAGGGAAAGTCAACAGTTGTGTCCCGTCCCTGAGTGTGTGGCTCGACAGCCAGTGGGATGAAGAGTTGCAGTCATGGTCTTGATGAGTCAGCAGGGACTCCTGTGCTAGAATCATAGTGTTGCCTCGGTGTTGCTTATAAAGGTTCTTTCTATCCTTTGTAATATTTGGGATTCGAGATCCCAAAGGCAGAGCCGGGGGATGATGGTTGACTTGAAGAATCATTTGTATTCCCTCTGTAGGCACTAAATAGTCTATTTCAGAGTTGAAGATGGTTAGAATTAATATTTCAAGTAGGCAATTGAGTTGTCATTTGGAGGACTGGGTCTTTGTTACATTGTTGTTATGCGGTAGTGGTTAAGAGCCCCCTCTCTGGAGCCCTGTGGACTATTTCAGTCCTGGTACTACCTTTCACTAGCTGCGTTCGGGTCTCCACTAGGGTAGTGGTAACTTCTTCTTGGGCTTTTGTAAAGATTAAAAGAGTTAATACAAGAAAAAAAAACTTAAAGTCTGACATATAGTAAGCATTGTTTGCTTATTATTATTCCATGGGCCTCTGGAATGCAGAGTTAAGACTGTATTGGCTCATGGTTATTTTATTTTATTTTATTGCTATTTTTAAAATTTTTATTTATTTATTTATTTGAGAGAGAGACAGAGATAGCAACAGAGAGAGTGAGAGAGAGAGAGAGCACATGAGCAGGGAGGAGAGGGAGAAGCAGGCTCCTCACTCAGTACAGAGCCTGACGCCGGGCTCAATCCCAGGACCCCCGGATCCTGACCTGAGCCAAAGGCAGACACTTACTTAACTGACTGAGCCACCCAGGCACCTCTCATGGTTAGTTTATATGTTCAATATATGTGGTTTCAATCTCCAGGATGTTGCTAAGAGAAGCATCCGCCAGACTACCACTACAAGAAAATAGGTGGGGGAACTTACCATTCTTTATCAGAAGAGCATATTTAGTGTAAAAAAAAAAAATCCAAGATTAGACTCGAATTTGTTCCTGAATTAAGTGAACCATGATTCTGTTGACACAGTCTAGATAACTAAAGGACATTCACATTGGACTCTGCCGTCTTAGTCTCTGCCTCAGCAGCTCTTTCTGGACTAGTAGCTAAAGCTTAAGGGTCTATTATTAGGAAGAGTGGTTTTCTTTTTCTTCCTTTCTGTTTTAGTGAGAGCATAAAAGAAGTAAAGAGGAGTAATCTGTGGCTTGTAGGATCTAGTGGTTCTGTGGAAGTACTTTTGAATTATGGATTTGGCATAATGGCTCCTTGTGCTACTGCATTTTACTATTCCTTGATTTTTGTGGTATTGACTTATAAAGTTGAGCTGGTCATATATTAACTGACATTTGCGTAATGCTTTCATTACGGGAAATACAGACATGTTTAGGAGAGATTAGGTTCTTTCTACTTAATTTGTAGCAGAAGAAATTGAGCTAGTGTAGATTGACAAGTTTTATGCTTAGTAATTTTTAAGGGGGATTAGTAGAGAGAGTTGAAGTCTCCTAATTCTTAATTTATTTCTAGGCCCTGAGATTGTTGTTGTTTTAAATTTTTACTTTATACCACAATGGGATGATAATCAAACTTTAAAACGTTAGCATGGCTATAATTGATAGGTGATGTAAAGATCGTAAACTGATTTAAAATACTTCGTTTTATGATAATGCTTTAAGCTTCTTGAAACTACTTAATTTATTCTTGTATAAAATAGAGTACACTGATACATGAAAATGAAGAGTAAGTTTTTGTTTTTCCGTTAAAGTCAGAATAAGAGTTATAAATTAACAACATTGAGAGCTTACTCTCTCTGGTCCAGGCACAGTGTGCCAAACCCTTTACGTGTTAGCTAATTTAATCCTCCTATAAACTTTGAAATAACTACTATGGATACTATTTTACATGTGAGGCTTAGAGAGGTCATTGCTTGTGTGTGGTCGAGGGGCGGGTAAGTAGCAGAACTGGGATTTGTACCAAGGTCTTTGTTATCCAGAGCCTGACTCTTAACCACTAAGAGCTTTTTTATTTGTTTATATCCTTTTTCTTTATTTGAAACTCAAATGTTTGTCTAAAATAGTTTTGTTTTCACTCTTTGCTGTATTCAGTCACTCTGAAAAATAAAAAATAAGAAATTCTGAGACTGTTTAAGGGTATTCCTAAAACATACTAATAATTAATGAGTCCAGATGGTTCGTTAAATGAGTTTGGTTGCTTTCAGTTCTCTTGGTTAGATTTGAAAGGAAACTGTAAAATTTCCATGACCTCACCTCTGTGCATTTTTGGGGCCAGGTTAATTAGTATTTTGTAAAGTTCTTTAAAGGGTTTATTTATAAACTTGTTAAGGAACTTGACTGAAACATCACATATTTGATTTTAGGATTGTTTTACAATTTGTAAGTGTCAAAGCAGTCCAAGTTTAACAAATAACATACCAAATTGTTAATATTTTTCTTTGCATTCCTTTTTTTTTTTTTCTTTCTTTTTTACCTCTCCCTTTAGAGGAGCCTACACTAATCTTTGCATTGTTGATTTAAAAAAAAAGCAAGGAAGTTTTCTTTTTGTGGAGAGAGGAAACGGCTATTAGTTCAGGACTTTATCCATATTAGGTATAAACTAAATATAGACATGTAATCCAGGAGTGAAGTCACATCTATAAAGTTTCTTAAGCAGAGCTAATGAGATCAGCCAGTGCTTTTGGATCTGGGTTTTTTTTGTTTCCCTTTTTTTTTTTTGGTTTTGTTTTTTTAACTTTTGGGTCACTTAAAAAGGCCACCAAACTGTTTAATCCTATGGCCTATCTTCCTTTGTCCGTTAAAGAAAAACCAAACCATTTACAAGGAATCTTTTCTTTAAAACATACACACACAAATTCTTTCTGTATAAAGCTTATCCAACCCTTTTGAGGGAGGTTGTAAATATGTTGGTTTCTTTAGTTTCTTGATCCTGTTGTCATTTTCCTATACTCAAATCTTCTCTCTCTCTCTCTCTTTTTTTAAGGTGGTTTTCTCCTTAATTTTTTTTTCACATGTATCTTTACTGTGAGACTAGATTCTTTTTGTCTTTTGTAAGATTAGTATTTTCTTGGTTTATTCACTTTTTAACCATTAAGTCAGATCTCAGTGTGGTCAAATGGTAATAGGATTCTTCTGATGGGTTGGTCATAGATAGTGTAGAACAGAATGAAGGAATAAATCTGTTTCTGGCCAAAAGCACATGTTGTTCTCAAATAAGAACTCTTAAAAGCCCCCCAGAATACTCTTTTGAGTTCCTTTTCAGAGCTCTTTGCAAGCATGCCAGAGCATTCAGGCACTTAGGACTGTGCTATGTTTCTGAAGAAAAGAACCATATACCTTTACGGTATATTTTATTATAAATATTTTGGAGTACCCCCAACTCCATAAGAAGTTTAGCTTAACATGTAATTTCAAGGGTTTTAGTTCATGAAAACAAACGTCCTCCAAGGTTTTAGCTCCTTCTCTGACCTTGTTGCTCCCTTAGCAGAGCAAATCCTTCCCACTCTCTGTCTGGAGCTTTGTGCATTTGCCTATTCTGCCATTCATCTGAATCATTTCTCATCTTTTCGTTGTTTCAGGCCAGAGTGTAAATTCCAGGAGATCAGGGATCAGGGACTATTTTCTTCATCTTTTATATTTTCTACCCAACATAAGCTCGTTACATACTAGAAAGCTCAGTAATTCAGTAAATGTCTATTGGCGTTTTGGGGCAAACTGGTATGTGAAGTCTGGGGACAGATGCATGTAAGAGAGTTTTAAGTCTGTTTTTGGTCTTGGGTTCTGTATTGCCTCATAGTAAAATACCAGAGATAAAAATAGTATTCAATTATTGAACTTGAGACATATAATTTGGGTTTTATGTCTGGTGCTCACTAGATAGCCATTGATCCAAACTTAATAACAGATGGGTTTAGAGGTCTAGAATCTTCAAATTACATAACTGGAAGACCAGGTTCAAATTGTTGTTCTCATCTGTAAAGTGGGTGTGTTTCTCAGAACTAATGTCCAGTCTAGTCCAGATATATTTTATGTACCAAAGTAGCCTTAGTCTTGGGTATTTAGGTCCAGACAGAAAATTGAGACTTGTAATTTCAAAGTCATATCCAGATAATTAAATTCATAATTAGATGCAGTTTATTAGAAAATAAATATAAATGGAAGTAATAAAAATTCTCAGTGATAATGAAGACAGTTTGTCAGCGAAATGAAGAATATTTCAAGAGTGCATTCTTTGACTAGAAATATGTTTCATTTTCCAAATGAACTACCTGAAAGATAAAGGGAAGATTTTGTTTGTTGTGTCTAAAATAAGACAGATACAGAACTATTTTTTCTAGGTTAGAATTTGCCTATTTATCATATTTAAGGCACCTGTGTGTTGAAATGGCAAGTAGAATTTCAGTAATAAACATGCATCTTTGTACTGTTCAGATATTTGAAATTTACTTTAGACTAGCTAAGAAGATAGACAAGAATTCTAAATGTTACCTTTTCACAGCTGCAGTACATTGTCAAATATGTTATTTAAAAAAAATTTTGTAAATATATTTTAATGAAAAATTTAAACATAGATAATCCAAAAGAAAATACCAGAGAAAAATTCATTCTTTCATATGTTTACTGGCTGCTAATATTTTATATTAAAATTCTATAGCATCTTTATGACTGCAGTTTTTCATTGTTCAATGTTATTATTAATCCACTGTTCTTAGTTATTTACAGGTCCAAAATTTACCTATTAAAGAGTACTGTGATGTGTGTCTTTATAGCTGATTTTCTGTGCATAACCATATCATGTAATTCTGTTTTTACAGTTGCTCACATATCTTGTGTATCCTCTGAATTCTTTATTTTTATTTTGTTTACCTAAAGTGTAATCTCTTAAAAAAGAACTTCCTGGAGAATTTAGTTTTTTTATAAAGAGACATTGGATTTGTGATCCTCTTACTGAACTCTTAGTGGTATATCTAGGTCTGGGAACTTGTTGATAAAGAGAAGTACCTCTCATCCACTAAAATCAGGTAGCTGCCATAAACACAGATTGGGAAGAAAGTTTTCTTTCATCCCAGGTCTTTTTCTGAGTCTAGTTTATACTACAGCATGTATATTTTTAAACTACCCTTAGGGAAAGTGGCTGCTGGGTTTTGACTTGCATAAGAATTTCACCCCTTGCTCACCCAGTGTATTTGTCTTTGGCTGATAAAGGGAAGTTAATGAATTTGTCTTTGGTTAGAAGATGTTAAAAGAATGAATCTTAGACAATGGAAAAGTTGGAGATAAATTTTTTGTATGTGACCAAAGTGCCAATAACTAATTGTAAAGGGCACATATTTCTTTTTTTAGTAATATAATTAAGATTTATTTATTTAGATTTATTTATTTATTTATTAAAAAGATTATTTATTTGTTTGTTTTAGAGCTGTGTGCTGGGGGGAGGGGAGAGGAGCAGAGGGAGAGGGAGAGAAGCAAACTCCCTGCTTAGTGCACCCTGATGTGGGGCTTGATCTCACAAAATCAAAAGTAAGACGCTTAACCAACTGAGCCACCCAGGCGCCCTGAGCATATATTTCTTTTATGTTCTTGAGCTTAGTTGTAGTAATTGCTTGAAAGTCCTTACCTGCAAATTACAGTGTTTGGGTCAGCATAAGGCGTGTTTCCTTGATTATTTTTTCTCTTGAGAATGGGTTGTGTTTTCCTGTTTTTTCCTGTGGAGAATACTTTTGGATTGTATTCTGGATATTGTGAATGACAAGTTGTAGAAACTTTGGATTTTGTTATGTTCTTCCGAAGAGTATTAATTTCGCTACTTTTTATTTTTTATTTTTTTTAAAGCAGGTAATTAAGTCAGCTGAACTCAAACTGCAAAACTCTTTGCACTGTGGTGGTGGCAGCTCAGATTTCAGTTCAGTCCTTTTAGCTGTCCTGCTTGGAGTCTGTACTGTGCATTTGTATGTCAGGGATCAGCTAGAGATTTGGGCAGTTTTATTTAGATTTTAGGGTTCCTGTCTTTGGCTCTCTTTTTTACGGTCTTCTACCTTATTTTCCAGTGGCGATGGTTGCTCTGAATCCTGTTCTTCAAACCAGCAGAACTGTGAATTTTCCACTGGGATTTTAGTTGCCCTGCATGGCACAAGATTCAAAGATAAACATTGGGGAAACTTGTCCAGAGTATTTCCTTTCTTCCAAATGTCAGTTCGGTCCCCTCCAACATCTGCCTGCTTTTGTTTATTCTCCAGTGCTGTCAAGTGGTTGCTTTGGTCTAGAAGTTATTCTTGTTATGGGGACAGAGGGTTGATCTTTGGGAACTTTTTGCCATACCAGAAGCCTCAAATTGTTCATTTGTTTTTACTTTTTTAAAAGAGTTTAGAAATAAGTTCTACACCCAATGTAGGGCCTGACCTCACAACCCTCAGATCAAGAGTCATATGTTCAACCAACTGAGCCAGCCAGGTGACCCGTGAATTGTTTTTTTAAAGTTAACTTTATAATTTTAGAATGGTTTTAGATTCATAGGAAAATTGCAAAGATAGTACAGAGAGTTCTTAAACTGATTTAAAATGAAAAAAAATTTAAAGATTTTATTTATTTGAGGGAGAGAGTGCCTGCGTGTGAGTGAGCACATGAGTTGGGGGGAGGGGCAGCAGGAGGTGGGGAGAGGGACAAGCAGATTACCCACTGAGCACGGAGCCTGATGAGGGACTCAATCCCGGGACCCCAAGATCATGACCTGAGCCAAAGTCAGACACTTAACTGACTGAGCCACCCAGGTGCCCCTAAATGAAAATATTTCTAAAATATATTAATGCTTCCTTGACTTCTTAAAATGCTGACTTTAACTGCTCATTAATGCCAGCATTCTGATGAATTCCGTAATGTGGCAATGGCCTGGGGAACTGTTGAGGTATGGAAGACTATTTTTGCTCTTCTGCTAAGTGGCCTCAGCTGTTAGGCTTTTTGGATCTAGATCTCTTTGAGTGTGTGCATGTGTGGATGTGTGTGTGTGTGTGTTTATGTCTGTGTGTTTATGTGTGTGTGTGTGTTTTATTTCTTCCCTTGCTAGCTTAGCTCTGTTGATACAGCCCATTTCCTTCACTTTTCTGTTGTAATCTGTTGTAGTTTGGTAAGCCAGACAAACTTGTTCAAATTTGTTTGGAATAAGAATAAATCATTCCTGAGAGCTTGAATGTTGACTTGATGAGTCCAGGTACACGACCTTTATTTAGTACATGGTCTTGATGATACTGGTGTTGGCGGTTCAGAGGCTTTTTCTCCAGACATGTGCCGACCAACATGATAGCCACTAGCCATAGGTGGCTATTGAGTGCTCGAAATGTGTTTAGTTTGAATTGAGAAGTGCTATGAAATCTATACCAGATTTCAAAGATTTAGTACCAAGAATGTACTTATTTTTCATGTCAATTACATGTCGAAATTATCATACTTTTAAAAGTTTTTTTTTAAAGATTTTATTTATTTGAGAGAGAGAGTGAGCAAGAGAGAGAAAGAGCACAATCAGGGGAAGTAGCAGGCAGAGGGAGAGGGAGAAGCACACTTCCTGCTGAGCAGGGAGCCCAATGTGGGGCTTGATCCCAGGACCCTGGGATCATGACCTGAGCCGAAGGCAGACTCTTAACTAACTGAGCCACCCAGGCGCCCCGAAATTATGGTATTTTAGATATATAGAATTAAATAATTAAATTAAGTTCACCTGTTTCTTTTTTACTTTTTTAAAAATCTGGCTACTAGAAAATTTGAAATAACATTTGTAGATTATTTTATATTGATTGTAGTTCGGGTAATTTATCTTACTTGGTAGTAATGTCCATATGAATAAGATGATGGTCGTACCTTAAAATCATGAGATTCAGCAGACAAGATTCCAGCATCTCTTTCTCACCTTGGTGTAGGAAATTGTAAAACTGCTTGATAGCATGGACCTCAGACATCAAGACTTCACTTGTGCTGCTCCTTAGTTGTATGACCTAAGGCAAGTTACTAAAGCTGCTTACAATCTGTTTCCTTATCTGAAATATGAGGAAAACAGTATCTAACTTATTATGGTTATTGTGAGGATTAACATATATAAAACATTTTCATAATAGTGCATATCAAGTGAAAAATAAACTGCTGAATTAAACAGTTGATGTTAACTTGTTTCTAGGCCACTTTGGTGACGTTTTCATTTGTTGTATTTGATTCCTGTAGAGAGTAGAATCAAGGCTGATCCAGACAGAAAAAAGGGTTCTACTTTTGGTTATCTTTTTTTCTTTGTTGTCATTCAGTATTTTTAGTTATATATGGCATATAATTTGCTCTGAAGAGATAAGAAACTTTGTTCCTCCTTAGGCTTTTGATGGGTGAATGTAAATTAAACATTCCAGCAGAACTTGTTTTTGTTATGGTCCTGTTGTGCTTAGATGGAAAGTCTGGTCATTGTATGTCTGACACTTTGTTTTAACAAACGATTCTAGCTGAGACATTTCAGATTTGATTAGAGTACAGATTAGAGTGTTTGTTTTCATTTTCAGCATATGTTTCAAGTATGTAACAGAACAAAAGTACTCAATAGAATCTTTCTCAACTGTCACTCATTCCATACTTTATTTAAGCTAGTCATTTTTGAGTGATTACTTTGCATTCAGCATTTTTTCAAGCAATATGAAGAATTCTAAAGAAGTTCTGTCATCTTTAAGCAGTTTAGTATCTTGGCAGTGGTTAGGGACAGGAATAAGATAGTTATGTGTAAACATTTTGAACATTTATCTTCTTTTATAATTTTCTTAAATCCCCCGCCCACCAAAAAAAAAAAAAAAAAAGGAAAAGCAAAACAGTACAGAGGTGTATAAAGTTAATACTACTGTTCCCACCTCTCCCAAAGTATGTCATGGAGTCAACAATGTCAGTTTTGGTTTGTAGCCTTTCACACTTAAGAAATATTTTTAAGTCAAGGTGGTAGTTGTACGGTTATCTCTTGAAGGGATTTCTCTTTTCCAGCAAAGTAGAGGCACACCCCCACCCCAGTCTTGAGGCTTTCAAACCAGTAATCTTGGGGTTAATCGATTTCTTTCTTTCCTTCACTTTCCGCATGCAAATCCTCACATCCTCACAAGTCTTTAGGATCTGTACCCTCCCAATTCAATTTAACCCATGCATTTCTTTCTAACTCCATTGCCTCGAATCCAAGCCACATTCCAAGTCTCCCAATGTACATTCTTTGCCAGTTCCATGTCCGCAGCCTGTTCTCCATTTGGTCGCAATGTTATTTATTGTCTTAAAATGGAAGTTGGATTTTGTCCTCATATGCCCCTGCCCTTCAGTAGTATCCCATTACCCCATTCTCTAGCATTTCCCCCAAGCTCAATGAAGTCGTGAAATTGTTCTCTACTTAGCACGTACTTTGTTATTGAGCACTTACCAGATGCTGGGCAGCGTTTCAAGAGATTGTCCTATTAACTCATTTAATTTCTTGACTATGAAGTAGGTAATCCCCATTTTACATATAAGGAAACAGAATCCCAGAGAGCTTAAGTAGTGTACCAAGTATCACACAGTAGGTTAGGTAGAATATCAAACCAGACACTCTGCTTCCAGAGTCCTTGTCGTTAACCATGTATTAAATGATTTCTTTCTGCACAGTAGGCACTTGGTGAACATTTGTTAAATAAACGAATAAATGTTCCCTCTGTAAGCATAAAATTCAGACTCCTTAACTTGGTCTGGAAGATCTTTCACGATGTGGCCCCTGCCAATACTGTTTTCTCTCGTACTCACACTGGCTCTTGCACAGCTGGCTCCTTCTCATTCTGTGAGTCTAAGAGATCTGTTATGTCATCTTCTCTAAAGTAGGTGCTCCTTATCCTTATTGTTACTACTTTGTTTCCCTTTTGGCACTTACTATCATATATGTTTTTAACTTGGTATATTATCTGTTTATTCTGTAAAAATCTAAATTTCATGAGGTGTCAGGTCTTATCTGACTCATTCACAGTTGTTTCCCCAGTGCCAACTCCCAGTGCTTGGGAGATAGTAGGTCCTTAGTAAGTATGTGTTGCATGTGGGATAAATATACCTGGGTTCTGGGCAAGGGGGTGCTCTTCCTGTGAGCTGTCCCATAAATGAGGAAGAGAGCCCATGGCTTGGACTTCAGTGGCACGTGCTACCCAGCCCACTGAAATCCCAGAGCAAAGTCTAAATGGCAGCCTGTAGAAAATAGAATTAATTGTACACAAACCAGAGCCCGGAATGGCTATTATATCTCCTTTAACTTATGTTGAGAACTTTGTTTTTTCTTTCCTTACCAAATAAATGTTTTTATTCTTCCTGCTACTCATAATTGGAGATAAATGGTGAGAATGTTTTGAATACTTATGATTGTGAAAAGCAGAAAACTCTACCTCAGATTGTCTTTAGCCACTAAGGAAACGTATGTAAGGAAAGAAGTATAGTAGGAGGACTGCTGCGTGTGAAGTACGCAGGGTCGGGCTCCCTTCTTTGCGATTCTCTTGGCTCTTTTGGTGTTGGTTGCAGCCTCTGGCTTCGGTCAAGTTGGCCACAGCAGCCACAGGTTTCACATCCAGGGGTTTCCTCATCTGGTGTCTTTGTCTTAAGAGCAAAGACCGGGACTGGATCTAATCACCAAGTCTTGCCACTAATCACTGGCAAGAGGAATGGAACTATCATGACTGACTTAGAGTCAGACCGGATTTACTCCTAGCTTTGGGGATTGGGTCATCATCCACTGTGTCCCTTGAGGGAAGGATGAACAGATGCCTGATCAAAAATGGGAGTTCTATCAGCAATAAAAAGTGGGAGAATGGGTGTTGGGCAGGCAGCTCTCAGTTTGTTATAGTTGCTTCTGTGGTTTGTTAGCTCTGTCTCAAGTTCACCTGGAGAACTAATTTGAATTTTTCAGAAGCCTTAATTTGGAAGATTTGCTTAGTGTTTTGTTTTTTGTTTTTAAAGATTTTATTTATTTATTTGATACAGAGAGAGAGATGACAAGTAGGCAGACAGGCAGGCAGAGAGAGAGGGGGAAGCAGGCTCCCCGCTGAGCAGAGAGCCTGATGCGGGACTCGATCCCAGGACCCTGAGATCATGACCTGAGCCGAAGGCAGAGGCTTTAACCCACTGAGCCACCCAGGCGCCCCTTGTTTTTTTTTCTATACTGATAACCTGGAGCACAGTCTTTGCAACTCCCGAGGCTTTCATTGTTAGCAATCAATAGAAAGCTAATAAATAGTAAGGCATCTGCAGCAGATGAGGTCCTATGGGAAGATAAAAAAAAAAAAATGCATGCCATCACAGTGCAGTTACAGTCTAGCCCAGGAGATACAGCGCAGGGATATGAATAGTAAAGTAAGAATACACAGTAACGATTTCAGAGATCACAAGACAACTGAATATTAATTGTTAAATAAGTGGCACAGGCTTGCTCTTCCTTGAAGTTTGTCAGAGATGTGGAATCTTGAGCTCACCCTAAATCTACTGAATCAGAAGCTGCATCTTCACAAGATCTTCTGATGATTTGTGTTGATCTCTGAGTCTGAGAAGCCAGAGTAGAAGTTGAGGGGACAGGTAACTGGTTTGGGCCAGAATGATCCAGAAAGGTTTCTTAGAGGTGAGGCTTGAGCTTCACCTGAAGGACAGGTGCAGCAGTGGGTATTTTTGTGGGAGATAATGTGATTTGAGTCGCAGAAGTGTCCAGGTTCGTGTGGCCTTGTCGTACAGGACAAATGGGAGGGGATAATGGAATCATGGTATAGGGTCTTCAAGAACATGGGTGGGGAAGTCATCTTGGGAAAGGAGAAGTGAGAACTTTTGTAAAGACCTCATTTTTAAAGACTATTGTACATGTTTACAGGCTTTTTATTTTAAGTTAAACTATCGGCTGTATTAGGTTATTGAATCATAATTTGGTCATTTACTAACGGAAACAGAACTAGCCCGAGAAACTATAGGAAAATGAATTCTGTTTTACATTTGACAGGTTTAATTACCCACAGTTGTAGGTGGAAGAAGCTTAAAAAAGAGTTGTATCACTAAACCATGACATTTAGCTAAGACCGTGGGCTAATTTGTGTATTTCAGTGATTTCCTCCAACAGTCTTTAAGTAACCTTGAGTCTTGATGGCTTTAGTAATAACTATAAATTTTAGAAGGTTAAGCACAATAATCTTTGTCTTAAACTTTTAGTTGCACCTTCCTTTTTTTATATTTGAAAATAAAGCGAACAGACATATTTTTTGAATAGTTTTGAATGATTCCTCAATTTGGTGATTTAGACTAAAGCAAGAGAACATTGAGTCTCCTGTTAAAAGCTGAATTACCAACTCAGAGGAGGAGCCCTGGCAAGCTCATAAAACTGAAACTCACAAAATGGTGATTTATTGGGGGATGTTTATGACACTTTTGAGAAAATATTAAAGTGTTATTTCAATTGTTGGGAAATGTGGCTTTTTTTTAAAAATTTTATTTCCAGGTAATCTCTACACTCAACGTGGGGCTCAAACTCAGAACCCCGAGATCAAGAGTCACATGCTTCACCAACTGAGCCAGCCAGGTGCCCCAGATGGGGAATGTATTTTGAGTTGCACTGTATCTTATATTGAGTTTCATTTTTAGTGTGTCCTCATATTCTTAAATTACTCAGATTCAACTTTGTAGAACATAGGTAACACAAAGGTAGGAACCATGCCTTTTCTTATTCATCACTAGATCTCCAGTATTTAGTCTAGGTAGGGCCTCACATGGTTGATGGATGATTAAGAACTAAAACATTTTAATTTAAAAATATTGATTTTTATCTGTCCTTGGAGATAATATATAACTGGTACAGTAAAAATGAGTTATTTTTTTTTAAAGATTTCATTTATTTATTTGACAGAGAGAGAGATCACAAGTAGGCAGAGAGGCAGGCAGAGAGAGAGGGGGAAGCAGGCTCCCTGCTGAGCAGAGAGCCCGATGTGGGGCTCGATCCCAGGACCCTGAGATCATGACCTGAGCCGAAGACAGAGGCTTTAACCCACTGAGCCATCCAGGTGCCCCGTAAAAATGAGTTATAATTAGAAACTATTAGTACAGAAGTGGAAACTAGATGAATAATATAAAAACTACTAATTTGGAATTAATTTTACACTTCCAAGTTGCAGGAATAAGAACAGTACAAAGACCATCCTTTACCCAGTTTACCTATTAACATGTTACCCCATTCGCTTTATTATTTGCTCCTTCTCTTGAAGTTGCACACACTGTATTCCCTGAGAATAGGAGTATATATCTTGTATCACAACATTATAGTTATCAGCTTCTGTAAAGCAATCTTCAAACCCCCTCTCTCCCAGACACCCCCCCACCCCGCCCCCGGAAGAGAAAACTAAAAGGCAGAACGGTTAAGTGACTTACCCTAGTGTAAAGTTCTGTAGTTTCTAAGTGGAAAACCCAGCCTGTTTTTCAAGTCAGGTGTTGGTCCATGTCCCTAACATCACAGAAGAATCTTTTTTTTTACCCCTCCTGACAAGTCAAATCATTTAGTAATATAATATAGTAATTAAAATTTGTAATTGTTCTTCTAAACCAGATACAACCATCCTGCAGAATAAAGGACTTGATCTATAGAGGGCTCTGTGTCACCATAATGTCCTTAACATTATATTTGGTCGTAGAATAAGCCCTTAGAATCGTTACCGTTACATTGTTTTGCTTCTGCTTCTTAGTTTGTATAAATAAGAATGTTCTTGATTTTGAGTGTCTACATGTTTTTGTTTTGTCTTGTTTTGTTTTTAGATTTTTATTTGAGAGAGCGAGAGAGAGTTACAAGTTAGGGGCGGAGCAGGGAGCAAAGGGAGAAAGGAGAGAAGCAAACTTCCCACCAACCGTGGAGCCCAACGTGGGGCTCAGTCCGAAGACACTCAGATCATGACCTGAGCCTAAACTAAGAGTCCGTCCCTTAGCCAGTGGCTTAACCGACAGCCACCCTGGCGCCCTTGAGTGTCTAGGTTTTAAGGGCCTTTAGGTTCGCTTGGTTTAAGTCTTGATATATCCTGCATTGAGGACAGATAGAGTAGTATTCCTTTAAAGTATGAGAGGAGGTTGTTATTTACCAAAACTGTGTCTAACGAATGGTGACCGGGTTGCTGGTCTACAAAGAGCAGAGTCCGGAAGGCATCACGAGGAATTCAAGTTCAAAGTCTAACTGTGAAGTAAACTTCTTTCCAGTCTTTATTTTTGGCATGTTTTTCCTCTGTGTCAGTATTTACCAAAGTGTGGTCTGCCCACCAAATGCATCAGAATTAGAATTGCTTGAAGTGCTTGTTAAACATTGCAGATTCCTGGACCCCACCAAAGACATACTGAATCCAGATGTCTGGAGGTGAGGCCTGGTACTCTGTATTTTATTTTAATTTTTTTATTTTTTAAAGATTTATTTATTTTAGAAGGAGAGAGAGAGTGAGAGAGAGAGAGAGAGAGTGTGTGTGTGTGTGTGTGTGTGTATACGTGGTGGGGAGGGAGAGGGGGATCCTGATACGGGGCTAGATTCCAGGACCCTGGAATCATGACCTGAGCTGAAGGCAGACACTTAACCGACTGAGCTACCCCGGCACCCCTGTGACTTTTGTTTCACATCACTTTCATATGTTTGGGGAGGGAAGGCTTTTGTTCACTTGCTTTTTTTTTTTTTAATGAAAGATTCTTGTGCATAGTACAAATATCAAAAGGTGTGAAAGGGTATACAATGAACAACTCCCTCCCATCCTCTTGGTTTTAGACCACTGTGCTGTTCTAAGCCCTTGTATTTGTTAACTCCTTCAGTTCCCCCCAACAGTCCAACTAGGTAGGTCATCTTATTGTTGCCATTTTGTGGAAGAGGAGAACTGGGCCCAGAGAGGTTGAATCCCTTTTTCAAAGTCACACAGCTAGGAAGTGGTGGCATTCTGTGAGTGTGCCTCTTAGTTAACCACCTTCCTCTAGCTGAGTCAAAGAATGTAAGGATGAACTAGATGAATACATGCGAAGAGCTTGTCTGGGGAGAGTAGAGAGTTCCTTTTCAGTAAGGTAAATGTTTTATGTGGAACTTGAACAGCCTAGCCTGGAGTTTCGTCTAACCCTGGTAGTTGGGTATCCTCATGTAATTTCACACGAATCTGTTCTTCCCTAAATTGCATAGAACCGAACCTGGAGAGTAGATTTCAGGGTTTGGTGATACCGAACAAGAAAATGGTAGCATCTGAGGTCTTTCCCATGCCCTGTTGTTCCACCATGTATCCTTTGGCTTTATTGGTGGAATTAGTTCCACAATTCTTTCCCTTTTCTTATTTTCTGGAAGAATAAAGTAACTAGGGATTCTAATGACTAAGTGCTTGAACTGAAAAACGCGTTGTTAGGCCTTGAGTTCTGCACGTGAAGCATCTTTTAAGTCAAGTCACATTTACTAAACTCTTCCATATGCCAGGAACTGTGTGTACCCTAACTGATTTGACCCCCGAGTAACGTGGTGTAGGAAGTCAAGTTTCACGGATGTTAAGTAATTTACTAAGGATTACACATCTAATAAGTCGCGAGGTGAGGATTCAAATCCATCTGTATCTGATTCTAAACCTTGTTGCTTCCTGCACGCTCTGCAGAGCCCGTAGAAGGACGATGGCTTATTGAACCTGAGGACTCTAAGCCTTGGTCCTAGCATGTGGTTAGGAAAAACTCTGAAGAAATGAATAATAGAAAGGAGGCGACTTTGCCAATTTATTATGTTGTTTTGAGACTTTTAATCTAAGTCGAAGCAAGCCATTTTGTGTATTCAGACAGCTAAGTGAGATAGAATCCACACTAAAGGTAAACGAAGGCTTAAAGTTTTTAAGTTTATTCTTTTGGCAGCATGTTGTTGTGTGCATTCCCTGGAAAATGTGTCAAGAAAAATAATGTAACGGTCAGGAGCACATTTTTACCTTCAGATCCCAGGCTTGTCTTTCTTACCCTAGTCACCATCACCCCCACCCCCAGTCCCTTAAACACAAAGAAAAGAGGAACGAAGTTCAAGCTCACCTTCTTGGGTGTTTTAAAATGACTGTTCTAGCAACTGATTAAACTAGGTTTTCTAAGTGAGCCATTTCTTAACTCTGAATTAGTAAAACATTAAAATATTTATGGCATCTACCATGACCCCTATTCAGCAATGTAGGAGTTAATCTGGCAGTTTCTGATTAAATACTGGTATTGGGCAATTCAGGAATTACCACAGAGGTCTGGAGGGAAAAGGGTGAGGAATAGTGTAAGAGAAACCCCAGATAGCAAGTTAAACAAAACTACCCCTTTTATTTTATTTTATTTATTTATTTAAAGATTTTATTTTATTTATTTGACACAGAGAGAGAGATCACAAGTAGGCAGAGAGGCAGGCAGAGAGGGAAGCAGGCTCCTCGCTGAGCAGAGAACCTGATGCGGGGCTCGATCCCAGGACCCTGAGATCATGACCTGAGCCGAAGGCAGAGGCTTAACCCAGAGCCACCCAGCCGCCCCAAAACTACCCCTTTTAGAGGAACAAAACCTAAATGAATGGGAAGATTCATCTTTTATCTGGAAATTGGTGATTATTTCTGTGTCAGTGGAATTCTTCCAAGTTTTTGCTTCATTTGGATTTTCTGATTTTTGGGAAAACATTATGGGCATGTATGTTTTTTGTATAATATGAAATCATAATATTAGAACTATGTTTTCCAAGTTAAAATCTTGTCTAGTATGTGTATATTTATACTTGTAATTTGTGCCTATATATTTAAAACAGCTTTATTGAGATATGATTCATATATAATGCATCCATTTGAAGTGTGCAGTTCAGTGGTTTTTAGTATATTCACAGAGTTGTGCAGCCATCTAGCAGTCCAATGTTAGAACATTTTTAGAACTCCAGAAAAAAATCCCTGTACTCGTTAGCAGTAATTCCCCAATTGTTTCCTTCCTGCTCCACAAAAGCCCTAAGTAGGTAACTACTAATTTACTTTCTGTCTCTATGGATTTCCCTATTTTGGACATTTCATATAAATGGAATCGTATACTATGTGGTTTTTTTGTTGTTGTTGTTGACTGGTTCCTTTCATTTCATACTTTTTCAAAGTTCATCCAACTTCTAGCATATATCAAAATACCTCATTGCTTTTTATTGTTGAATACTATTCCACTGTATGGACATTCCACATTGTCTACATTTTTAATTTTGCTTTCTAAATTTAATACTTCCGAGAGACTTCTGCTTCAGGGAAGGCAGAGTAGATCAGTTTCTTGGGGGTTTGTTCTTTTTTTTTTTTTTTTTTTGGCCCTGATCTATCCCAGACTCAGAGCTAGCAGAGTTGGCAGCTGGAAACATCAAAAGGTGTAGGACAGCACTCTAACAGAAGTCCACTCTTTCTAGCCAGAGGACCAGGAAAGGGGCAGCTGAAGCTTAAGACAGAAGACTCAGGCAGTAGGAGCTCTACTTCAAACACCACAGGGAAAAGCTGTGACTGTACTCCTACCCTTGCCAGCAGAGGCCACATGGTTAGCCCAGACTTCCACCCTCTGACCGTGGTCTATAATGAACAGATCCTGTATTGATCGGCATTGGGTGGTCTGCAGTGGTTTGCCATTACAAATGGTGCTTCAGTGTTCCTCTCTCTTGTGTCTTTGGGCATCTGTATAAATGTTTCTACAGAATAAATTTATACATATGAAATTGTTGGATGAATAGCACAAATGAAGCCTTCAAAAATAACTGTTAGATGGATGACATCAAACTATGGAAATATAGAGGAAGGACGATATTTTCAGTCTAATTTTTCTCTGTGCAGAGCGGGTTGTTTCTCTCCTGTCTTCCAGTTCAGTGATTCTTTCCCCTGTCCTTCCATTTGGCTGGTTGGCTGTTGAGCTCATCCTCTGAGCTCTCTCTCTCTCTCTTTTTTTTTTGTTATTTTATTTTTTAGTTGTAAAATTTCTTACTGGTTCTTCTTTATGTCTTCTGTTTCTTTGCCGAGGCTTTTCTGTTTTCACTTGTTTCAAGCTGTTCATAATTGCTCATTGAAGCACTTTTATCATGGCTGCTTTAAAATCTTCGTCAGCAAGTTCTAACATCTCTGCCATCCTGATGGCAACATTTTCGATTGCCTTTTTTTCATTCAGTTTGATATAGTTCTTAGTATGACAAGTGAGTTTTGATCAAAATTTGGACATTTTCATATTATGTTATGAGACTCTGGATCTTGTTTAAGCTTTGTTTAAACTTCTCTAACGCTCAAATAAGACTTCTCTGACACTGCTCTGGAGGAGGGTGGGCGGGGAGATGGGTGACGACACTGCCTTGTTACAGCCAGATAGAGAATGAATAGCTACAGTGGCCTCCATTGATACCCCTGGGGCGGCTCCTCATTTCGGCTCGGTGGGGGTGGGGGTTCCAGTTCCCTACGTAGTCTCCACTGACGGTACCTCTGGTTGATTTTGAACGTCCTGACTACTGTGTTCTGGGCTTCCTCTGACACCCCCCCCCCCCCCCCGAGTGGGGAGGAATAGGGCCTCCTTTTACTGGCTTGGCAGGGTCGAAAGCCCTGGCTCCCTCCTTGGCCCTCTCAGACACCTCTCGGAGGGCACATTACAGCCTCCAGAGGGCTGATGGCATGAAATTGAGAATAAAACAATGTAGATCATAAAAAAGTTGTATATAGTGTGATCACATTTTTAAAAGAGAAAAGTAGTACGTAAACAGAAAATAAAAATCTGGAAGATTAAGCAACTAGGGGACGGTTCAAAGGTAGGGGAACTCTGACCTGCAAGGTTTCAGTTTTTAATTACTTTAAAAACAATGCGTATACTATGAGAAGCAGTAAAAAGCAAAATTCTTTTTTTTAAAGGTATACTTTTCTTAGACACTATTGTTAGATATACCTATGTGTTAATTTTTGTTATAATAAAAAACTGGGTGTAGAATAAAAGTATCCTGGGACGCCTGGGTGGCTCAGTTGGTTAGGCAGCTGCCTTCGGCTCAGGTCATGATCCCAGGGTCCTGGAATCGAGTCCCACATCGGGCTCCTTGCTCAGCAGGGAGCCTGTTTCTCCCTCTGCCTCTGCCTGCCACTCTGCTTGCTTGTGCTTTCTCTCTCTGTCAAATAAATAAAATCTTTAAAAAAAAAAAAAAGAATAAAGGTATCCTGATTTTCAGGGTATAATGCTTTCCACTATGCCAGAACATCCTCCTCAGTCGATTGTACCAGTGGGTTATGTTCAATGTAGTTCATATTGAAGAGTGTGCTTTTGATCCCTTACCTGGAATGGAAGTTTATTGAAATGTTGAAATGGAACTTTATTATTACAACACGCATTAAAGGAGGAAGTTTTTGACTTAATGACTTCTAGAGCTCTGAATTTTTGCAGTTTCACTACACTTGATGAAAACATTATCTGGTTATTAGCTCTCAGTCTTCTCATGCTATTAAAAGTTCAGAAAAACTTGTACTTGGCAATGTTTCTTATTTGAATCGTCATGAGTTTTGGGAGTAGTTAATTAAAATAGCAGTTTTTTTCAGATCTATCTTGAAAAACACATACTTTTATTTGTGTGTGCATAAAAGAATAGTTTTATAAGGAGTATGAAATGTGTAACAAGCTTCAGATATGCCTGAGAGAGTACATTGGTAAAATTTGCTAGAAAATTATAGGCAAGGGGCGGGGGATGAAAGGAAAGGGGATATTTGCATCCTGACTGAGTTTTCATGCAGCGTCTGTGTCCCAAGATTCTTCTGTCTGAACTCTAGCATATGCTCTGCAGATCATTGTAGGAAATTGTGGGGCGGTGTTTTTGATCTGTAGCCAGTTGCTGTTTATCTCCAGCTTGCCTTTGGTTTAATGTCTTTCCAAGTGCCTATATATAACATCTTTATTACAAATTCTTTACCAATATAATTATTTTAACACTGCTATGACATCTTGGGAAATTATGGTTCATTTTCTACATTAAACAAATGGAATAGGACAAAGTGAGTCAGACTTGGTCTTTGTCTACCAACCTTTACTGCTTTTTCACTAAGTCTGAAATTTGGTATATGTTTTCTTGTTGTTATATTTCTGCTGCTAAGCATGTTAATACTGGGAGGTGAAAACGAAACAAGAATGTTAAGATTTGAGTATCTAAGGCCACAACCTTGTGTAAAAATATTAATCATCAAGCTATATAGAAAGATAATATCTTAACTTTTTATTATCCGTGATAAACTCACTTGCATGTTGTCAACGTTCTATAGGTGTTGGGACGGCCAGCATCTTCAAAAAAGCAACTTTGAGTACCAGTTTGTTACTTTGTACCATAGGATGACTTAGTACTATGAACTGAATTGTACTTTGAAGGACTATCATCCTGACCTTCCCACCCCATTGTCTCCCATTGTGTTGAGCAGATTCTTTGCTTTGTGATCTCCTTGGGTGCCTGTAAGAAAATGAGGATTCCTGGGCCCCACACAGGAATTCTTCTGAATCAGAATCTCTGGATATAAGGCCCAGAAATCCTCATTTAAAATGTTTATTTAGGTTGTTCTTAATCACATTAGAGTTTAAGAACTAGACCTTCTTTAGGAAGTCAAGTTTCGTGCAAGTTGCAGTACTAGAAATTAATGTGATTTACTCTGGCTACAATTCTGTGTATGTTTCATTTCCGGTAAAGAATGATTAAAAAGAAGAAAATGAATTCAGTTGTAACTCTCTCATGCTCTCTGGTTAGGGTGGGGTTCTGGGATCCTCCTTTTATGCCCATTTATTTGGTTAGTTGTGTTATGTTTAATCAGGTAACTTCTTTTCTTTCTTTATTTTTTTACTCCACCCTATTTCCCCATTAGTTTAGGAATTAGTAACTTTACTAATGTAGCATCTTACCGAAATGGCTTCTGAATATTTTGAGAGTTACTTTAGGATAATAAACAGAACTCGAGCCATGCATCTCCGAATGAGCTGTTGAAAGTTATTTCTGGCTCTCTCCACAGACTTTGTGGTGAAGAGGGCTGTGTTGCTCCGTAGCAAGTGTCAGAATGTTCTCTTCCAGCATGCTGGCTTGCTTTCCCCCACTCCTATGCCCTACTTCCCCCCTCCCTCCTTTGTAAACTGGGGGCATACGTGACAGAAGTAAAGATCTGGCCCACCCTGATTTTTAGGAAAATTCTACCTCATCATTGAGCTCAGGGAAGTCGTCAGCTGCTCCATTCATATTAAGTAGGATTACACATAGTTTTTATTTATAAAGATATCTTATTTTCTTGCTCCTTGAAGGAATGCGTAAAACAGGATATGGGATTTTATAATGAATATTTTTTTAAATGGGTGGGGGTTGGTGATTATTTTAACTCTTTGGAAACCTACAAGTGTCCCCCTTTATGTTGCCCTATAAAAAATACTGTCTCACAGAACAAGAAATGACTTAACATTTCATAAAATTAATTAAAAAGGCAAATTAAAAGGTTCAGTGGCATTAGCCACATTTAAGCACTCAGCCATATGTCACAAATGACTACTGTATTTGGACAGTGGTAATACAGATCATTTCTACCATTGCAGAAAGTTCTCTAGGACAGTGCTGTAGTAGAATGGCTATTTTTAAGAAGAGAGGGGGGGCAAATGAAAGAGCAGAATAAGAGACCTGAGTTTCCACCCTTCCTTCTACAATGCAACTTTTCCTGTTTTCTCGAACCCTTGATTATAAGTCAGAAAAAGGTCTATCGTTTTGAGCATCACCACCCTGACCTTGTTCTCCAATGTTGATTTCTCTTTCCCAGGCTGGCAGTGATGGTGAAAGCATAGGAAACTGCCCCTTTTCCCAGAGGCTCTTCATGATTCTTTGGCTCAAAGGAGTTGTATTTAGTGTCACAACCGTGGACCTGAAGAGGTAAGACTGTTGCAATTTGAAACCAACTTCAGTTGAGTATATACTGTTTTCAGTTTGATTCTCTTCCCATTCCTCACTTTGCATGCGTATATTCTCTAAAGGAAATAAATATATTTATTAAAATTCAGCTGATTTGTGGACAAATTTAACTTGTATAAATATTATGGATAACTCGCAATGTCAGTAAATTGCATTTACCGGCCACTCAGTATTTTTAAGAACCTTTAATTTCAAGAGCAGCACCAGGAGCTAAATTTTAGTGTGGATTCAGAGACAGTTTTGACTTTCCAGTGTAAATGTGGAACTATGAAGAACTTTCTAAGCAGACAACTTGTTGGTTTAAAATGTGCTAACCACATGGTGTAAATAATCTGGATCCTTAAAGACAAGAGTGGGGTTTTAGGAGGATGAATGCTGCTGTGGTCTATTTGATTTATTCTACTTTTCAATGAATAATAGGAATTTTCTGTAATATGATTTTAACCATATTTGGTTAAATATAATTGTAAGATAAGAGTGATTATCTGTGGCCCTGTGATTGGTCTTGCTAGTTGAAGAGTTGTTTCTAACTTTCTCTCCACAGACCAAAGTGGAGAGGGCCGAGAAGAGCCCTGATAAAGAGTAAGCTCTCCTTTTACTCAGGAGCTTCTGTTCTTCTTTAGCAAACAGGTTTGAGGTGAAGGACATTCATACTTAGGGAAAAAGAAGACACTTAAATCAAGGGTTAAGAGCAGTTATACTAACAGAAAATCGAGGGTCAGGCAGTGGAAATGTATGCCTCTTGACACAAAGGCAACTATGTGGTTTGTTGCTTGTTTTTTAAGCAAATCAGTCACGAACAGTGTCCAGGAAAGACTATGGACGGGCTGTCACATGCTGGGTGGTGGAATTCATGTGTGTTATCCCTCCGGGTGTCACCAAGTGAGTTATCTGGGAGCTGTCATCCCGTTCCCGGTTCTCGGTCGGCATTCCTGGGACTTCTGTCAGTTCCTTACACTTTATTCTTTACTCACTGCTACTGTACTTCTTTGAGATTTTTGAAGACTTAAGGTCTATTTATTGAAAATAAGCCGTGACGTCTTCCAGGAACCCCTTCAGTTATGTATGGGAATGCAGAGGTAAACCTCTGGGGATAGAGTTCAAACTGCAGGCTCTTTCAAAGATACACCTACCTCCTTTTGGACGGAGCTGCCGTAAGAATGAAATAATTCATGCAGTTACTCTTCTATTACTGTTTTTTTCCCCTACATGCACTCGAAAAGGAAGTTTCTCAATGTAACTTCTAAAAATAGACCATGCTACCAGGCACACACCCTGTGTCTTAAAATACATGGATTTCTCCTATTCCATTTTTGGCTTGGAGCAAGTGAGTTGACTGCCACGCTTCGAGAAAGCCTTCTTTGAGCAGCTCGACACAGTGCTTGATTGTGGTCCATACCAGTGATAGTGCCATGAGCCAGGGGAATCTGGTTCAGGAGAGGAAGTGAACTCAGAATGGCTGTTTCCGTTTTCCTGTACAAACTCCTGAAGATGTTATTTCTGTGAGTTGGTTGATATTTGAGGACTTGTATATGTAAGAGTAATAGACCTGCATGTAAAAAGTGACACATGGGAGGCAGGTTGAAAGATTCAGGGCTTCCTAATTAGTCAGTATTATCATCCAAAGCAGATGTCTGTTTATTTTCTTGGGCTTTGTGTAAAATCAACAGAGAACACTTAAAATTGGAGCCTATACTAGGTTTCTTTAGAAATCTTAGGTCAATGGTGCATCTAAAACATGCTTCCCGAGGACCATTAAAAGTGTAGAAGTAGTACATGATAATGAATCCCCTCCACCCCCAGGCCCTGGTCGTCAGCTTCCCCCTCACAGATACCACTGCATTTACATTTGGTCTTTATCCTTCTGCACCTTTTCTATGAACTTAGACACTTAGAGTCTTGAGTAAGATTTCAAGAGAGTGAACATGGGCTCAAAAAACCATTGTAAGATAAAGTTGTCACAGAGGAGTAAAACACTTGTTAGTAAGAAGTACCTTTCATAATCTTAACTTTAAAACTTTAGATATGACTGTTTTTATAAAACTGTGGAGGAGGAAATGCCTCTGGTGCTTATTTTCTTGCTTTTCCCGGTAATCGCTGATTCCTTGCTGAAGAGGACTGATCGCACAACTAACCGTTGGCGGAGAGCAGTAAGACTTGATTGCGAGCTGTTTAGAGGCCCACTCTATGCTCTGAGAAAAGTATTGTTATGTGACATTTCATCTTAAGAACAAGCTCGTTTCCAGTTCCGGCACCGGTGACACGTTCTCTTTGAATGTCACTTGGTGTTAATGACTGTGCTGGTGGTACCCACGCGCCCCTGTGAGGCTCGGCACAGTCTCTCATTGCTTGCCTGCCAGTGCTGCCTTAATGCTTTAGGGGGAGTCATTCCTAAACCTCATTTTCTGTTCATGCTGCAGTTGTATTACAGAACTTGTAGATAAAAAAAAGTGCCCAGGTTTCAGAAGGGTTTTAGGCTTACATCAGCCACCATTTAAGCAAAATCTTCGGGTAAATGTAAATGAAAATATTAAAATATAGGGCATATTTCAAGATGTCATCACATGTCATAAGATGGGGGGCTGTGGATTAGGGAAAGAGGCCTGGTTCTGAGTGTAGAGAGCCCTGTCACCGGTTTCTCTAGAACATTGGGCAAGACGCCTCAACTTTGGAGGTCACTTACCTCATTTTTAAATTCACGAAAAAGGAAGGAAAACATTAACATATCTTCTTCGTCAGTGTCTGCTATGTGCTAAACATTGTTCAAGGTACTTTTCACTACTCATCAAACCATTTCCAGACCTGTTGTTGAACAGAATTCATTGTTTTATATCATACTTCCTGGCTGACAGGTTTGTGGCATTGATGAAAATCTTTGAAGACTTCTGCTACCTTCATTATGCCCAAAAATTTCTGAATCAATGATCAGCATCTTTAGAGCACAGATAAGCCTGAGAGGCAGGCAAAGGGAAGAGAAAGAAGAGAGTGCGACAACAGTAATCCCCCCTCACCCCCATCTTTCTCTTTGTTTCTCTGACACACACACACACACACACTCACTCACTCATACTCCTACACCCCCGAGACGCTGACTTGGATATAGCCGAGTGTCTCCTACTTGTTAGGTAAGCTTTTCTAGTTTTGAGAAATGAGAGTAGAAATACTTTAAAGAAATTAGCCTTTTTTTTTTTTTTAAGAAATTAGCTTTTTATTGTAAAAGCAGTGATATCTGCTATATTACCAGTGAATAAAATCCCTCCTTCATGATATTCTCTGAGAAAATAAATAAATTGGAGAAGACTGCTTTTAAAAAATCTGGGAAATGTACGCTTCCATTTTCCCATTTCCTCCTTAAACGCTGAAGCTTTCTCATCCTCTGTATTATCACAAATGGTTTCCTTCTGCTTCACATGTCAGCATACCATTTGTAAGGTATTGTGTAAGACTCACTTGTAAGTTGTTGTAATAATAACATAAAGTTTTGGAAGCTTATTATGTTAGTTTAAACTTTAACAATTTTGTAACCATTTAACATGGAGCCATAGAGCCATAAAACTTATAGTTCTGCATATCTTGAGAGTCATTTATAAACTCAGAACAAAATCTGATTTCTAAATAGATTCTTCAGGACAGTTTGCTTTCCTTATCATGTCTCTGTGGTTACATCCTTCTGAAAAATGTCTTCAGCAAGCTGAGAGATCACTTTGGTTTCCACGTGGTGACAGCGGTGTGAATGACACATACAGAGAGACTGAATGGAGTGGAACAGGCCAGCCTTGCCGAGAAACCCTCCATTTCCTGGTGTTGGCCAGTCAGGAGAGTACAGACTCCCTTCTTTCCCTTTGGGAGGTTGACTTGAGCTGCGTGAAGCCCTCGTTACCCCTGCAAATCAAGATATGTATTTCGTAAACGCATTCTGAATCACGCGGACGCCCTGTGTGTGTGTTTTGAGGGCGAGGGGACAGAAACACGGGGAGAGACAGACAGACGTGGACAGTCATACAGAGAGCACGCTTCACTGCCGTGTCTTATGGTCTTTTTCAAAATGATTTTAAAGGATGATAGATCCTGTTGAGGTCCCTAAGAGCTGAATTAGAAAAACATTATTGGTGAATGTTTTTCTAAACCTGTCAGTGTAAACTCTCTAAACTGTGTTAAGAAAATCTCTTAAGAATTCTAGAAGCTATATTTGAAACCTTTTGGTGGGTCCTGTTTTGTTTTAACATGATTGCTCTGCAAATTGGCATTAAAGTGGACAAAGATTCAGCAGTATACCATGTCATCAAAATAAAATCCTTTAACTATTGCATTGGGACACATAGACCAGTGCTTAGTAACTGGGACCGTGGTGTGTATGTTTTGGTGAATCCATGATTCATTCATTCAGTTGGTGACTGTTGTCAGAATATGGCAAACCTAGTGAATAACTAATAGGAGTAAAGTATTCTGAAACAAATAAAGGATTTTTGGTGTTAACTTTTTTTTTCATACTTGCCATATAGTGTCCAGTATTCTCTTGATTTGTGTAGATGAATTTTATGCCTTGAAAATCAGTACCTTCAAAAATAACTCAATTAAAAATAGAAGTTTTAGGGGGCCTTGGGTGGCTCAGTCGGTTAAACATCCGACTCTTAGTTTCGGCTCAGGTCATCATCTCAGTATCTCAGTGTTGTGGGCTTGAGTCCCAGGTGGGCTTCATGCTCAGCAGACTCGAGATTCTCTCCCCCGCCCCCCCCCCCCGCCATGTACACATACACATGCTTTCTCTCTCTCTCTCAAATAAATAAGTTAATTAAATCTTTAAAAAAAAAAGTTCTACATACTTAATATTTTCCCCCTCCATTTAGTGGAGTCAGCTAGTTACAAAATAGGTTATCTTTAAACCCCAGCTCCAGTGTCCTGTGGCTCTACTGCACTCATTTTATAAGGAGCAGCTGGAGCTGAGCCAGCTGCCCAGTGTTTGCCAATTGTTGCTAGTGTACTGAATTAAACTTTAATTGAAGTTAAGCCACTTAAGTTGCTTAAAGTATTCGGTCCCAGGAGGTTCCTCCTATTCTTCCTTTCCTTCTCTGTCTCTGGTATTAGTTTGTTTCTCTTTATTTCCTTTACTTCAACAAGGAGCAAAATGGGAGAGAACAGAAGAATTTTTTTTCATCTACTCTGACCAAAAAAAGGCTGCTCAGATAAGTAACATTAAAAATAAGAAAACCCCCAAACATTGAAGAGTATTTGTGCTCTTATCTCATGGCATAAATTAATATGCACTTCGCTTTTTCGAGATGTCACTTAAGGGAACGAGTTTGAATGAATCGTTGCGTATTGATTGAAGGGCTTTTATGAAATAAACCACAGATGTCCTGACATTTTTAGCCATTGCCTGTCCATTCAGTTTCATTTCTGTCCTACTGCACTTTCTGAAATGTTAAGTTTCTGTGCAGCGTCTGTAAAATGAGCCTTTGCGGGTCAAACAGAACACCTGAGGCCTTGGGAGTGCCAGATGAGATTCTGCTCGGCGCAGGACTCGATGCAGCTTCTCAGTCACCTTGTGCTTGCAACTCGAAGTCTGTTGATCCATTCACATGCGTCCAGGTTTCTTCTGGGACCTACTTTCACTTGGAGTAAGGACCCAACATTGTTGCTCTTCATCTCAACACTTAATCCTACCTGGAAAATAGTTTCATCACCTTTGTTTTTTAAAAATCGATTCAGCTTTCCAGCAGAAACAAAATGCACTATTCACTAGTCCCTGATATTAGTAGAAAATTGGTAATCCTGTGCTTGATTTCACTTTACAAGACTCTATTTTTTTTTCTTTTTTAAAGATTTCTTTGAGAGAGAGAGAGTGAGAGAAAGCACGAGATGGTGGAGGGTGAGACGGAGAAGCAGACTCCCCACTGAAGAGAGCCCGATGTGGGACTTGATTCTGGGGCTCCGGGATCATGACCTGAGCTGAAGGCAGATGCTTAACCGACTGAGCCACCCAGGCACCCAATTAATAAACCTCTATTAATCAGATTTCTTATTGCCAGTCAGTTAATGCTAGATAACCAGTCTTGAACCATCAGACTCAAGTAGAGTTTAAAACTGCCAGTCTCATCTCCTGCATAATGCTATGTTAATGTGAGACTGAAAGCAGGCATGGATCTCATTTGCATGCTTTGGTTTAGCTCATGTTCACACACCTTATTTGATTTGATCTTCACAGGCAAAGCGGGTCTTATATTGCAGTACAGAGCAGGAAACCCAAAGAGGTTGTGATTTCCTTCGTCACATAGCTGGTGGATGGCAGAACTATCCAATTTGGGACATTAACCAGGTCCTTTTTATTCAGTCTTTGGCTCTTCTCTACCATGCCAACTTTATCTCTCCCCTAATATTTTTATTTGGAGAGCTAAAAGCTGTCATAATTTATTATAGAATAGCTGTTACTTAGTTTGTTGCCTTCCCCCCATGGGTTATTGTAAAGCATCTATCCTCTCTCCCCCTTTTAATAACTCTACCTTGTTCATGAAAAAATTGTTTGTAAAACACACAGGTGTATGTTATTACCTTACATTTAGGCATTAAGGGACTGTTAGTCATAAAAATGTTGAATATGTTTTATAACTTTGGATTGAGAAAAGTCTTATTATTTTTTTTAAGATTTATTTATTTATTAGAGACAATGACAGCGGTTGGGGGAGGGCTAGAGAGAGAGAATCTCCAGCAGACTGCCTGCTGAGCTCAGAGCTCAATGCGAGCCTCCATCCCATTACCCCGAGTCATGATTAGAGCTGAAACCAAGAGTCAGATGCTTAACCAACTGAACCACCCTGGTGCCCCACCCCCCTTTTAGCTTTAAAATGTTAAGATTTGAAAATAAATATACACCCTGAACTGTTAGGGTTTCTGGACCCTTGGTTATGTACAAGGTCTTCGTGAGTTGAGGAGGAAATAAAGTGTAACTGGGAACATCTGTGAGCTGTGAGTGGGAATTTGAGGGACTTGAAGACCAAAGATGGCGTGGTCTGGGACCTGTTGACTTGTTAGTGATCAAAGAACAGGTGGTCAGGGTGAGAAGTAAAAAGGACTAACCAAACAAACCAAAGAAATGAAACCTAGAAATGGACTAGTTCTGACCCGGAGTCGAGTACTTAACATGAGTTCTAGGACTCTCATGGCATACGTCACTGTTTAAATAAATGTGGATCTGGAAGACTCACTCAGCTTTCATGTATTCCCGTCATTCTGTGCTCAATTTTATCTTCTCAGACCAAAGTGTGCTCGGGAAAGGAATCAGAATTGAACATCAAATCAGATTTTGACTTGTAAAAGTCCTTTTTTAGAGCTTAGGTAGTTATTCAAGTTGATAGAAAATATGTTCTATTTTTCTTTGTTTTGGGAAGGAGATGGGCTCTATAACTTGGGGGGGTTCTGCTGGAAAATTTGGACCGATCAGATAATGAATAAGCCTTTCTATTTTTGGAATGTAGTCATAGATGAAGCACATTCCAAACCTTAATGGGGTGGAGGGAGAAAAAAAGGGAGAGGGACTGTGAAGGAATATGTATAAGACCAAGGAAAATTGATAAGCTGGGATGAGTAGAGATTTTGAGGTACACTCTATTTTAAAAGTTCTTTTCAGTGACAAAGTATTTCACCTTCATGGTACACTTAGAGATATCCTTTGTTCAAATTCTGTGCGTTTGTGTTAGGGAAGGAAGGAAGGCCTATAATAATAGGTAGGGGAAAAGTTCTTTGAAGCAGTTTTTTAGTGCTTTTTAAAAGTTTTCAGTTTTTTATAGTTTATCTTTTTAATTATGAAAGCTTTCAAACATACACAAGAATAGAATAAACTTCCCTCTAACTTCAACTCTCAACTTATTGAGATTTTATCCATTTGCTTTGTCCCTTTCTTTCTTCTTTTTCTCCCCACTGATATGTTTTAAAGCAAATCCCAGGAATCCTCTCATTTCAGCCCTCCATACTTCACTGTACATCTCCAAACAGTACTTACATTTTCTTACCCAACCACACTGCCATTATCATGTCTAGTCCCCAGCATATGATATGATCCCCAAGTTATCTCCCAAATATCTTTTCTTCTTTGCCTGGTTTGTTCAAATTAGGATCCAAACAAATTCCACTCATTATATCTGGTCGTTATGTCTCTTAAATTTTTCTTAATCTACAGCAGTCCCCTCCAACTACCATTTACGGCTTTTTTTCTTCATGCCATTGACTGGAAGAACTATCCGTTCTGTTGAACTGTAGAGTGTCCTGAATTCTGTTTTTGGCTGATTGCTTCTTTGTGGTATCATTTAACTTTGTCCTGCATCTCCTTAAGTTTCTTGTAAATGAACTTTTTGGTCTCAGAACTTCTTTATACTCTTAAATTATTGAGGACCTCAAAGAGCTTTCAGTTTGGTGGGTTATATCTATCAACTTTATTAGAAATTAAAGCTGAGAAATTTAAAACATATTTACTAGTTCGAACAATCGTGAAGCTATTATTTGTTATCACAAAAATATGTTTTTAATTAAAAACATATTTTCCAAAACAAAATTAGTTAGAGGAGTGGCATTGTTTTACATTTTGGTACATGTCTTATGTCTGTCTTAATAGAAGACAGATTCTCGTGTCTGTTTCTGTATACATCACTTTGTGATAGCACACAACAAGTAGCCTATGGAAAACTCTACAAGCATGAGAGAATGAGGGTGGAAAAGTAAATGATGTCTCAGTATTATGAGAATGGTTTTGACCTTATGGCCACCTGGTGAAAGGGTCCCTGGATCATACTTTGAGAGACAGCTGCCTTAAGAGGCTTGATTCTAGATTCAGGTTCAACTTTGGTAAGAATACTTCATAGATGGTGATGTATGCTTTGTATTTTATCATTAGGATACACACGCCATCTTGTCATTATTATTGATCCTAGGATTCACTAATGGGCTTAAGTGAGCCATTTTGCTTTTTAATAGAGTGGTGCCAATGTTCCATGCTATTAGTAGTTGTAAGTATATATTTTCACCATCTTTATCAGTGTTCTGTGTATTTTCAGTTTTTCCTAATTAATAGGAGAGATGCCATCATAGTTTACTCTTCAATTTCTGTGGTAATTGTTTTTTTACATTTTTCCGTGTGTTCACTTATTTTATCTATCGTGTATCAATTTCTGTTGACGCCTGTTTGACTTGTTGATGGCTTTTTAATGAATTTGGGCAGAATTCTTAATCTAATACGTATTTCGAGCCTTTCTTATTCACTGTAATATTTTGCCCTTTCTGTGTTGTGTCTTACCTTTGGTTATGCTATGTTTTATCTACTGAAGTCATTTTGACTGGTGATCGTTTTCCTCGTTGAGTGTGGACTTCTAGGAAAATGGAAAATTGGTAGCAGCTGAATTTGAAATCTCATCGTTAGAAGGGACTGTAGGAATCAGCTGCTCTTCTTCCTTACTTTACAAAAAAAAAGAAAAAAAGGAAAACCTAGAGAAGGTTTACAAATCATCTTTACATAATGAGTTGGTGCTAGAGTTGAAACTAGAGACTGTTTCCTCTCAATTCTACCACCATTTCTAATAAGCACTTCAGTTGAATTTAGAATGAGAATGGGGGACTTTGTCTTTTGGTTAGAATCAGATTCCTGATTTTCTTATCATGAATTTTGTGCTTTGTGAGGTTTGCTTCCTCATAGAATAGTATTGCAGCTGTTAAACTAGTGGAAAAAATTCTTCCTTTCTTCCTTCCTTCCTTCCTTCCTTCCTTTCTTTTTCTTTCTTTCTTTCTTTCTTTCTTTCTTTCTTTCTTTCTTTCTTTCTTTCTTTCTTTCTTTCTTTCTTTCTTTCTCTTTCTTTCTCTTTCTTCCTTCCTTCCTTCCTTCCTTCCTCCCTCCCTCCCTCCCTCCCTCCCTCCCTCCCTCCCTCCCTCCCTCCCTTCCTTCCTTCCTTCCTTCCTTCCTTCCTTCCTTCCTTCCTTCCTTCCTTCCTTTCTTCTCACTCTGAGAGAGAGTGAGCGAGCAAGTTTGAGCTGGGAAGGGCAGAGGGGGAGAGAGAGAATCTTGAGCAGGCTCCACACCCAGCATGGAGCCCGATGCAGGGGCTCAGTCTCACAACCCTGAGATCATGACCTGAGCTGAAATCAAGAATCAGATGCTTAACCAACTGAGCCACCTTGATGCCCCCCAAAATACTAATTCTTACTCGTTTTTATACGTAAAACATTTAGAACCATAATACGATTATGTATTATGTTTATATAAAACGTAAACATTTAGAACCACTCTGAGTATTTAAAGTATTACTGCCTTCCCAGAGTAAAAAATGATCCAATTTTGACTGTTTTGCCTAACAGGAAGCCTGCAGACCTGCAGAACTTGGCTCCTGGGACCCACCCACCATTTATAACTTTCAACAATGAAGTCAAAACGGATGTAAATAAGATTGAAGAATTTCTCGAAGAAGTCTTATGCCCTCCCAAGTGAGTATCAAAGAAAAATATGCATGAAAATATTGCCATCTCTTTAAAGCTTGGTCTTTTCTGGCCCTTAGAGATCTTTCTCTGGATGGTACTGGAGTTAAACCATACAGCATTAAGTTTCGGTGGGCTACTCTTCATTAAGGGCTTCTCTCCATTCATTATAATTAATGCTACAATTAATGCTACACAGATGTCAGAACTGGCTTCTGGCTAGACCAATAAGCATAGGTAGGAATGTGATTAGGCTATAGAGTCTACACTGAAAGTAGATTTGAGACGTGGGAGCTAGATTAGGAAAGACTGGTTCTTTGAGGGGAATTGGTCCCAAACTGAGAGAGAAGTTTAGGGAAGAGAAGAGTTGGGGAGAAACAGGTTCAGACTGAACCCAGCTGGAATCTCTAAGCAGGAGGAGCAGGTTGCTAGGGGATTTCCTATCAGGTTATTTTAAAGGTAACTGTCTGAAGCTGTCACCCAAGGGAATTGACTTTTTAGACTGTGTCCCTGGGATTCAGTTTTTATTTATGTATTTCTTTGGAAGTGTTCCAGATTCCCAGGTTCTGCACATTAGTCCACATGGTTAATGATTTTAAGGTACTCAACTATTTCCTATAACATGAGGTAGAGGTGAGGGATAGATGGACTATCATGACAGTTACCTGACTTGCAAATGTTCAGTTTTGCATTATACTGTAATCTTGGCATAGGTTCAACACATTAGGGTTTGCTTTAGGCTTTTTGAGTTTCATTATCCTGGAAAACTGAAATGTTCTTCTTCTGGCCCAAGCCTTTCTTGCTAGTTGATTTGACTTTTACTCTCCATATCCAGAAAAATTTCCTAGGAATGGGATTATTGGGTCAGAGGGTTCTAAAATAATCAGTTACTCAGAATTCACTCATTCATTTATTCTACAGTTACCAGGCAACAAAGCCTTACGAGTACCATAGTGAGTGAGACACAATTCCTATCCTCAAGAAGCATATGCCAGTATGGGTGGAGAGGTCGTGGTGGTGGTAAGGGAAAGTGAGTTGAACGAGGAACGGCTTTAAAAAAGAACGCTTGGATTAGCTTTAATGTACAAAAAGTGGCATCTCACAGGTGAATGAAGGAATGACGGGCATTCCGATCTTTCTTCAGCTGTAGGAACAATTGTAATTATTCCTTCTTGCTATTTTTCTCAGAGGTTATGGACATGAAGATAATGGTAGAACTAATATCAAAATATTCTGGTTTTTTGGCAGCCTCTGTAAGACGTATCATAGCTTTTTTAATTGGACCTTGAAAATAAACATTTTCTTTCTTCTCCTTTTTTTTTTTTTTTTAAGATTTTATTTATTTATTTGACAGAGAGAGAGATCACAAGTGGCAGAGGGGCAGGCCGAGAGAGAGGGGGAAGCAGGCCCCCTGCTGAGCAGAGAGCCCGATGCGGGGCTCAGTCCCAGGACCCTGAGATCATGACCTGAGCCGAAGGCAGAGGCTTTAACCCACTGAGCCACCCAGGCACCCCTCCTTTTTTTTTTATTAAATATTTTATTTTTAAGTAATCTCTGCATCCACTGTGGGGCTCAAACGTACAACCCTGAGATCAAGAGTTGCATGTTCCACCAATTGAGCCAGCCCGGCACCCCAAAAATAAACATTTTGACTTTTCTTTTTATATATAGAAATTTTAACTTGATTTTGTTTGGGCATATTCATAGAGATACTCTAACCAGAGATGGTCTTTTCTTTCAGTTTAAATCATTTAATTTAAAACTTTGAGATCTTTCAGTTCTAAAGGGTTCACAGTGTGCTAAATTCTCTCGAATGATATTTTCCTTGTGGGTTTTTTTTTTTTATCATTTTATTTTATTTCATCATGCTAAGTGTACTCTTTAATCCCCAACTCTATTTCCATTATTTTCCTTGTTTTTCTTTTGTAGTTTATATTCCGAAGAGAGTTTCTAAATAAAGTTTTAAAATTTCACTTTGTATATAGAAGGGAGTACTTAGATGTTGCTGATGCCTGTGCTGTTATTAACCAACATTCAGGTGCTAATTATGTGCCATGTACTGAGCACTGTGGATTATTCTGTGGATTATCTCCTCCTCTCCAAGACTTGGTGGAGAAACTGAAGGCAAGGAATCTAACTTGTCCTAGTTTTATAGTTACTGGTGGCAGAGCTGACATACTTCAAAGCCAGGCCTATAGGACTTCAAAAACCCGTGTTTCTTCTATTTTCCTCCTTCTCGTTTTCTCTTTTTTATTTTGTTGAGTTTGACTTTTCCGAAAGAGGTGAAATGTAAGTCTTTAATTGGGATTGTGCTTTAGTGAGTGTAAAATTGTAGGCCGGCTCAAGCTTGGAGGAAAGGCAGGAAAGACATCAAAGATAGTTTCTCCTGTGATGAGCAAGTGGGACTGAGGTGGCTGTAAAACTAAATTTAATGAATCCTTTTTTTTTTTTTTTAAAGATTTTACTTATTTATTTGACAGAGAGAGATCACAAATAGGCAGATAGGCAGGCAGAGAGAGAGGGGGAAGCAGGCTCCCTGCTGAGCCTAGCGCCCAATGCGGGGCTCGATCCCAAGACCCTGAGATCATGACCTGAGCCAAAGGCAGAGGCTTTAACCCACTGAGCCACCCAGGCG
>CM052900.1:149987861-150028495 GCA_028534135.1 Potos flavus | reverse complement strand
CCACCCAGGTCCCCCCCCCCCCCCCCCCATGAGTTTTTATTTCTGTGCGTTGAAGCAGCACGTTTCAGTTGGGAGTGCCTTCCCCTGACTGGGCTCCGCAGCCCCTGAGGTGACAAGCAGAGGGACAGCAGAGTCTTTGTCATGCAGAATTGTCTCTAGAGGAGGAGTTGGAGGAAGTTCTTTCCAGGACCACCAAAGGCATTCCTTTCCCTTTCCTGTGTTCCAGGGCATTCCTGGACGGTCTTGGCTCTCTGCCTTTCCCCTCCAGGACATGGAGGTCTTCGGGTCCTTAACTACTGCTGATCCTCCTCACACCCTGACTGAGAGAGCCTTCTTGTTTCTAGGCTGGATGAAGAGAAAAGGCAGAGGAGTTGCACAAGCTGGCAGGCCAGAATCTAGCATTTTCTAATAACATGTTTTTGGCATTTGATGATACTGAGAACAGAGTGTTTTTGTGTGAGCACTTCTGATTCAATCATGACAAAGATAAATACGGGCAATTGCTTGTTCCAGAGTTGTTCAGAATCTAGAGACTAGTGAAGAGCTTAAAGCAAGGAACTTTTGCTGGTGTGTGTGACCAGTATACATAGAAAGAAGAAACTTTATCTTTCTTCTCCTCTGGGGAAAGTATTTATAAATATATATTTCATTCCCCTTGCTTGAATGGAGGGAGTACTTTGTCCAGAAAAGCTTTGAAATTTGGATTTTTAACTGAGGTAGACCTTTGTGCGTGGCTCACTTACTGATTAAAGGATAGAAGGGTAGGGGAGGTTGACCGTTTTGGAGAAAGACCCTATAAAGTGTCAGTAAGCCTTTTTTTTTTTTTTTTTTTTTAAAGCTCTGGATGCTCGTGTCCACGATGTTGTTGACACATGGCCTTTTATTGATTATTTGCCTACCTTTTGTCAAATGTTGAAATGAGACTCTCAAGCATTGAAAAGTTTTGCTTTATCAAGCTATTTGGGAAAGTGAATAATGATGAATTATTAAAATCCAGTGTTTGGGGGAATGCAAAATAAGCTGGCAACTGATTGAGGACCTCTTGGTTTAGAATTTGATTTCTCTTTCAGAGAGAATCTGATCTGTAGTAAAACAAAACTAGCACTTGATTTGGGGACAGGAGACCTCTGTTGTAGTTTGGCAATAATTTTAACTAGTCTAGGGATTTTGGGGGCCCAAGCGTATAAGCTTTCTAGAATATAATTTCCTTTTAGGCAAAACGAGAGTTTTAGGTGAATGGTCTCTTGTAGTTCTAGTATTGTATGCATTAAATTAATAGTACAAATTTAATGGTTTGTCTTGGAGAAGAATAGGGCATGTTTAACCTGCTTTAGAGAACAGTGTTTTTTTATTTTTTGTTTTGTTTTTAAGAATTGTAATAGCATCTCTTTTCGTATGGATAAGGATATGCCAATTGCAAATCCTTCTTCATTCTTTCCTGTTCATTAAAATAGGTCTCTAGTAAATATGCTTCTATATGCTCATCAGTACAACCTCTGCACTTAGTATAATGCCTGACACAGAGTAGACCCTTAATAATTAGAATAAACGAATATATGTGAACAATGAATGTATAAATGATCTGCAGTTTAAGCCTACCTTCAAGCTGCCTTCATTTGAAAAAGTAGGTACAGCTAAATATTGATTGGGAAAAGAAGAAGAATTTTGGAAACTTGGCTAGTGGAAGACATAGTGTATTGAAGAGTCACTTATGTTCTTTGTGCTATTTTTTGTCTGGAATGGAATGAGTCAATGAAGTTACTGTATTACAAGCAGTAAAAACATTTAAACTGGAGGCTGGTTGTTTTTATAGTCAAGGGGAATTCAGGGATGTTGAACCTGGAATTAACTCTTTTAGCCCAAGCAGGGGAAAAAAAAAAAAAAGAGGACAAAGTTTTCTATAGTTAAGAAGGGGAATATATATATATATTATTAATATAGTATACATAATATATAACCTCATGAAATTCATTTACTATAATTGTTCACTGAAAAATTAATTCTGTAAATATTTTTGTTTACAAGGGAAATCTTTAAGCTTAAAAATTGAGAGATATTAAAAGGGAAGATGAATTGAGCATGTGTGTATTCAGTAGGTATTTTATAATCTCTTGTGTCCAGTTTTTTAGATCTCTCTCTCCTAGAATTCAGAATTGCACATGTAAAAAAATTTGAATAAAAAAGCTAACCAAACACGATAGCTTGCAACTGAACTAAATTTTTTCCTAAAGATACCTCACCTTCATTTTTAAGTTTAAAAAAAGTGGCAAGACAGCATCCTAAAATATATGAGGAAATCTAAATCACTAGTTTAATGTTAGATTTTTTCCCCCAAAGTCTTGACTGCACCAAGCCCAGTTTCCAGTGAAATTCTACAGGGCCTTTAAACAGATTAAATGTTCCCTAAAATGGTGCTAACGGTCGGAATTCCTGTGGAGCCGACTCCCAGTGGGCGTAGCTCTCTGCTGAAGGGAAGAGGGAGGAGCTGGGCCTCCTCACATATATTTTCCAATTTGAGGAAGAAATAGACACTGAGTATGTGTGTTTGGAATTTAAATATATAAAATACACATTTGTGTGGTTGAGAAAAAAAAAAGCTGTGTGTCATGAATGTCCGTTTTCAAAGCAGATATTATAAGAGTGCTCGTTAGCAGAATTCCCAACATCTCACTGTTCTGTTGCTCAGTACGGCCCTTACAATCGCTAGTCTCTGGGAGGTTCTGGAAAATCCCAAGTGTGGGAGTGAAGTGAGTGATCTACTTCCTGCTGTCCTTGTCCTTAAACTACTGTGGATGACCTAGATGGCCCGCTTCTTCCCGCTGTCCGGGTTCTCTGGAGGCCCCGGGTGCTTCTGTGCATGGCTCCTGCCAGGGATCTGGTTGGCATTTCTGTTTCAAGAAAGCTCTGTAGTCGAAATGTGGCTTCTGCAATGGCGGGAGTGAATTTTTAACTTTCTATAACAGTGCTTCATTGAAATTCATATTCAGATAGCCAGCCACACTTCACAAATGGCTACCATTTTGGAAATTCAGATACAGAATATTTTCATCATTACAGAAAGTTCTTTTGGACAATGCTGCTCCAGACTTCTCTTTCTAAGATGCCCATTGGCTTGGCACATGCCTCTGAGCAAGTAGACTGTTTCCCCAGCATCCTAATTTATAAAATAGAGGTGGAGTGCGGATGCCCTTTGGTTGCCAAGAAAATTAAAATGCGAACAAAAACACTGCAGAGCTTTGTTTCCTAAAGAAAAAATGCATCTTAAAAACATCATAGAAAACAGATGATGGCATTTCTTAAAGTAATAACTGTTAAAAGATGTCAAGTAACTGCTAGCACAATGGTTTGTTGATGGAGAAGAACTTTCGCTAATGTATCTTTGGAGGATCTATCATCCATTCTTACTTTTTCCCCTCAGGTACTTGAAGCTTTCACCAAAACACCCTGAATCAAATACTGCTGGAATGGACATCTTTGCCAAATTTTCTGCATATATCAAGAACTCAAGGCCAGAGGCTAATGAAGGTAAAAAAACAGTAACAACAACAACAAACAAACCCAAATGATTGGATTACCACTGCAGATAAACAAACCAAAAAAACCCCAAATAAATCCAAAAATTCTGTTATGACAGTGATTTTAAATAAATATTTTGGAGTCCAGACCTTCCCATTAAGTATTAAAAACTGGCTTTCAAAGTTGATTAGAGATTTGATGATAAACCAGGATAAGTCCTTAAATTGCTGTTTTCCTGTTTCTGGCTAGTGGGACAGTGCCTAGCGTGGTAGATATACAATACAGTGTTTATTGAATGAATTGTTTTCATGAAGGGGGAACTATACAAAGAATTAACGGTGCCTCAGAAGCAATGAATGGTGTGGGTATAGTGTTTTGGAATAGATTGATACAACTTCCTTTAAATTACTACTAAATCTTTTGTTTATTGTCGGGTTCTGGTCGCCTGAAGTCAGCCTGGGTGGATTTTTGCGATAATTAACCTTAAAGAGCAATTTGTAATAATTAACCAAGAGAGCATTTATCCTCCCCAGTCTTCCTAATTTCTCTGCATCCTAAAACGGGATTTTAGTTTCAAGTCCTGTTTTCATGTGAGAATTGTTTAGGGTAGTGCAGATACAAATTCCTTCTTTTATTTATTAAAGGACACTTTATTATTTCATTTACCAAACTCATGTATGATGAAGGGAAGCCTCTTTGAAAGAGGTCTGTATAATGAACTTTGTCTTAACTACACCATTCAGTAATTTTTCTTCTCTTTGAGATGTTGAGCATTGTTCTCTCTGAGTAAAACTCTCCAGAGAGAACATTAGTGTTTAATTCAAAGTAATTACAGTAACAAAAACACCAGCTCCTAAAGACACTTTCATCCATCATGGTTTTGGACAGTTTGGTGGCTTGGGTACATTTCTTTTGGGTAGAAATTAATGGCTGCAAATGAACAAGAAAACCAAAGAGAAAAAATTATCAGTGCTGGTTAAGCAAGAATAAACATCTTTTAAAAAATGGAAACACTTGCTGATTTCCTTATGTGATTTCTGTGGGCAGAGACCCAAACTATTCAGGCTAGTATTTTTTTATTATTCAATTTTAAAATCGTGGCATTTTATAATCTGGTATTGAATTTCAAGGGTTTCTGGGATAATATTCACTGCATGTGATGTTTTTCTGCAGCGGAGGGACAGAGGGAAAAGCCGTAGGGTCCAGGCCTGGCTTCCAGCTCCTCAGTGTGTCCAGTAGCTGCCTTGGTTTGGGGACAACTTTCTTAGTAATTGGCTTTTTTTCTGCCTGTTGTTTCGTCTAAGCATTTTATACGCTAAACAAACAGTTACGATGGAGCCCCTCCTGTCCACAGACAGTATCTTTTCTGTCGTACCCTTCCTTCCTGCAGAGGATTTCTTTTCACAAAATCATCCTTTTATATCCAGATGCTCTTGCCCATAGTTCCTGAACCTTCTGAGTTCGATTCATAATGTTTTCATTTCTCTGTGTAGTTTTTGGAAGCTGGAGGGGGTTTGAGTTTCTTTTGACACTTAGTGGGGAGGAGAGGGAAATAAAATATGTTTGCTTAAAAAAAAAAAAAAAAAAAACCCACAAAGAACAAAACCAAACAATTGCTTTGGGGATGGGATAGAGGGGAGAGAACATGGGAGAAAGTGACTCATTTAAGTATAACTTTGTATTCTATTTTTTCCTATCAGTTTGTTACTGTCTTAAGTAGCCACCTACGCTTACTGTCCTTAGAATGTTGTAACCGATAAGAACAAACAACATAATGGATCACACAGTGTATAACTTAGAAGGCTTTATATTAAATTACCTCTTGGTAAATAAGAATTCCAGTTGCCAGGCAACTTTCCCTGTAGGGCCTGTCACTGCCAGGAGACTTTAGAAAACAATATTCCAAAACACTTTGGAGCTTACTGAGTATATGTAGATTTGTTGACGGTGTCTTGTCTGTTTAGTGCAATAAAATGCCTTAAATCAGCCTTGGAAATTAAGTGTTCCAGCTCCTCCTCCTCCCAAACTATAAACCACTTACAAAGAGATGGATTTGTCATTTTACGTGGTAAATCAGAGTAGGCGAGGTTTTGATTAGTTTTATTAGCCTATTAAATATTTTACAAAATTCAATATGTTTGGGCAATTTTAAGACCTTTTAAGACGTAATTCTAAGTAAGGGATCAGATGCCTAGATGCTGTGGTCTTGGGTCAGTGAAAGAGAGGGGTCACTGCTTAGATTGGGTACAAAATATACAAATAGGTTTAAAGAATAAAACAAAGGGAAATACAGTAGAGAGAGAGAGAGAGGGAGGGAGAAAGAGAAAAAAAAAACAACAAACAACGAATGCATGAATTCTTTTGGTAACATGTCCAAGCTGTTTGGAAGTAAGTTTGTGTAGTCTTTTGAAGCATTAAAAGAAATTAATAGGTAATTCCTTTTATGGGAATGGGTTAGATATGACTTGTTCCAGATCTGTTTTTTTTTTCACTTCTGTGATTTCATTAATTTATATGAATTATTAAGCTCCCAAATAGAATTAATAAATAATTTATTAGTGTATTGGTATTTACAATATTCTTAAGAGCTCAGTGACCTTAGCAGTGATGAAATCTGCCATTTATGTTCTAAGGCATATTTCATAATGTCCAAATTCCTATTTTTAAGTGGAGGCAAGGAATTGATAGGTTCTAATTAGTTCCTTTTTATTCAGAATTCCCTCCCTGCCCTGTCTCCCTTCCTTTTTTTTTCTCTCTGTGGAAGTGTTTGGAATCAGAGGATGGTTGTTATCATTGTAGCTATGGAACCGAATTATATATTTAATCATCTTTAAATACTTTTTTCTTTTTTAAGATTTTATTTGAGAGAAAGATAGTGGGAGAGAGAGTGCATGAGCAGGGGTGGGGCAGATTATTCACTGAGCAAGGAGCCCGATGCGGGACTTGATCCCAGGACTCTGGGATCATGACCTGAGCTGAAGGCAGAGGCTTAACCAACTCAGCCACTCAGGTGCCCAGTCATCTTTAAATACTCCTGACCTCTCCTTATTTTCTGTTGGCCTTTAAAAATTGTTTGCATAAGATTAGCCTTTACCGAAATTAGCAGTAGCTTTAAAATACAGTTTTATCCTTATAAGGGCTCATAATTTTGGTTTTCTTCATTGTGAATTGTATTCTTTTCCTACAGAAAATATAGTCATGTTAAATTTAATGCTTTCTGTCTTGCATTTACTCAAATTATACAAATAATTGAGTAATGTATGCTTGCTGAAAAAGTTAAAATAGTTTAGAAATAAATTTAATAAAATTTCGGTACCCCTTCTTAAACTCATTTGAGCTCTTCCCCAACAGTTAATATTCATCCTTTTTTCTATGTAATTTTGCAAACATTGTGTATGAGTGTGTATTTATGTGTATATTTACATTCTGCAGTTGTTCTTTTCACATATTATGTGGTAGAAGTCCTTCCATATCAAAATAGAGATCTACCTCACTTTTTAGAAATACCGCTTAATGTTCCATAATACGGATTTTTATTTAACTGTTTCCCTATTGATAGTCATCTAGATTGTCTCTAGTTTTTTTATTGTGACAAACAGTGTTACCAGTGAATGTCCTTGTGGTAGATTCCAAATAGGTCAGAAGATTTTGTTCCTCAAAAGCCTACACCAGTTTATATTCCCACTAGCGTGAAAGTATTCATTTCCCCTCAACTTCTGACCCTGCCTGGCATGGGGGTGTGTGTGTGTGTGTGTTGGTGTGTGTTTTAAAATTTTGCTATAGTCTCATAGGCAAAAAAGGATGTTTTGATTTTCAGAATTAATTTAAAACAAACAGCCTCGATTACAATTAAGTACTAATTTTTTTGGAGAGCTTTTCAAATACCTTCTTAGAGATACCAGCATTGTCACAGCAAAGGTATTAGGGAATGGTTGTGCTAGGACGAGGAGCTCCTTTTTCATAGCTTGCTACTGCCTCCTAGGGGTTAGTTTTGACATTTTCTTTATCTTAAGGATTCCTTTGTGGTTTGTCTTCAAAACTTCATATTGAATGATGCTGTTTAATACCTCTTGGCCCCTCTGTTTTTCTTAGTTTTGTTGGCCTTCCTCACGTTGTTACATAAAAATTGAATCAAACTAATTCACCATTCTTTGTTTGCATTAATATACCCTTTATTCTGAGATTCTTAATGAAAAATTATTAACATTTCTAGCGAGGTACAGCAATTCAGCTTCATCGCAGGTGCTTTCCTAGGTCCAAAATTATAGAAAGAATAGTAATTTTAATGTTTACCAGGTTCTTAGTTTTAGTCTGTGCGTCACACCTAGGATTATAAGCATCATATGTTTCAAACGTTACAAATTTAGAATATTTTATTTTTTCTGTTGAATATATTTGAAAACTAATTCAGGAAAAGGATGAATTTAGAGCAGGTTGAAGATCATAAACTTGCCCAGACTTTGTTTCAGTGTTTGAATTCAGACAGTATTGTCTTCCGTAGAGGCCATGACTCCATCCATTGTAATCTGATCAAAGAATAAGTCCTTATGTCTAATGTGCATTTATCCTGTATTCACTGATTTTGATACGAAGCATATTGAATCTTTAAGTTGGTTCTTTAACAGTCCTGAGATTCTACTGTCCCTTCCTTCTTACCACCCTCCACCCCCTTTTAAGTACAACCGTGAAAAGTTTTCCATCCTGCCCTGGACTCCTTACTAACCTAGCTATTTCTCACATTTCATGACTACGTGCATGGTCAATAACTTGTATGTAATCAATGAAAGGTTATATTTACTGCTTTTGTATTTTTGATCTTTTGTTTTAAATGGCTTGATTCCTTGTGACTTCCACCGTTGCAGTTGAACTCAGCTTCTCTAGTTTATTGGGCTCCAGTGTCCTCCTGCTTAACTCTTTTCTCTAAGAAATAAACTAGCTTGATCCTGGCTATGGCTAGAGTGCCTTTTATTAATAAAATAAGTAGATCTTTGATCTTGATCTTGTCATCTGTCACTTGACATACGTACATTCCAATTTGTTTGATATTTACCTAAGTAAAAATTTTTACCAGTTCTTTACATTTCAAAATGGCTTTTATGTTCTATAGTCATATGCCGTTCCCACCTCCTTTTCAGCTTCCCACAAAGATAGAACAGTCAGATACAAATCTCTCCACTCATCTTTTTTAAAAAGTGTCTATTCTACATGTTCACCTGATTTCCTTTTGAACCTTCTCTAGACATTTAAGAAACTCCAAACCTTTATATTTAATTATTGGCCTTTGTTGGTCTGCGACAGATGTCGATCAGTTGTTTAATTTGTGCTTGGGTAGAATGCTGTGAATATTAGGGGCTATACAGAGAAGGCACAGGACACAGATTTTACCTTCAAAGAAAATAGAGTGCAGTTAGGGAAGCAAGAATAATGCATTGATTTAATAACAAGAATTAGTAGGAAGAGGTTCATGATTTAGTAGACTATTAGTTTAATGTAAACCATCCCTGAGTTTAAAAATTTAACAGCTCTAAAAATCTGGCAGTGCTAATATTAAAAGACCGAACATAACTAATACTTTTTTAAGAGTGCGAGTGGGCGGGGGGGTGGGGAGAGGCAGAGGGAGAGGGAGAGTCTCAAGCAGGCTCCACACCCAGCATGGAGCCCAACAAGGGGCTCCATCTCTTGACCCTGAGATCATGACCTGAGCTGAAACCAAGAGTGGACGCTTAACCGACTGAGCCCCCCAGGCGCCCCACTAATATGTATTTTTCAAACATATTAAAAACTACAAGATAGTTATCAGATACTGATTTTAATGTAAATATTCATATTCAGAGGTAAAAGAACAATGTGGAAAATTTCAACTAAGAACTGGACATTATAAAAAACCAAATGGAAGTCCTAGAATTTAAAAATATGGTATCTGGAATTATGAATCCAGTATATGAATCGAACAGACTAGACAGTGATGAGGAATTAGTGAACTGGAAGGTAGGTCAGCAGGAAATAGCTAATGGAAGCACAGAGACAAAAGGACAAACAAAACAAACCAGAGGAACGAGTGTAAGACTTGTGGAGCACAATGAAGAGAGTTTGATGTGTATGTAAATGGAGTCCCAGAAGGAGAGGGAAAATGGAGCCAAAGGTATAGTTAGAGGTAATCGCCAAGAATTTTCCAAAACCGATGAAAGATAACAGGCCATGGAGTCACACATTACACAACCCCAGCAGGACAGCTATAAAGAGGACCACACCTGTGTGTACCATTAGGCACCTGCTGAGAACCAGACAGAATCTGACAGGTGGCAGAGAGAAAGTTCGTCAAGGTAAAAGCAGCGGGAGTGAGTGTTGATTCTCAACAGAAGCAGTAGAATCCAGAAGACAATCTTAAGAGCTCTTCAGAGAGCTAAAAGTGAATTAAAATTCTCTAAGTAGTGAAACACTCTCCAAGCAAGCACATCCAAATAATTTTTTGTTTTTGCCTCAAGATATGACATTTATATTTATTGCCCTGGGTTCATATACTTGCTAAACTGGTCAGCTTTTTCTTACCGCCTTTTCTGTGAGCCTCTAAAATTCACCATTTAGTTTACAGTTCCAAGTGGTCATAACACACCCACATTCTCTAAGATGTCAGGTCTGTTTTCTTTGATGTTCAGAATGAGGCAGATTTCTCCTTCATTTCTGTATCTTTAAAGTAGGATATTATCTACTGTTCCTATATCCCATGGCTGCTCTGAGAATTAATTCTATTATATATTCACCAAGTGTTTCAGCTGAAAAAAATGCTATAAGAATGTAATAATTAAGACATTAGTTTTTTATTTATGAACTTTAGTAAGTGATGATGAAATAGACATTTTTAAACAAACAAAAACTGAGTACTTATCTTCGTAGACTCCCACTAGAAGAAGTTTTTCAGAGAGAAGGAAAATGATTTCAGATGTATAGCAAGAGACGTAAGAAAGAAGGAAAGTGAAAAGTAGTATAAATACGTTATAAAGTATAAATGAATACTGTGTATATAAAATAGTAATGCCTTACGGAATTTAAAATCTGCAGGAAATGAATATGCATGATAATAGCAGCATTCAGGACAGGAGGGAGGTACGGATGGCAGAGTGTTCTGAGGCCCTTTCATTATCCTGGAAGTGGTGAAAGTTGTAAGTAAACTTTGATAGGCCAGGGGAACAAAGACTAGTGAAAGAATGTATAACACACTAATGGAGGGAGAAATAAATAATAAATTTTAAACACTTAATCCAAGAGAAGCAAGAAAGAAGAGAATACAGAGCAAGGAGAAATCAAAATGTATGGTGACAGATTTAAACCGAAGTTTATAATCATTACATTCAATGTAAATGACTTAAGTACTCCAAATCAAAGACGTCACTTGCCAGCTGGCTCAAAAATACGTTGCTTATGTGCAAGAATGAATACACACATACACGTGAAACACACACATATATTCAGGAAAGGTGAAGGTAAAGTAGTGTAAATACTAACCAAAGGAAGTGGGCAAAGCTGCACCAATACCAGACAAAGGAGACTTTAAGGAAAGAAGCACTAACTAGAGATAATGAAGCATGTTTCAAACTGATTTAAAAGGTTAATCTACCTGAAAGAGAATGATTCTAAATTTGTATTACCGAATATCTAGCCTGAAAATATATAAGCCAAATTCACAGAACTAAAAGAGAAATAAACTAACCCACAGTCTTGGTGGGAAATTTTAACTCACTCCCTTAGTGACTGTTAGAATCAGCCAAAAACGAACAATTAGAGAATCTAGCAGAATTGAAACAACACAATGAACACATGTAGTCTTGCCGATATGTACATAGAACCCTGTTCCCAGTGACTGCAGAATAATACATTTGGTTTTTAAATGCCCGTAGAACACCTCAACAAAATTGACCGTAAAGCTGGGCCATAAAGCAAATCTGAAAATATTTCCAAAAAATGGAAATCGAAATCGTACAGAATTTTTTTCTGACCACAAAGAAAAGAAGCGAGAGATCAGTGACAAAATCACAGCTAGAAAATTTCTACATCTTTGAAAACTTAGCGGTATGTTTTTAGTAACCCATGGGCTGTAGAAAAATAAAATTATGAAGGACAACAGGTCTCAATTTATGTGATACGGCTAACGCTGTGCTTAAAGGGAAACTTATACCTCTAAGTGCTTCTATTAGAAAAAAAGATTGGAAATCTGACAGTTTCCACCTCGAGTGTTTAGGTAGGAAAAGATCAGCAAATTAAACCTGAGAAGGTAGAAGAAAGGAAATACTAACGAGCAGATTTCCTTGAAATAGGAAATAAGACAGAGGTTCAGCAAGTCTAAAAATTAGTTCTTCAAAAAGTCTAATAAATAAGAATTGGTAAATCCTTGACAAAAACCCAGAAAAATGAGAAAGGCAGCAATAACCAATATTAGGAATAAAAAGGGATTGCTACAGATCTTACACTGAAGTGATTTTTAGAGGATATTATGAAAGTTCTTATGCTTATAAATTTGAAAATGCTATAGGTTAAATTTATAGAAAGTATAGTGTAACAAAATTACTGTAGGAGGGCATAAAATGTGAATAGTCTTATATCTATAACTTAAAACCATTTCTTAAAAAAAATTCCAGACCCAGATAGCTCCACCGATGCACTTCTTCTAAGCATGTGGGGAAGATGTAACACCGGTGTTGCACATAGTCTTACAGGGAACAGGAGAGAGGAAGCTACTTCCCGGCTTGCTTTTTGAGGGCAACCTTGACACTCACACCACACAAGAACATCAAAAGAAAGACGGTTTCAGGCCAGCCTCTCCCAAACATAGATGCCTAAGTCTAGAATAAAATACACCTAATCCAGCAATATGAGAAAAGATAATACACACAACCAAGTGGGGTCGAACTGAGGAACAGAAGATTCTTTAAACATTAAAGTATCTCTATAAATTAATAGAATAAAGGAGAAAAATGTCATTTCGATAGAAGCAGAAAAAGTACTTGATAAAATTTGATTCTTAGCGTACAATGATTTTTTTTTCCTTATCAAACTAGATATAGCAGGGAACTGCCTTAATTTGGCAGAGAGAATCTACAAAAACTATAGCAAATGTCATACATAATAGGGAACTAGTGAAAGGTTTCCTTTGAGACTGGGAACTAGCGGCACTCACTGTCAGCACTTCTATCCAACACTGTAGTGGAGGTCTTGGCCAGTACGATAGGCAAGAAAAAGAAATAAAAGGTATGAGAATTGTAAAGGAAGGAACAAATTTGTCATTATTCTTAAGCAATATAATTGTGTATGTAGAAAATCCAAAGAAATCTACAGATAAACTGTAGCAATAAAAAAAATGAATTAGCAAGGTTACTGGATATGAGGCCGTGATAAGAATCAGTTGTATTTTTTTGCATGCTAGCAACAAACCATAGAAAACATGCAAAAATATTTACATCATCAAAATGTCAGGTACTAAAAAAAAAAAAAAAAAGATATTTAAGAATAAATCCAATAAAAGATGGGCAAAGCCTACACAGAAAACATGAAACACTGAAAGAGATGGATTTAAGTAAGTGATATTGATAGATTGGAAACCTCAATTTTGTAAAGATGCCAGTTCTCAAGTTGGGGTTCTGTTGAATCTGTAGATCATTCAAAAGCCCAGCCAGTTTTCCGTGCGTGTGTACATGCACGCGCGTGTGTAAATTGACATGCTAATTCTAAAATTTATTAGGGAAATGGAAGGAACCAAGAATATTGAAGATGATCTTGAAGAGAGACTTATATTATCTGATATCAAGACTTATAAAGGCAAAAAAAAAAAAAAAAAAAGACTTATAAAGGCGTATTGGTTAAAACTGTGGTACTAGGGTCTCCTGGGTGGCTCAGTGGGTTAAAGCCTCTGCCTTCGGCTCAGGTCATGATCTCAGAGTCCTGGGATCGAGCCTCGCATCGGGCTCTCTGCTCTGAGGGGAGCCTGCTCCACCCTCTCTCTGCCTGCCTCTCTGCCTACTTGTAATCTCTCTCTCTGTCAAACAAACAAACAAACAAATAAATAAATCTATCTATCTATCTATCTATCTATTAAAAAAAACAACTGTGGTACTAATACTAGAATAGACAAATAGAACAATGAAACAGAATATGGGGTCAAGAAAATACCCCTACCTCACACCCTACACAAAAACCAGTTCTAAGAGGATTGTAGATATAAGTATGGAATGGTAAATAATATACCTTCTAGAAGATAATGGAGGGTATCATCATAATTTGGGGATAGGTAAGATTTCTTAATCTGAATGAAGCACTGATTGTGGAAGAAACAAAATTGATTAATTGGACATTAGGTTTAGTAACTTTGGTTTATAAAAAGTCACCATTTAGGGAGCGAAAAAGGTGAAGGTATACGTAATATGTATAACCACAAAGGGTTTGCATCTGTAGTTTATAGAGAACTCCTACAAATAAGACAAGCTATGTAATGAAAAATGAGCAAACGGCACTTTACAAAAAGAGGATATCCAAATAGTAAATACGAAAAGGTGTTAAACCTAATTCGTCATCCCCCCGAGTGGCAAAAACTGACAATACCAAGTGGTGTCGGAGATGTGAAGTCACTGGGATGTCTCTACACTGCTCTTTGTTGTGTTGAACTTGGCAGGTTGATTGCAGTTTCTCCTAAACCTGAACACAGGTATACCCAGTAAGCCGCGACTCCATTTTTGAGTGGAATATGAACAGACGTGCACCAAAATGATTTGTCCAAGAACGTTTGTTACCTGATTAGTCATGAGCCTCAAACCGGAAACAACACAGACCCCATTAACAGGATGGACGGACGTTTCTTATATAATCATATGGCGGAATGCTACATAGCAGTGACTATGGCTTACCTGCCTTGCACAACACCGCAGATGATGTTCCTCAGGGCGCTGCCCTGGGCCCTCCGCCTCTCCTTCACTTCCGTGGCTTCCGTGTTCATTTATGTTCTCAGGATTTCCAGTCCTACTGCTCCAGCCCAGACTGTTCCGGACACCGTGGCCCAGCTGTCTGTCGGGTGCTTCTACTCCGATGTCCCACAGACACCTCAAAGGCAGCACGGACGGAACTCCTGTCCGCACCCCCTGAACCTGCTTCTCTAGGCAGGGAAATGTTTCAGCGAATGGTATCAGTGTTTACCCTGGGAATCGTTTGTTGGCCGTTTCTCTGTGCTACGCCCACTCCCCAAAATGTAAACTCAAGCTGTTTGTTCAAGAGCGGATTTAACGATGCTTAGAATAAGAGTTGGCATGTAGGAGGGGCTCACGTCTGTATTTTGATAAAAACATCTATCCTTTTTCCGTACTCAGTTTTGTTTCTAAGCTCTGTTGGTTTTTATCTCCTAAGTACCTCTAAAATCCACTTACTCCTTTTTATGTCTGCAGTCCCTTATCTAGCTCAGACTGCCCTCTGTTGTCTGCAGTGCCAGGAGGGGACCGGGGACCAAGGGATGAGTGGGTGGGAGCAATTTGGAAGAAGAGGTTTTGGGTTAGGGCATACTTAACGCTGCTGGTAAAATATCTAATATGCAGCATATAAAACTTACCTTTTTCTCTAATGGAACCAAATTTATTCAAACTTATAACTGTATTGGTTGTCATCTCATGATATTTAGCTTTCTTCTGTGGCCAAGCACTGTAGTCATCAGTGTGAGCTTGTGCATTTCTGGGAGTGGGGGGTGAAGGTGGCCTGGGAAGGTAAGGGATAAGGAGGGATAATAGAAGACTTGTCTATTGTTATTCCCTATTCCTCTCTAATGACTTCCCCACCCCCTCTGCTAAAGGTCACTAACCTTGACTTTCCAGGTATATAGCGGTGGCTCTGTCCCACTCGTCTCTGAATTATAACAATCATAGCATCTTCGTCTATTTGGGTGAAGAGCCCCCTGATTCACTATTGTAAATTGAACTCTCTAATCTGATGCCTGTGTTTTCCGTGTTATTATAAAATAGTGCTATTCTTGGCTTCTTGTGTATTACAAGACAGTGCAAAAAACTTCAGGCTTTCTGCTTGGATTGTCTGTATTGGGTCTTAACATGTTTCTTGGTTATAAATGCAAATATTCCTGGGGAAATAGGCATTAAAATTCGGGGCAAGAAACTCTATCTTGGCAAGATTTTCTTCCCTAGATTTGAATTAATAGCTTTGCCTTTTCTCACTCATTTTTCTAGTTTAAACAGCAAGTGTGTCGGGTCATAATGTGTTTGTAAGTGGGGCATGTAGTTGCTGAGTTTTTACAGGTTCCAGTTTCTGAAACTGTCCTGCTCTTTTCTGTATTTACCTGAACAAATGTACTTATTTGTCTCATCCCTTGTCCCATGTAAATAAGCTCCAGGAGAGCGGGAACCTTGTCTGTCTTGTTCTGCGGTGTTTCATGGCGGCGTAAGCATTTGATAAAATAGTTACTCACTGAAAGAGTAATGCTGCTACTTTGGGGGCCTGGGTGGTTTTCTGGCTTACAGTATCCCCATCTTTCTTTCAGCATTGGAGAGGGGTCTCTTGAAAACCCTGCAGAAACTGGATGAATATCTGAATTCTCCCCTCCCTGATGAAATTGATGAGAATAGTATGGAAGACATTAAGTTTTCTACGCGTAAATTTCTGGATGGCAATGAAATGACATTAGCTGATTGCAACCTGCTTCCCAAACTGCACATTGTCAAGGTAGGCCTGTGGGACGTGGTGTCACGTTGCCATTAGACAGCTATGCTCTGTGTACTCAGATAGCACTTTGTGATATATATATTTTTTGATCTGGTATATGACTAGGAACCCCGAACAATATAACAGTTAGAATACCCTAGGGTTAATAAAAATGGAAAATTATGTCTTAACATTGAGGCATATGAGAAAGAAGAATATTTTTTACGTGTGTGACTGTATAGAAATTCAAAAGTGTAGCAGGTAACTTTGAATTGGAGTTTGCTCCATTGACTTACGTTGTCAAATTCTGTTGTGTGATCACCTGGTTACTTCTGTACAAGGCAAAGAAATATTTACTGAGCATTTATTGTGTAAGACACTGTGCTAAATAAAATCATAGTAAACACCAGTTGTGTGACAAAGATCAAGGAAAACAGAGATGTAAAATCGTGTGTGTGCCTTCAAGTATTTACCCGGGGATTTCTCCCGGCTGTCTCTCTGGGTGACCAGGGCAGGCGTTTACCATCCCTGTCACATTACTGAAGTTCTGATGTACTTCGAAGTCCTTGTCATTGTTTAAAACTAGTTATAATGAAGGTGACTTCTTCCCAAGTAGAAGCAGTTCTCAGAGATTCACAGAATTCGTTTGCCCCCAAATCAGAGATAAGTCTGGTTTACAAGTCATGGACAATAAATGTTAACTTTTGATCTCTTTGTATTTCAGGTGGTGGCCAAAAAATACCGCAACTTCGATATTCCGAAAGGAATGACAGGCATCTGGAGATACTTAACTAATGCGTACAGTAGGGACGAGTTTACCAATACCTGTCCCAGTGATAAGGAGGTCGAAATAGCCTATAGTGATGTAGCCAAAAGACTTACCAAGTAAATGTCACTTGTGAGAGAGATGTCTTCGCATCTTCCCCTAAGAATATGCTTTTCCTAACAGACTGCTCCTGTTCCTATAAAGTAGAAATCTTATTTTGCATGAATGTGCAGTTATTCAAGATTAGGATAAAGGATAGACAAGGTATAGTAGCTATCTTTAAATATACACTCCTAAGCAGTATTATGTTAAAACTCTTTATCCTGTCTCCCTCCCCTGCCCCATACCCTCCTCTCCTCTAATGCAGAGACACGCCGCCACACTCCTCACTTTAGAGGTAGATCGTCGTCCCTCCAGAGCCCTGACCATTTGGTCTGTCCACGGTGGACGGAGGGCAGAACTTCGGAGGTGCAAGGTTCAACTGTTAAAATAGTACCCACGACCTCATCGGTCAGCCCCAAACTGGTGCACTGTACATGGTACAAGGAATGTTTATGTATTTTGGGAATTGAATGATATTTAGTAAGAGTATATGAAAGGATTGCTACTGTATCAGAATAGTCTTGTTTCAATTCAGTCTGTCCTGGGTGTGTCACCGCTGGCAAAGAGAGCCTTCCACAGAAAGTCACTACAGATTTTGCTGTTTTACTTTGTACATGGATTTTTACTTTCGCGTAAAAGCATTTATCCTTCATACCAGTTATAACATCGGACGCTCTGTAGAAGCTAAAAGCTCAGAGAGAGGGGCGATACCCTCAAGATCTGCCTCAAGCATTTTATCTACATGAGAAAAACCAGTGGGCCCCTGCTGCTCTGTCTGCATGTGTTGTTTTTTTGTGTGTTATTTTGCCCGTGCCATTCGTTTGCAACTTTATTGCTTTCCTCCTTTATTTTAAAAAGCTCCTTTTTAGGTAAGCATAGACCTTGCGGTCCATAGATCTTTTAAGTAACACTACATAAACTGATATTTAGTTGATTTAGCTACAGCAGTACAACAACTTGTAATGTAAAAATTAACACAGATATTAACCTAAGGAATGTAGGGTGGGTCTGGCAAAATGTCAAGTAGAATTTTGCTTCTGAAGCATATTTAATTAATATGGATAATCTAAAGAATGCATTATCCATCACATACTAAAAACAAGGTAAAACACACATTACCAGCTTTCCCATTCCACTCCCATTGACTGTTAAACTTTGGGTAGAGGGTGGTTCACTCCTTTTGAACTAAATTATAGCCGTAGTGGTGAGTATGTATTTACTGCAGTTTTGCCTAATCTCAATCATTGTACTTCCTTCGATTAAATTTTTCTAAAGCCACATTGAGGAATAGCACTCTGCATGTTTGTTTTTTTTTTTTTAAATTGAAGTCCTAAACCAGGAATGATTGGTGCTCTAACAAGGGAGGATGAACTTGGTAAAAATAAAAGTTTGCTATGTATTTATTCATTTTTAAAAAATGGACTTTCTAAGTACTACTGCTCCAAAGACCATGGTTATAACTAAAATATGTTTTTGGTAATTTTTTATGTGTAACTTGTTCAAGACGTGCTATTTCTCATAGGCTGTTTTTGGAAATTTATATTATTGCTTTAAAATGGCAATGTTTTCCCCCCTTTGGTGTGTTAACATTTAGTAATCACTGGCGTTATGGAAGCAGCCTGATTTTTATAAGCATATACTGCGGGGTTTTTTGTTTTTTTTTTTTAACCTATCAGTAATTAGCTTGGTATAGGAAGATAAGCTCCATATTGTATGCATTTGGCTCAGGGAGGTTTCTTTTCCTTGCCCTTCTTAGAACTCCTTACTGCTGATCAAAAGTTTGGGCACCCACCTTTTTGTAATTAAATATTGGATAACGACTTATCTGGTTGCAAGAAAAGCACTCAGGTTAGCAGTAGCGTCAGTGGGTGGAAATGTCCCATGTGCACCAGGACACCGGCGGCTGTCACCGCTTCTCACCTCCTTTTAAAATAGTAGTGACGTGGCATTCAGGTGATGCTGAACCTCTCCATATGGCTCTCAGCGTATGAAAAAGATTCAAGAGAAGGGTCTGTTCTTTCCAGTGAGTAGAGGACTGAGTGGTGCAGAATAGAGGGGCTAATGAGGGTGGAGATATATTTCTCAAAATAGAGCAATGAAAACCACATTCTGAAATTCAATCATGAACTATTTTCACTTTGGATATTTATTCTCTTCGTTGTCTTTTTAAAGCGTATCCCATGATTGTACTTGGCTATCTCTCTAGATGTCCAAGGAAGCAGGTCTGTCTGTTATGATTTTGATGTAGAAAGACAGATTTTATTATTACTTTATCAGGGAAGATGGTTAGATGAAGTTGAGATTGGCATATGGACAAAAGCTAGGAAAAAGGATGATCCCAGAACATGATTTTTTCCCCCATTTTATACTTGTGGAAAGATCATAGCTTAAAATCTTGGGAGGTTTTAGGGCATGAAAGTTTTCATGGCAGTTCATGTAGTGTGTATGAACTGATATAATGCAGATCATCCGATGCTATTTTTACAACTTCTAAATCATTTCCCCATTTAAACCCCTTCTGTTCTACTTCAGCAAGATTAGAGTCTGAATGGAAACTCTATTTTCCAAGGAATTCTGAGAACTTTTTCTATTGAACAGTTGGAAAGCTCATTACTATTTCAGTTGATATAACTTCGTTTTTTAAAAAAAAATGTAGATGCAGATTTTCTATATCCCTCTAATATCTTTTATTAGGATCATTGACTTTTGTGATGAAAATCATTTAAGATTTGATTTCTTGATAACTCAGCTTACACAATTTATTTTTAAACTCTTGAGCAATCTGTGTACAGTTAAGAGATTTCTGACATTTATTCTTATACTAAGTTGATCAACTCTAGAATTTAGGCATTTTAACGTCTGTTGAGTTTTGAATCTCTTCAGAGTTATGTAACTAGTTTTTGTTTCTGTACATTTAAAATATCCACTTAGGAAATAATCTACATGGTAAAAAAAATGAGAAGAAATAGTGATGTATTTTTTCATGAACATTTTGATACACATTTCATCATTTATTAACCATTTTCTTACACTGGTTATAATCAGTATTTTGATTCAGAGAGGGAAGCATTCATTATTGATGTACTATATAGGCTTTTTTTTTTTTTTTTTAATTCGATCCTTTACAAATGATCAAGATTGGGGCTGTCAAAATTATATTTTTATCATGGAAAAAATTTCAACTCCCTCAGTCCTAATGTTGAACAGAATTGGAGTATTTTCTTTAGAATTACTTGAAAAGGCAAATGAAAGCTTATTATAGAATGCTTGTATTTCCTTTTCTCTCTCTAGAACCAGTATATTGCTGGCAGCTATTGTATTAAAAAAAAATAAAGTATATTTTCACTATCATAAAAGGTTCTTTTTTCCCCCCACCTCATGAAAATAAATAACAACCTGGGGTAAAAGTGTTTTACTTGAGACTACTTTTTTCCATGAGGGGGTGACTCAACACATTTAATAGATTAGAGGGGGAAAAAAATCACATGACCATCTCAGTAGGTGCATAAAATAATTTGATAAAAACTTTCATGATTCTCATTCTTAGCAAAGTAGGGCCAGAGGTAAAAAATTTTTAACCTGAAAAGCCATCTGCCAAGACCCTACAGCAAATTTCATATGTAAATATGAATAAAAGCCCTCCCATTAAAGCCAGGAATAAGACAGGATTGCCTTCCATCACAGCTATTATTTGGCTACTTTTTATAGCTACTTTATTAGAAGCGTCCCAGTCAATGCAGTAAAATCCGTAGAAAGAATAGGGAATGGGAAAGAAGGGACCAAATGGCTGGTCTTTGCAGATGATGCATATACATAAAGGAAGTCCAAAATAACCTATCAGAAATAATAAGGAAATTTAGCCAGATTGCTAGATAAAATATTGAAAACATAATTACTACATACTAATATTAACCATATTTAAATTAATAAACTAATAACATTGGATGACATTTTTTCTGGACAAAACCTGGGTGACTGAGTAAAATGAGTGGGAAATTGTCAATGTATACTTTTTTGAGCTTTGAGAAATTTGTAACATATTACTTATTCTAAAAAATAAAATGCTTTAAAAGAAACTAATCTTTTAATTAATCTATTAATCTTAGATCAAATCTATAAACAGTGCAGTTCCTTTATGAAGAAAAGTGCAAAATATTATCAAAGGACCTAATAGAAATTTGCTCAATGGATAAGTATACCATGTTCATGGATAGGGAGCTTAAGCATCTTAAGAGTTTTAATTCTGTCTCAAGTAATTTATAAATTCAGTAGGTTTTCCAACAAAATCTCAAGTGTGTGTGTGTGTGTGTGTGAACCAGACAAATGGGTTAAAAAAATTCATATGGAAGAATTATTTCCCTCTATAGCCCATATATATATATATGGAGAAGGGAGGGAAACCTAGGAAACTTGCCTGATATTAAGACTTAAAAGTTTACAGTAGTTGTTGGGTAGGTCACAGCAACACAACATTCAGACTGCAACTAACAAAAACACCCAAATATTTTTAAACATCAGAAAACTGGAAGCAATAAGGACTAACTAAATTGGAATTTCAGAGAAGGAAGCCTTTCTGAGGTGAACTGATGGTTTGGCCATTTTCTTCCCGGGGGGGGGGGGGTGGCATTTACTGATTCTGGGCCTGAAACTTAGGATTGGGTGTGGCCCATTCAGAGGGCCTCTGCTGGGGAAAAGAAAATCACAAGGCTCTTGGTTACAGGACACACTGGAAACCTGGGAACCCCGAATACATGACTGGTTTTCTCACAGGACATTTGTTGAATTCCAGAGCTGTACATGGCATGCTAGAAGCTAAGCCCAGGGCTACCAAAAGGCAGAATGAATTCTCCCATAATCTCACCATATTTAGGAGAAAAGATTTCATTAGCAGGAGGGGTTTACCCAAAACACACAGAAAGCAGCATAATGGTTGCCTGGCACTGCGGGCAGGAGTGGGAATTGTCAACAAGCATAAGGAATCATTTGGGGATGATGGGTCTATTCTAAATACGGATTATAGATAAGGGTCTGGTGTCCAGAATATATGAAGAATTCTTATAATTGAATAATAAATGAGCAAGGATTTGAATAGATATCTCTTCAAAGAAGATACACAGATGGCCAATAGACACAAAAAAGAAGCTTAACATTAATCATTAGGGAAATGTAAATTAAAACCACACACAAAAAAAACCCTCCAGTATGGCTATAATCAAGAAGACATTATTAAATGTGGGCAATGATGTGGGGAAATCAGAACTCTCATACACTGCTGGTGGGAATGTAAAATGGTGCAGCCACTTCGGAAAACAGTCTGGCAGTTCTTCAAAAAGTTAAACACAGAGCAGCCACATGGCCCAGCAATTCCACTCTTAGGTTTATAACCAGGAGAAATAAAACTGTCCACATATGTCTTGTATGTGGATGCTCATTTCACTGTTATAGTAGCCAAGAAATAGAAGCAATCCAGATGTCAACAGATGACTGGGTTAAAAATATATATATATATGTATACATATATATTTCATTATATTCATTATTTTTTTCATTATATTCATTATTCATAATTATGATAATTATATGATATATATGTGATATATCCTAATATATGATACAATATACATGATATATGATAATATATTCATAATTATATAGTTCATTATATTCATTAATGGGATACTATTCAGCCATAAAGAAGTACAGACACAAAGTACAAATGAACCTTGAAAACCTGCTCAGTGAAAGAAGCCAATCAAAAAAGGCCACATATGATTCCATTTATATGAAATGTCCAGAATAAGGAAATCTTACAGAGACTGACAAATTAGTGGGTTGCCAGGAGTTGGGAAAGAATGGGGAGGGACTGCTGGTGAGTATGGGGTTCCTTTTTGGGGTGATGAAAATGTGCCAGAACTAAGTAACAGTGATGGTTGCTCAACTTTGTGAATACTAAAATACAAGAAAGCCCTGAATTGTGCACTTTAAAAGGGTGAATTTTATGGTATATAAGTTATAAATTTTTAAAATTGCATGGAGGCAGCTCTGCCATGCTGAAGTTTAGTCTATTGACAGGTTAATTGGCAAAGTTAGTGATGTGGATTTCCTTTGTGTTTCAATTAAAGTTCAATTTAAACGTCATCCAAAATACTTTATTTACATAAAAAAAGATTTTATTTGAGAGAGAGAGCATGAGAGGGGGGGAGAGGCCAGGGGAGGGGGAGAGATGGAGAAGCAGACTCCCCACTGAGTGTGGAGCCCCATGTGGGGCTTGATCCTAGGACCCTGAGATCATGAACTGAGCCAAAATCAGATATTTGAGCCATCCAGGTACCCCTTTCCAATATATTCTTAAAAGGAAAAAGAAAAAAAATTTTCAATAAACCACTTAATTGTGTTCACCTAAAATGGGTGAATTCTACAGTTTGTAAGTTATACCTTAATAAAGCTTTTTTTTAAAAAAAAGCTGAAAAGCAAGATGGACACAGCAGAAGACAGGATTAGTGCTTGAAGGTAGATCAACAGAAGAAGTTCAAACTGAAGCAAAGACAGTAAAAAGAATGCAAAAACAAAAAAATCTACAAGAGCACAGGGGAAAAGGAACACAATCTAAAGATATGTGTAACTAAAGTCTCAGACAGAAACATAATGGGGCAGAAGCAATATTTGGTGAGATAATGGGTGAGAATTTTCTAGAACTGTTGACATCAAATCACAGATTCATAAGCCTCAGCAAACTCCATATGGAATAAAAACAGACCACACCTAAAAATGTCATAGTCGAACTGCTGAAAACCAAAGACAGAGAAAATCCTAAAGACAGCCAGAGAAGAATGACCCATAACCTTTGAAGGAGTAACAATAAAACTAATGGTTAACTTTTCAGCAGAGACGTCGGACCCAGAAGACGGGAATCTTTAAACTGCTAAAAAGAAAAGAGAAAATCCCACCAATGGAGAATTCCATACTTACTGAAAATATTCTCGCAAGCGAAGTCAAAAAGGGCACTTTCAGACAGACAAAAGCAGAGAGAACTCGGCACTAGCAAACCAGTGCTATGAAAGATACTGAAGGAAGTACTTCAGCTCAAAGGAAAATGACCCCCAGATTGAGGTACAGAACCAGAAGGGAGAATAAAAAGCAATGGCAAGGGGGCGCCTGGGTGGCTCAGTCGTTGGGCGTCTGCCTTCGGCTCAGGTCATGATCCTAGCGTCTTGGGATCGAGTCCCACATTGGGCTCCCTGCTCAGCGGGCAGCTGCTTCTCCCCCTCCAGCTCGCCCGTGCTTGTGTTCCTTCTCTCACTACCTCTCTCTGTCATGAATAAGTGGGATCTTAAAAAAAAAAGAAAAAGAAAAGCGAATTGCAAACTATGTTTAAAAAAAAAGCAATGGCAAAGGTAAAATCTGTAGGCAAATGTAAAGTCATATTGATTATTTAAATAGCAACAGTAATGTCTTGAAGACATGTACTGTTGTATATTTTATTTCTGTGGAAGTAAACATTTATATACTTATATTCTGTGGAAGTACATTTTGTGGAACATATAACTGGCTTATGGAAGTAAAATATAATGGAGGAAAATATATAATGTGGAATATATAACAGTGGTTATGTATTTAAATATATAACATTGGTGGAAGTGTAGTAGGAAAGTAAGTGGAGTTAAGTATTTGTAGGATCTTGACATTATTTGGTAAGTGGTAAAAGTACTAATTTAAGAAAATGATAATAAATATTGTAATGTCCAGGTATCTATTAACATAATTACAAGAATAAATAACTTAAAAATCCAAGATTCAAGGGGAAAGGAATTTAAAAAAGAATCCAGTGAATCCCGAAGAAAGATCAAGAGGAGTAAAGGAACAAAGGACAGGAAAAATTGAAAAAAAAGCAAAAGGTTAGCTATAAACCGTATACCATTAGTACTTATATTAAATATAAGGGGACTAAACAATCTGATGAAAAGTCAAAGTGTTGAACGATTAAAAAAAATCAAACCCCAATATATGACACGCATAAGAAACCAACTATAAGGACACAAAAAGGCTGAAATTAAAGGATGGAACAATCTGTTGACACAGTAAATCAAAGGAAAACAGATGTAACCATTTGTCATACAAAGCAGGTTTTGAGGCAAGAAGTATTACTAGAGCTGAAGAGAAGGACATTTTGTAATATAGGACATTTATAGCGTCCTTTTGTAATGAAAAGTTTATTTACTAGGAAGATAAAACAGTCCTAAATTCATATGCATCTGATAACACAGTCTTGAATACATACAGCAAAAATTAAGCCAGAAGGAGAAATAGATATACCATCATAATTAGGGGTTTTTAACATAGCTCTCTCAGTAACTGAAGAGAAAAAGAAAAAGAAGAGAAAAAAAAAAAACAGAAAAGAAAAAGAAAAAGTACCGACCCCCCAAACACACACCAAGGAATTTGAATGACACTTAACCAACTTGACCTGATTGATATTGGAACACTATATGCGACAACTGCAGAATGCACATTCTTTTCAAGTACGCATGGAACTTTTAGCAAAGTAGACCATATGCTGGCCCATAAATCAAGTCTCAATAAATTTTGAAGAAATGAAACAATACAAAGTATGTTTCTCTGACCATAATAGAATTAAATTAGAAACGGACTGAAAGACAGCAAGAGAATCCCCCAGAATGAGGAAACAATTATATAGCAAATGCAAAATAAGACTAAGACCTACACTGAAATTAAAAAAAAAAAAATAATGTATGTGCTTATTTTGTGCCAGGAACTATGCTAAGCACTTCACATATAAACTCACTTAGTCTCCATAACAATCCTGTGAAATGGAGGCTATGATTCCCATTTTATGGATAAAGAAATTGATGCACAGGGAGGTTAAGAAAGTTGCTCAAGGTCACACAGCTATTAAGTGACAAAGAGCCAAAGTTAGAGCCCAAGGCATAGAGCAATATGCAGATTGTGCTCTGCAATCTGCCCGGAGTGTTTCTGCTTTTACTAGGGTGGACTTGGCGGCCCGACCCCTGCCGGCCAAGGTCATTGGGTGGCCAGGTCAGCAGAGCTCCACCGGGAGCAAATCTATTCTTGTCTGTTCTCTGGGGCAGGTCTCCCTGGCGAGGAGCAGAAGGTAGAGGGCCCAGGCCGGGACCGGCCCTGCCTCCCCCGGGAAGGCTCACCACCTTGTGCTGCAGGAAGCATTAGCCTTGCCCTTGCGGGCTTTCGTTTCGCCCGTTGGGTGCAGTCCTAAAATGACCGGTAGGGGGCGCAGGCTCCCTTGCTGTGGCTCCCGCGGCTGCAAACGGCAGTGACAGCTGCAGATCGCCGTCAGTTTGGGGAGCCGACAGCTCAGCTCGGCCGCGTCGCGGGCTTCCTTCCTCTTTATCAGATCTGTCAGGGCTGCCGCGCGCTGCGAAGGCACCTCCGGCCTCCTCCGCTCCTTCCGGTGCCGAACGGCCGCTCCCCCCCCCCCCCCCGCGCCTCCGCGCCGGGGAGGGGGACCCGCTGCTGGGAGGCGACGCGGCCCGCGGGCTTCGGCTCGCCCTCGGGGGGACGGCCGCGGGTGGGAACGCCTGGGGCGACAGGGAGGGCGAGCGACGCGGCCGGCGGGCGTCCCCGGCGCTGGGACCCGGCTCCCCGAGCCCGGCAGGGCACGGCGCGGCCGCGGGCGCAGGGCGGGGGCGCGGGGCAGGCTCCCCGGAGGAGGGGTCCGCGCGGAGAGCGCCGGGACGCCGTCGTCCCCGGGAGGGGGGCACCGTTCCGGGCCCGGCCGCGGCCCTGGCGGGGGGACCGGTGAGGGGACCCCCGCGGGACGGGACGGGACGAGACGGGACCGGACGGGACGGGGCGGGGGCGTCCTTCGGGAGAGCGACGGCCGGCGACGCATTCCTCATTCTGGTTTGTGTACAGTGAGAACGCGCGTACCTCGATTTTTTTCAAGTGATTCTTCTTTCTCTGACTTCCTCAGTCGAGAAAGAGTAAATAATTTTCAATAAACACCATGTGTCAGTTACTGTGTTAAGCTTATACATAACGTACATATAAATATATAAAATATCTTGATTTATATGTAAATAAAATGTTTCAGATCTTTTAATCTGGTCAACAATCTATTGAAGTAGGGATGATTATTAACCCCCTCCTCCCCCCTCCTTTTTTTTTAAGATAAGGAAGTTTAAGCGCAGAAAGGTTCACTACTTTGCCCAAGGCCACGTGCCCAGGAGGGTGATAGAGGCCGGTCTGGCCTCGGAATTTACCTAGGGCTCTGGGTTGGATGCTGTCACTTCCCCTGAGTTGGGAGGGGCTCAAGTGGGGACTCAGCAAGGCCGATTTCTGGGCCCAGCGGTGGAGCCGCCCAGAGCTCCCCAAGTCGACTTTTCTAGGGGGTCATCGGGAGGCGCAGGGCTGTACCCCGCCCAGCTCCAGCTCGGGTGCACAGTCAGGTGGGCGCCCCGCAAGCAGCGCTGAGCCGATCCAACACTAAGTACCGAGCGCACCCCGCGCTTTGGAGGACCGGTCCTGTCTGATGAGAGGGGACTGCGGGAGCCCGGGGAGAGCGACGGGGCTCAGAGCTGGATGTGCAATTCCCTGCTGTCTGCAGAGGTCACTGTAAGCGAGGAAAATCGTCCTGCTGAGGCGGCGGGGAGGTTTCCCCAGCCAGGGAGGGGCCGGAGAAGAAAAGCCGGGGTATCTTTCCTTTCCCTTCCTACCCTGGAAACACTGTTAGGTCAACCGTGTCCTGTCGTTCTCCTGAATAGTTTACTGCAGAGAGATCGTTCTTCATCTCTACACATGCTCCAAGACCCCCATGGTCCTTAGCAGAATCTTAAGGTTGCCTATTTTAATTATTTTTAAAATTGGACCTAAAGACAAAATCTACATAAAGGGGAGCCCGACTCACTGCATAGTATCGATTTGATTATCAAGAGAGCTCCCCCCCCTTTTAAGGAAAATTCTGCAATGTTCTAAAGATACCTTCCAACTTGAAATTCTGAGCCAACTTTCATTATCAGATGCTTTTCAGAACTCGTGGTGACAGCAAGCTAGGAATGCTCCTGTACCCTTGGCTCATCCAGAAATGAACTAAGGATGAGTGACTTGCCCACAGCCCCTTAGTTAACTAGTTGCGATATGGGGACCCCAAGGGCAGTGTTCTTGAAGCTAGGAAATGGGATGGCCACCAAGTCGGGGCAGAGTGGCCGCTGGCGCACATCTTGATCTCCTCTGCTTGACTCTCAGGGAGTCCCCTGACTTCATAAGGAATGAGTTTAACAAATAATCCTTGGGGTCTACAATCCTTATCTCCTGTTAAAACACACTTAACTGTATCAGATGCTCCATTCATTAAAAAAATAACACTGTGAGTGCCTCCTGGGCACAAGGCCCCCGCTGATCACATATAAATGGAGACACGTGATTTCTGCCTTTCCGGAGCTTCCAGGATCACAAGGGAGAAAAGACATAAACACAAATAACCAGGCAATAAAAGCAGAAGGTGAGAAACGATTCACAAGAGACTTAAAAGCGCTGTTCGTTCCTTCACTCGTGCATATTTATGGCACCTACCTTCCTTCGACTTGGAAAGGGAAAATTGCTTTCCACTAGGACACTCAACAGTATATCAAGGAGAATAATTTCTTAAAAGGTTTTTAACCGTTTAAACGATTATCAAAGTAATTCTGCCCACTGTAGAAATTTTGGAAAGTACAGAAAAAAGTAAAGAAGCATATACACAAATTTCCCCCAAATTCACCACCAGAGGCAACCCATTCATGGTGTGTTTTCCCACCTATTGGCTAGGATTTTTTTTTTTTCTTTAAGATTTACAGCTTACTTTCCATTACAAATCTATCATATCATAGGCATTGCCCGCATCCTCTGGAACTCTCGATTATTATAAGGCTATTTGCCTAATGTTTTCCGTCCCATGGATGCATCACAGTTGACTCACTGATTCCCCGGCTGACTGACGGAGGTTTAGGTTGTTTCCAGCTTTCTCTTATCACACCCTTACATCGCAGTGGGTATCTCTGTGCGCGCATCTTTGACCGTCATTCAACTTCCATGTTTCGGAGAAAATAATCAGAAATGTGAACCAGAAGTATGAACCTCTTACGAGGATGGACACGTATCACCAGGTTATTTGCTGGAAAGTTTCTAAGTAAGTGGCTTTAAAAATTATATGGACAGAGAGTAGGAACACTTTTCAGGCTTTTGATAAATAACACCAAGTGGCTTGCCAGAACTATCACACTGGTTTACAACTGGTTTACAACCCCGCAGCCCCCCCCCACCTCCCCCACCCCCAAGCCCCCGGGGCAAACGCCATCTCTGTTCTCCTGCCAGCAGGGAGCAGTGTCTTTGCCAACTTCATGGCCTCTTATTTCTATTTGCATTTCTTCAGCCTCTAGACAGATGGAGCATCCTTTCCCCCCTCCCAGTGTTTACTGGCCTCTTATATTTGTTTTTTATTATGTCCTTTGCCTTTTTATCCATGAGCATCTTTGTGTTTTTTTTATTGATTTCTGTGGGTTCTTCATAAATTAAGGGTTCTAACCATCTGTCTGTGGTATTTGCTGCAAACATTCTTTCCATTTGTTTGTCTTTTAATTTTGCTTGTATTTTTTAATCAGACCGGAATTTTTTGTTTTTTGTAGCACGGATCTGTCAAACATTTCCTTTGTGGTTTCTTCCACAGCTTTGAAGATTAGAAAGCCCTTCCCCGCGTACAGGGCAGTTGGGGAAGGGAGTTCCCAGGTGAGGGATACAATGGGGCCTTGACCTGGAGGCCAGAGACAAGGCAAATCTGGGTGCCCGGATTGGACTTGTAGTTTGGGGCCAGATCAAGGACTCATTTTAAGGCTGTGCTATAGGGTTCCAGACAGGGGAGCCACTGATAGTTTCCGAGCTGGGAGAAGACATAGGGGAGGGGCTGCAAGAACAGGCTCTGTGTCTTCAGGACGGTACCTGAAAATTGGAACATCTGACGTCTACTGTGACCAATATAGAACCTATTCTGGAAAGCTCTAACGGGAAGCCAAAGTTCATAGCTCAGGGAAACTGGAGAACTCTCTCCTCTTTCTTGTGTATCTGCAGCCATTTTGGGATTGGAGGGTGATGTTTCTGATCTAATTCTGTTACTATTAGCACTGGGAAGGCTCTCCCAGGGCCGCAGATTTCCCTCTAGCTTCACAGCGAAGCTACTTCCTGCCCCGTTTGCCCACGATGTTGCGACACCTTCTCCCCGACCCCCACCCCCCAGTCCCGCGGTTCCGTGAACCTTGGGAGCAAGCCTTCACTTTTCTGCCTTTAATGTAAACAGTAGTTGCAATAACCAATTCTGCTAGAGAAACCACACTTGAGCAATTTGTAAAATCTCTGGGAAGGCGTTCTTCTGGGTGGCCAGATTTTTGGCGAACAAAAGCTTACTCCTTAGAGGACTATACTGTAGTTTCTGGTTAGACACCCCACAGTGTCTAACATAGAAATGTATTCTACCTCTTGGCCCTTCAGTTCATTCCTTTGAAAAGACAGTACAATACATTCTTAAAGGGAATACGAGAGATGTAAAGATGGCAAATGAAATCCTTAAAGATGTAAGGGTGGCCCGGAGTCCCTGCCCCCTCAACACAGACATTTCCAGTTGTTTCCATTCCGCCTTTCAGTGCGTGTGCGTGCGGTAGGGTGGAGATCACGCCCCAGATCTGCCCCCGCGCAGGCTCTCCCACGTCACTGACCAGAGCCTGGTCACAGGCGTCTAGATTTTCTACAGTGCATGTAAAACGGTCATTTTAAAACACTTCGTATTGAAAAAGGGTGTATATATGGACTAGTAATAAATGCACAGCTTGATGGAATTTTGCACACTAAACGCACCCATGATCTGAACTAAACAGATCGAGAAGTAGGCCGATATCAGCACCTGGGGACCCCGCGTGATGGGCCCCAGTCGTTAACCTCCCCTTCTCAAAGGGAACCATTACTGTGATAGCATAGATTAATTTTGAGTGTTTTTTCCCTAAGATTTATTTATTTATTTATTTATTTATTTATTTATTTATTTATATTTATTTATTTGTTTAAGTTATCTCTACACCAGATGCGGGGCTAGAACTCACAACCCTGAGATCACTCCAGCTCCACTGGCTGAGCCAGCGAGGTGCCCCAATTATGAGTGTTTTTTGTTTGTTTGTTTTAAAGATTTTATTTATTTATTTGACAGAGAGAGACACAGCGAGGGAGAGAGCACAAGCAGGGGGAGTGGCAGAGGGAGAAGCAGCATTCCCACGGAGCAGGGAGCCCAATGCAGGGCTCGATCCCAGGACCCCGGGATAATGACCTGAGCCAAAGGCAGATGCTTAACTGAGCCACCCAGGCGCCCCATGTTTTTGACCTCTGTAGCAATAAAGTCACAAAGAATACTCTCTGCTATCTGGCTTCTTTTGCGCAACACTGGGAAATTCACCTGCATTGTCATACGTCGGATGTAGCAGATGCTCCTTCAGGTTCCTTGCGGCACGACATTGACATTCTGTTGCACGGGGCATCGTTTATCCACCGCTGCGGAACAAGTTACCCCCGAACCTAGTGACTTAAAATGACATTTATTCACTTATTTTAATTTTAATTTTTTTTTTTTAATGATCAAAGCATTTCATGGAGGGGCTTTGGAGAAAGGTCAAGGGCCAAGAAGACCATGAGAGCCGACGTCCTTGGCCTGGCCAGGATTTCTCCAGCTTTGCAGATACCCAGGCACAACGCTTACTTCCTTGTCATTTCTGTGGGTTAAGAATTTTGAGAGCAGCTCGGTTGGGCTTTTCTACCTCAGGGTCTTTCATGAGGTTGCTCTTGAAATGTCAAGCAGGGCCGTGTCATCGGAGCGCTTGAAGGGGGCTCTGGGGTCATGCCCAAGATGGCGCACTCGCGTGGCTGTTGGCGGGAGGCCTCAGCGCCTCTCCACCCGGGCCTCTCTGTCGTGCGCCTTGCGTTTCTTCATGACATGATGGCCGACTTACGCCTGAAGGAGCGATCAAGAGACTGAGATGGAAGCTGCAACATCTTTCACAACCTCTCCTTGAGGTCGCTCCCCCCGTAGCCCATTGGTCACCAAGTCAGCCCTACTCAGCGTGAGACGGGGCCTCACAAGCGTGTGACTAGAAGGAGGTAGGGCCTTTGTGGGGTTGGCTACCACGTATGGAGAGACTATTTCCCCATTGCCGAAGGTCACTTTTTATAGCGTCTTCTGTCACCTTGTTGGATTACACAGTATTTGCTGTTGCAGTTAATATTGACACCCACCTCTTTATGCCTACAGCTTTCTAATTCTGCTGAAGTAGTTCTTAGAAATACATTCTTGGGAGTGGAACTCCTGAGTCAAAAGACCACCTCAAGGAAGGGCAGCACAGTGAGGTGGGAAGAGCAAGTTGCTTTCTGTGCCTCAGTATATCCACCTGTAAAATGGGGGCCCTAACACCAAACACGCAGGCTGGTTGTGAAGATGACGGGGATCACGGACATAGCATTCCTAGCACCTCACGTAGTGGGCACCCAACAGACGTTCGTTCTCCGGCTCTCTCCCTCTCCCATGTCCTCTTCTTAGTTTGGCAAGTGTCACACGGTTGACGCTCACTGGCTGAAATGTGTCCTGTGATACGTCCTTGGTTTCTCCTGGAGAAAAAAAAGAAAGTCTGGTATTCTTTGCCTAATTATAATAGTGATACATGTTCACCAAATAAAAATTCGGAAAGTGTGGGAAAGTACAAAGAAGGAAATAAACATTACCCGCAGTTTCACGCCCCAGATCTGCCACTGCGAACATCTGGGTGTGTCTCCTCCGGGGTGTCGGGCCACTTCTTATTCTCAGAATTCTCAGGCGTGGCTCTGGGGCAGTGTGATACCTCTGTTCAGGCCCCAGCGACGCCGAGGATGGGGGTGCGTGGGAGCCAGGGGGTCCCACCTGGGAGAGGTGTCCTGGAGACGGCCTCCCCTTTGGCGGCCGGCGGGAGGCCCTTGGGACTCAAGGCTCGGTTGTCACCACCCACGGAAAGCGAGACGGGGAAGGCCTGGACGTCAAGACGGGGATTTACTCTCCTCCCTTGCCCTGAGAGGCCCTGGCCAAACCCGTCCAGACGTGGGGCTTTCCCTGTCTCTGGGCCTCAGTTCCCTCATCTGTCGAAGGAGCAGAAGGCCCTGGATTTTCGGGACTGACATTGTGTGGCGCCAGAGGCGTGTGGGAAGGAGAAAGGGCTTTGGAGTTTGCAGGGCCTGACCCAGAGTACACCCTCTTTATTTCTCTGGCGCCCTCACTGCCTCCCTCTTAGACAAGAAGAGGACAAAACTTCTACCAGCCTCGATTGCATTACTACCTGGGCCAACGCGGGTCGGCCTCCTCAGCTGCTCTTAGAGTCCTTGAGTCGGGCACCAAAGCCCTCTGGGAGCCTTGTGAGAGTTAGAAACAGTGCATGAAGAGGCCTCCGAGGGGATATCAACAGCCTCTGGCACCGTTGCTGGAGAGTCGTTCAGGTTCAAATCCCAGTCGTTCAGGTTCAAATCCCAGCTCCGCCACTTACTGGCTGTGTGACCTTGGGTAAGTTACATAACTGCTCTGTGCCTCCCTCCTCCGTAAATTGGGAAAGATGATGGGAAAAAATGTGTGGATTAAATGCGTTAATAGGCATGAGGACCTTAGAACAGTTTTGACACCTAGTGGGGGCTATTGTGAGTGTTAGGGGGCGTCGCTATGCTGCCGAAATGCAGGGAGGGCTCCGAGGTGTGCCCTTGAGAATGTGAACAGATTCCAAAAATGCAGATGTGTTTGATGCGAAAGTGAAAATTTCTCTTCCTCCACCTACTCTCACTCTCCTAATGTAACCACGGCGAACAGTTCGGTGGGCCACCTTCCAGATCTTTCTCTAGGCCTACACAATGATCCTATGTATCTAGTGTTTTCTTTTAAAAACAACAAATCCTGCAGGTTGCTCTGCAAACTTGCTTTCTCACCTGGAACGAGAGAGACCTACCTTCGGGTCTGAGCGTGCAGATACACAGCTGTTCAATTTAGGCCTCGAATCCTCTACTCATGGACGATTCTGCCATTTCCAGTTTCTTCGACTATACAGAATGCAGGAAGGTTGTTTTTACTCCAAAAGGAGGATCCCAAGGGGGAGGGGGCTCGGGAGACAGAGCTGTGCGTCTGCGCTCCTCTGGGAGGACCGAGTCAGAGGTGGTGATGGTCTGCCCTTCTGGGCACTGGGTTCTAAGTGGCTCTAACGTGTCGCCCCGGGAGCACGCTCTCCATATGCCCGAAGCAGGCAAGGGCCTGCCCAGGAGGATCTCTCTCGGGAAGGGAGACCATAGTGCAGGCTCGGGGAGGACAGAGAGAACTCAGCTGACCCTGGGGCCCCTTTCTCACCACTTCCTTTACAAAAATTATGAGTGAAATAAAAATATTTCATCATTTTTATTATGAAAACTGTCAAATGTACAGAAGGGACGCAAGAATAGTCCAACAAGGGCCCCTGGGGGGCTCAGTTGGCTGAGCATCCGACTCTTGGTTTTGACTCAGGTCATGATCTTGGGGTTGGGGGATCGAGCCCTGCGTCGGGCTCTGCACTCATTTCAGAGTCTGCTTGGGATTCCCTGTCCCTCTGCCCCTCCCCCTGCTTGCGTGTGTTCTCTCTCTCTCTCTCAAATAAATAAATAAATAAAATCTTAAAAAAAAAAAAAAGAATAGTCCAACATATATCTCCATACGTACCCCCTGGATACAATAGCTGTTGGCACGTGGCCATATTTGCTTGCTTACGTGCAGTACTTCTCCATATCTATATTTCTCTATATCCGTAGGTACATCCGTATCTGTATATTTTCTCCAAAACATTTCAAAGGAAGTTGTAAATGTCATGATGCATCATCCCTAAGTAATCCAGCCCTCATCTCCTAAGAATATGGACGTTCTCTTACATAATTCGATGCCTAAGAAAATTAACTATCATGTTCTAATCTCATCTAATAATAACCTGATTTTCAGATTCCCCAAGTTGTCCTCCAAATATATAGATACAGTTTTACAAACCAGTGGATCACTGTTCTCTTCCTGCCGGGGCCTGTCTGGTAGAGACACCACAGTTCCTGCAGCCCGTGTGGACTGTGGAGGTGCAGGGCTGGGGTGGGGAGGGCTGGGGACAGGCATTTTCTTATTGTAGAGGGAAGGGGAGCCTTCCATTGGCCACCACCTTCTCAGGGGGGCTGAGCTTCGGCTGGAGTGGCAGGACTTAGCAGACACTGATCCAGGTCCTGGGAGCGGCTGAGGCTAGGGCAAGCTCAGCCAGGGATCCACAGGCACCAGCTGCTGCCTGTGTGGCCCTTTGGGTCAGATTAGAAAATGTGTCTCTTGTGGGCACCGCTCACATGCCGGTGCGCCTGGCTGAGCGGTGGAGTCAGCTGGGACTTCAGCCCCGATTCCACCCACAGCATTTGTGCAGTGTACGAGCCGTGCAACCGCCTGTGGCGGCCCTGACTGGGAGGGGTATAATTTGGCTGGCGAGGCAGGGTAGAGGGAGACCGTGGCCTGAGAGCAGGCAGGGTGGTGGTTAACAGTGGGCTCTCCCCCTCACGGCAACGGCAGTAACAGCTGGCGCTTATCGAGTGTTCATTCTGTGCCGAGCCCAGCACCGAGGGCTGTGTGGAGGGCCCTCATATTTTCTTCATGCCCCCTGTGGAGTAGGAGCTAGTGTGACCCTCACTTTAGGAATGAGAAGACAGGCTCAGCGAGGACCAGTTATGTGCTCAAGTTTATACAGCTCGTGAGGGGCTGAGTCAGGGCTCCATGCTCAGTCTTCCGGCTCTTGGGATTAAGCCTGAAGAACTGTGCCCCACATTGCAATTGTCAGGTGCCGGGAGCCTAATTCAGGGGATGCCAGGGCTTTGGGGATTCCGTGTAGGAGGTCTGAGGTGGGAGCTGAGCGGTCGGTCCCTCCCCCTCCCCCTGGGGTGTACCCAATGTGCCCCCCATCTCGCCCCCTTGAGAACCACTGGGCGGCAAGAGCGCCTGCACATCCAGCCACTCTCACCAGCGGGGGCCGCTTGCCAGCCTAAGTCCCCAAGGCAGAAGTCGAGTCACCGGAAGGCTAAAGGGGGGTCAGGAAGGCATCGGGAATTTGTGACTCAGGCAACACAGGGCCCAGTCTTGTTACTCGTCACTGTCCCCGCAGCATCGGACGCAGGGACGGCTGGCAGGAAGGAGGTGCGGTTGGGTGTGGCCCACGTGGGCACCCAGTCATCCTGATCACCCTGCCAGCTGAGCAGCCCGGGGTGGGCTGGGGAACAAGATTCGCCCCGGGCTCCCCCTACCCTGGCCATGCCCGTCAGCTTGGGCCTGGAGGGGCTACGGGGGTGGGCAGCCGAGCCAGGGGATCCTGAAGGCTCCGGCTCGTGTTCCTGAAAGAAGCAGGAGAGTGTGGTCTGGGAGCAGATTCCGAGGCCACCCCCAGGCCGTCCCTCAGACGATGGGCAATTACTGCGCCCCTGCCCGGACGTTGGCCCACGGTCTGCGGCTCAGACTGGCACTCCCTTCTGGCAGAACCCGCTGTTAACTCTGACGAACTCACTAAGAGCCTCCACAGTTTGGATGGCGGGGAGCTCGGAGAGGCCAGGGCACCTGCCAGATGACCTTTGTCCAGGACAAACGTCTCGCTGCGGCCCGCACCAGAACTCACGGCTGTTCCTCAATTGTTAGGTAAGGTCGCATTTTCTACAGCTGGGCCTGAAAGAAATCAGGCGGGGCTTCAAGGAGATCAGGCAGCGGACCAAAAAGACACTTAGGCCGTGCCTCCTTCGGGTTTGTTTATTTGTTTGGAGGGTGAGGTACTTTGCAAAAATTCTTGGCTGTGGCCCCCAGCTATGGAGGCTCGGAGGTGAGGAGGGGGTGGCCATGGGCAGAGGGAGCACTGCTGGAGAGCACGGTGCATAGTGTCAGACTGAGCCAGAGATCTGTGCGGAGATGGGGCCCCCAGAAACCCAGAGAGGAAACCGAGGCTTGGAGTGGCCAGGGGTGAGCCCAGAGTCACACACAGTTCAGGACGAGGCACAACTGAGTGGACGCCAGGCATCTCCCCAGGCCACCGTCCCTCCCTCCTCCTGGTGACAGAACCCGCATTGCCCCTCCCCCGTGCTCGGCAGTGGACGCGCTGTCCCCGTTGTCCTTGCTGTCATGCACCTCCAGTCTCCCTTCCTGACCGCCAGCCTGGGTGGCCCGTAGGGACACCGACTCCCTCAGTTGCACGAGGCCTAACCCCATAGCAGACCCTCACCCTCGGCTGCTCCCTGACCACTCCTGCCCCGGCTTCCTCATTCCTTTTTCCCTTCCCATCTCCTTGGCACAGGCCCTCCCAAGGTCACTGCCAATGACAAAAAGAAAAATAATGCCAGGGTGCCTGGGTGGCTCAACTGGTTGAACGTCTGACTCTTGGTTTTGGCTCAGGTCACGATCTCAGGGTCGTGAGATCGAGCCCCGAATTGGGCTCCATGCTGGCCATGGAGCTTGCTTAAGATTCTCCCTCTCCCTCTGCCCCTCCCTCCCAAGCAAAAACAAACAAAAAGGAAAAACAATGCCTCCCATTTCCCGGGACTGTAGTGGGCACAGTGCTAAGTGCTTATAAGCATCACCGGGCCCTCCCACAACTCCACGTGTGGGGAAAAACGATCTCTTACTGCAGCCCACGGGGTGGGGAGCCCACAGTTTTGGCGAACATGGAGGACCTTTCGAAGCTCCCTCCACCCGCCCAAAGGAAAAGAAATTAAAGTCGTGCGTGTGTAAATGAGTGTGAGTGTGCACTGTGTGTGTGTGTGAGAGAGAGAGAGAGAGAGAGACTATGTCTTGTAGCAGACGCAGCTCCCAGGCCCGAGGAGGGGACCGTGGGGGACAGGAAGTGAGCCCCAGGCTCCCTGCAGTGACCGCGACTCTGGGCGGTGCCCCCAACTGTGGCAGTCTCTCCCTCATTGCCCACAGTCCCAGACCACAGAAGGGTCTATGTGAAAGGACTCTTCGGGGGATGGTTCCAGAACTCTACCTTGCAGGGTCTGCTTTGTTCCCCTGATGCCTTTTTTCCCAACATGGCTCTCTTTGTGTGTGTGTGTGTGTGTGTGTGTGTGTGCGCGCGTGCGCATGCATGTGTGTACCTAAGCGTGCATGCGCGCGTGCGTAAGTGTGCATACACTTGCACATGCATCCTTACCCATCCTTCTCTGATTGCCTGCGTCTCCCCTGACTTGGTCCCCTAGACTCTCCGGAGTCGTCCTCGTTAGCGGCCCTTGTGATTCCTCGTGTGAGGGGATTTAGTGCTTCTCGTAAAACTCCACTTCACTTTGTTTTCTTTTCTGTCCTCTCTCTCTCTCTCTCTCTCTCTCTCTCGGCCGCTTGGCTACCTAGCCTGCGTTTCTCCCCTCTGTTTGGCCAGATATATAAAATAATGCATCCACTGTGCAGAAGGAAATGACCCTCGGGTTTCAGGGGCTTATTTAATGGGCCCCGAGTGCTGCAGACAGCTCCACGCTTCCCAAGTTTGACCCCTTCCCGATCTGCGTGCCGGGGCATCCGCGCTGGATCCCAGGAGCTTCGGGCCTCGCCAAGCCCCTCGGTTTCTCATCGGGCTTCCCCCTGCCTCCCCTCTGCCTGTGGACTTCCTCTGGCTGTGGGTTTTTCCTTTATAGTAACAGGAAAAAAGTGTGTTTGCCTCTAAAACTGTAAGCAGTCGAGACCGACGATCCTCCTCTCTTCTCGTCCGAATCTGTCTCCCCGCAGGACCAGTGGGACTGGAGGTGTCCGGGAGCAGCTGTCCATTTCTCATGCCCCTTTCTAGAATGTCAGGCCACTGCTGGACTCTTTATACCACAACGGGAGTCCTGTCCTTCCCCAGGGCTGAATGAAGGAGTGAATGAATGAATGAAAAGAAGGAAGCTGTGCTGGGCGGTCTGTCCCCAAGTGGGCCGTTGATCCCAGAAGACGTGGCTTCAGCTGTCCTGGCGTTGGAAGATCCTGCTTTGGGATGTGGTCCCGCTCCTTCCTCCCGCGTGACCTCGGGCAGGTGTCTTTACCTTTTGGGGCTTTAGTTTGCAGTGTTTTAGTATTATTTTTTTTGTAACAGAAATGTACTGGGATTCTACGTTTGTATTGAAAACATATACATATAAATAAAATAACATTAATACTAGTCTCCATGGGTTGAGCTCTGTAGCAGGCTGTGAGGATCATAAAGACGCCCATTTTACAGACGAGGAAGCCGAAGCCTGAGAGGCGAGTGGCCCAGCTCCCACGCAGATGGTGGATCCCTGTGGGGACTTGTTGGTCCCTAAAAGGACACTGGTCACAGCAGCCACTGAGCGGCTGGCCCGGCAGGGCGGGGATCTGGAGTGCCGTCCTCGCCCAAGGGGAGAAACAGCCCGAAGACTGTGTTCATGAGAACAGGATATTTGGGGTCAGAAAGATCTGGTCGTGTCCGAGCTGTACCCCTTTCTGGCTACGGGACCGCAGGCAGGTCCCTTTACCTCTCAGGGCCTCAGTTTGCTCATCTTTGGAAGGGGCGAGAAATGACCTACCTTTCAGGCTCGTGTGGCTTGAGCATGTGGTGGACACGAGAACAGCGGGTAAGCTGCAAGGTGCCGCTTATTCGTTCTGGAAAGGAGCATCCGTAATGCACCTGCTTCCTGCCAGGCCCCTCTGCAGGGCCTGAGGGAAGGGCAGCGAGCATGACAGACAAGGTCCTGGTCCCTGGAGGCGACTTTGCAGGGGCCGGAGCCGGACGGTCAGCCAGGAAGCCAGTGAGAGAGCTTGGAGGGCGGTGGTGAGGGTGGGCGCCGGGGCCCGGGAAGGCCTCTCTGCAGAGGTGACATCTGGACAGAGGTGACGTGACAGTTGCTGAGGCTCTTTGGGGCACGTGTCATAAATAGAGGGACAGCCCCAAGGAAGGGAAGAGCAGGTCTGGCTGAGGTATAAAAGGAGGCCGGGGCGGCCAGGGCGGAGCAGGGGCGGGAGGCAGGGCCAGAGGCAAATGGCAGGTGGCTTTCCCAGGGCTGCTGAAGTGACTCTCGGTCCCCACCCTGGCCGAGGGTCTGTTGGGTGCTGCCCACGTGCAAAGTCCCCCATAGGGGAGGGGCGAGGCACCTGCCCGAGCCCCTCATGCCTCTGACCTGACGGGAAGATGAAGGGGAAGGGTTAACGGACAGGAACGGACTGTGAGAGGAAAGCAGGTCCCAGCAAGGGGGCGAGAGGAGCCCCGAGGTCCACGGGTGCCGGGGTGGGGAGGCGTGGACAGGCTCGGCAGGGGCCTGGAGCTGGGCCCACAGGCTCAGCGTCACGTGTCCAGAACGGCTCTATATTCAAATATAGTATTTGGGGCCTCAACAACTAAAAATAATCACAACTACTAGAAAATTACACAAGCATAAACTGGCAAGGAAGGCAGTTACATGTATACTCACTTTCCAGAATAACTGGTAATACTCAGAAAGTACGTGCATGTAGTTGTAGTGCACAAGGCTTGAGGGCAGCTTCTAGTCCGGTATTACCTGGGAT
>CM052900.1:149811554-149987361 GCA_028534135.1 Potos flavus | reverse complement strand
TACATTGATTGAGATACAAACTATAGATATGATAAAAACGAAATCAAGTTATAATTCCGTGAGATTGGATAAAACATAATTCTAAGAATTTACTATCTTTTGATTATTGTTTCACCAATTCCATAAATTCCACTGATCAAGTATTCATTTTGACTTTTGATTAAATGAAAGTTTGAATTAAAAAAATGTTTTCCTCTTCAAAAAAAAAAAAAAAAAAAAAAAAAAAAAGCACCCACAGGCAGGGGTTGGCCTGGTCAACCCAGAGATTGTGCATCCTCAAAAAAACCCCGAAGGTCCAGTGCCCATTCACGGATCATGAGCCTTAGCTAGATGGGTCCTTCTAGAAATGTCATGTTCTCCCCACTGTAATTGGTCTGATTGAAGGTATTTTCACTTTTAAGTTCCCCCGGTCATTGGCTTTGTCCTTGTGATTCTGAGCTGGACCGAGTCCCCGTCTTCCCATCTTTGTGGCTGTGCAGCATCGGGCAAGCGGCACCACCTCTCTGTGCCTCTGTTTCCTCGGCTGCGAAGCAGGGCAGCTGGACGAGGTCTGTGACGATGGCGATAAGGGATGCTCAGCTCAGGGCGTATTCGTTCACAGACTGAGTGCCTTTCCCGAGAGGGGTCTGGGGCTTGCCCGGAGGGCTGGAACCAGCCTCGTAGGTGCTAGCGCGGCTCGGGGACGGAGACACTCGTGTTGGCCCCAGAAAACTGCAGCTTCAGTTGCCCTCCTTGGTCCCAGCGCAGTAGGGGGGGGAGTTTGGGCGGGGGACGAGGGAAGCAGCAGAGCTTGGGCCTCCGTGGGGGCCCAGACAAGGGACAGCCGTCACAGAGCTCAGAGTGGCTGTGCTCTGTGACAACAAAGTCCACGAGCTCCAAGACACGGTCATCGTGCTCCTTGTCCAACCCCCACCTCCCCACCCCCCTCCCCCCAAAAGCAAGCACAGGGGCTTCACGGCTCCAAGGAGGGACTAGCAGCATCAGCCTCTCCTGGGAGTGGGTCCGAAATGCCGATCCCCGGGCCCCGCTGCTGTCCCATCGAACCGAACGCTGTCCTCGCACAAGAGCCGCGGGTCATGAGGGAGCAAAGTCTGAGCAGCGCTGGTCTAGGGGACGGGTAGGACGACGTCCAGCACAGCCTTGTCTGTGGCAGGGGTGCCTTGCTGGGGGGTGGGCAGGGTGGGGGGAAGCAGGGAGGGCGCGCCACAGCTGGAGGCAGGGTGGTCGTGTGCCCGCAGGGACACGCAGGGATCCCACGTCGTGGGCCGAGTGGAAGAAGTGGGAATGGGGAAGAGAACCCACGTACTAGAAACGCGCACGTGGAAAAATGACAAGGACAGTGTTGGGACAGTTGGTGGAAGGAATGGGGACCATAATGTGCAGGGAACAGCGTTGTGTCGTGTGAACTCTCCTGAATGCGATCACGGTCCCAGGTTATGTAACACAACGTCCTTGTTCTCCGGAGGCACCTGGGACATCTGGGGTGAAGGTCCTAATGTGTGTAGCGGATGCCCACGTGGGCTCCCCCAAAATGAAGTATAGATACATGGAGAGAGCACATACAGCAAACTGTTAATAACTGGTGGATCTGGGTGAAAGGGACGTGGGAGTTTATTGTGCTTTTCTTGTCACCTTTTTGAGGGCTTCAATTTTATTTTTTTTCAAATTTAAAGTAAGATAGAATACTAAAATGCATTTGTGCATTTGTGCCAATTTAAGGCAACATGTATTTTATGAGGACAAAGAACCAGACAGACTGGCGAAGTGTCTTCTTGGGGAAGGGGAGGTGAGTGAGAAGCAGGCCTTGCTGACTGGGGCACCTGCGGGTTAGGAGGGTGACAGGGGTGACAGCGAGGGGCCTGGCCCCCCGAGCCCTTTCCTCATCTATAGAACAGGGGTGTAGGGGCACCCCGCCCTCGGCCTTGCCGCCAGGCTTGAGGCTCTAGAGTTTGAAGGACCCTTCATGCAACGCTGGGCCCATAGTGGGGACTCAGTGAACTCGGCTGCCCCACTGCTGGGTCCTCCTGTCCCAGGATCGACCCTCAGGGTGGAAGGGACTCTGGACATCAGAGAATCCACCCCTCCATCCTGCAATTGAATCACCTCTACAGTGTCCTGCTGGCCAGTGCCTAGCCTCTGGTTGATTTCCTCCGATGACAGGCCACTCACTCTCGAGGCAGTTCACTCCATCTTGGGTTGGTCTATTGGCAGCTTTTTCCTTTTTTTTTTTTTTAACTTTTTAGAAAAATTGAGGCATCATTGGCATACCACATTATGTTAGTTTCAGGTGTACAATGTAATGATTGGATCTTTGTATAGATTGCCGGTGATCACTTCAGTAAGTCTCGTTAGCAGCTGTCATCACACAGAGCCACCATGTTTTTCTTGTTATGAGAACTTTCAAGATCTAGTCTCTTGGCAATTTTCCAATATGCAATACAGTATTATTAACGATTGTTGCCATGATGTACATTACGTCCTCATGACTTGGTTATTTTGTAACTGGAAGTTTGTCCCTTTTGACGCCCTTCACCCATTTCGCCCATTCCCACCCCAACCTCTAGCATTGCAAATCTGTTCTCTGGATGTATGAGTTTGGTTGTTTTTGGTTTTGGGTTTTCTCTAGATTCCACATATAAGAGAGATCATACGGTGTTTGCCTTTTCCTGTCTGGTTTATTTCACTTAACCCAATGCCCTCAAGGTCCATCCGTGTTGTTGCAAATGGCAAGATTTCCCTCTTTGCTGTGGCTGAATAATATTCCCTTGTATGTAGAGACCACGTCTTCTTTAGCCATTCACCTATGGGTGGACACTCGGCTTGTTTCCCGTATCTAGCTATTTCAAATCGTGCTGCAATGAACACGGAGCGCAGATGTCTTTTTAAACTAGCGTTTTCATTTTCTTCAGACAAATACCCAGAAGTGGAATTACTGGATCATGCGGTAGTTGTATTTTTAATTTTTTGAGGAACTTCCCTACTGTTTTCCACGGTAGCTGCGCCAATTTACATTCCCACCGACAGTGCACGAAAGTTCCCTTTTCTCCACATCCTCCCCCACATTTGTTATTTCCTGTCTTTTTGATAGTAACCATTCTGACAGGTGTAAAGCGATATCTCATTGTGGTCTTGATTTGCGTGTCCCTGATAATGAGGGATCTTGAGCATCTTTTCAGGGGACTATTGGCCGTCTGGATATCTTCTCTCGGAAAATGTCTATTCAGTTCCTCTGCCCATTTTTTTTTAATTAGATTGTTTTTTTGCTATTGAGTTGTATGAGTTCTTTATAAAATCTGGATGTTAACCTCTTATCAGATATATGATTTGCATATATTTTCTTCCACTCAGTAGGTTGTCTTTTTATTTTATTGGTGGTTTCTTTGCTCTACAGAAGCTTTTTAGCTTGATGTGGTTCTGCTTGTTTATTTTTGCTTTTGTTTTTTGTTGTTGTTGCTGTTATGGTGTCAAGTCCAAAATATTATCACCAAGGCCAATGTCAAGGAGCTTACCATCTATGTTTTTTCTAAGAGGTTTATGGTTTCAGGTCTTACATTCAAACCTTTAATCCATTTGAGTTCATTTCGGGGTCCGGTGTAAGACAGGGGTCCAGTTTCATTCTCTCGCGGGCTGCTCTCTAGTTTCCCGGCAGCACCGTTGGTTGAAGAGCTTGTCCTCGTCCCAGTGTGCATACTTGGCTGCTTCGTCATCGATCTATTGACTACATATGTGTGGGTTTATTTCTGGGTTCCCCATTGTGTTCCATTGATCTGTGTGTCTGTTTTTATATCAAGACCACACTGTCTTGATGACTATGGCTTTGAAATCAGAGCACGTGATGCCTTCAGCTTCATTGTTCTTTCTCAACTGCCAGTTCTTTCTGACACGGAGTCTAGCTTTATGTACTGGGAGGTCTCCTCCCACGGGGTCCAGTCCTTTCTCTTGGGACCGCATAGAGCACATCGCACATCTAATCCACGAACGAGTTCCAGCCACCTGGGTCTTCTCTCTGGTCTCTCTAGCCATCCCCCGGGATGCTCCAGGCCCCCCACTCTTCTTCCCTCCCACCTCCAACCTTCTTATTTGACCTCCACCCTGCAGGCCTGAACACAGACTCGGGGTGCAGAATGCAGAGAAGACACAGGGCCCTTAGCGGCTTCCTTTTATGGGGTGGACTTCAGTCATGACACGGCCCCCCTCCATTCTTATCTTTCTCTGGGGGTCCTAAAAGGCCCAGCCTTCTGCAACATAAAGTTGGGGCTCCTAGCCTGGCCCCCTTCCTCCCTTGGCTGGAGGAGGGTCAGACTGAGTCTGCCACGTGCCAGGAAGACCAGAGGTGACCCCAGCCAACTGTAGGCATTTGTAACTGAACATATGATTTTTTTCCCCTCTTTTCTTTTAATTATACAACAAAACAAGTTCATTGAAAAGAATGTGGAACAGTTCAGAAGTGTAAAAAGTAAAAAGCAGCGTCCTTTTCCGCCTCTCCCCCTCCTCAAATCTTAACGTGCGTTGACAGTTTGCTGTGGCCCCTTCCGCGTAATTTTTTCCCCTCCATATGTAAATAAATGGTTTTTTTTCCTCCCAAAGGGCACACTACACACAGTGATAACTCATTGATCGGGGCCCTGTTTCCACGTTGGCACATAGAGCCCAAACCCATTTTTTTCTTACGTTTTAAGTGACATATTAAATACAATTTTATTAACTATTCTTAGAACAATGGTGCGTCTGTGGCCGGCGCACAAGTAGCATGAAGGGTTTAAAGTGAAAAGCACGGGGTGTCTGGGTGGCTCAGTTGTTAAGTGTCTGCCTTTGGCTCAGGTCATGATCCCAGGGTCCTGGGATCGAGCCCCATACTAAGCCCTGCATCGGGCTCTTTGCTCAGCAGGAGGCCTGCTTCTCCCTCCCCCACTCCCCCTGCTTGTGTTCCTTCTCTCACTGTGTCTCTCTCTGCCGAATAAATAAAATCCTAAAAAAAAATAAATAAATAAAGTGAAAAGCACATTATTGCCAGTGCAGACCCCTCTCCCGCCCCAGCACTGACCCCGGCTCGGAGTTCTCTACGCACACCCGATCATGGGCTCCCTTGTGGAAATGCCACGGGCGGAGGTCATTCCTCGTGCGGTCTCGCGGCTGCCCAGGGGCACAAGGGGAGGGGAGGCCACGCTTGTGACCCACCTCTTGCTGATGACACTTATGTCACCCTTAGCTTTTCACTGTCAGACGAGGCTGCAGGCATCTCACGACCCAGATGCCCTGAGGCCCGTGTAGGAAACATCCCGAAACGGGCTGGTGGGCCACAGCAGCACCCAATGAAGATCAAGCAGACACACAGTCTCGTCAGTGAACCCGAGGGCCGCTGTTTCCGGGAGGGAGGCCGGGAGAGGATAACACAGGAGGGGAAAGAGCCCCGGGCCAGGAGCCGGGACACCTGGATTCCAGCCCCAGCTCTGCTGTTCCCCTGCTCTGCTGTTCCCCTGCTGGGAATTCCAAAAATTCACTTTTCCTCCCTGGGCCTGTTTCCTCACCCTCAAATGGGGGTGCTGGCCCAGGGGTACCGGAGGCCTTGCGTGCCTTGCAAGCAGGACCCAGTCTCTAAAACTGGGGCGAGAGGCCCTTCTCCAGTTCTGGGTGCAGTTCTTCCCTGTGATCTGGAACTGACTCCACTCTGGGTCACCGTGGAAGGGCTCTTGGACTTTTCCGGGGGCTGGGGTTGGGGCTGGGGTTGGGTTTCTGTTCCAGGACCTGCCTTCGTGGGGCTGACCTGCCTGTGGCCCCCTCAGACAGCAGTGGTGCTGGGACGAGAGGGGGGCCGCGAGTGGCTGGGTGAGAGTCTCAAAGGACCTTACAAAGGCCCTTTCGGATCAGCCTCCCGTCTGTGACTTGCAGTCACGTGACCGCAGAGGCCTCTGTCCTTTAGGGCCCAACAAGAAACAGAAACACTCTAGGTATTTCAGACAGAGAGACTTAATATAGGGAGTTAGATACACAGGTCATGGGAGAGCTGAGAGCCCAAGAGGGGATGACGAGTCAGCCCAGAGATTACCTGGTGTGGGAAACTTGTCACCGCCCTGGGGATGGAGGGAGCTGGGCAGGTGGCGGGGTCAGCAGAGCCCGGAACCCCGGACGGGGATGCAGCTGCTGCTGGCGATCTCATCTGGGGAGAAAGATTCCAGCTTCTCTCTCTTTATCCCCCTCTTCAGTGTCCCCAGACTGTGCCTCGCCTGGCTGGAACCTTGCTGGAAACCCACCGGCAAGGGAGTCTGGGCCTTGCAGCCCACGGACACCACCCACCCTCAACACAGGAAGGAAGCTGTTTGAGGCGGGCGAGAGGCCTGGGGCTGGCCCCATAACGACTTGTCTTTGAATGCTTCGGGTGTTGGGGAGCTCACTCTCTAACTCTGGAGGAGCAGCAACAGCCCATGTCATTGCCAGCTGAGTATGAACGTTGGCTCAGAATAAGGAAGTAATTTCCCTGCGACTCCCTACCTAAACCAAGGGATCTGTCTTCAGAGCATCAGCCCTCTGTGTAGTAGGACAGTCGGCTGCCTCAAGCCTCCAGGCTTTGCCCACGCTCTCATATCTGCCAGGAAAGCCCTTGCCACCCTCCATTGCTTGGCTAGTTTGCCCATCTGATGAGACCGAGCTCTTCCAGGAACCTTCTGGCACACCCTGTGCTCTCTATAGCAGCTCATACTTCGTTCTCTGTTCAGCACTAACCACGTCACAGTTAACGTGGACTTCCGTGCTCGGCCCCCCCTGACTCACCGGGGGCACGGAGTTTGGTGGCCTTGGGCAGCACAACGTTGCAGAGACACCTCCAGGATGCCGAGTCTACCAGGGCTTTGCATACGTGATCTAATTTAATCCTTCCAATGACCCTGAAAGTAGCTATGATTAATCCCCAGTTTTCAGCTGGAGGATCTGCGCAGAGCTGGGATTTGAACCCGGCTTCTCCTGGCTGGGAAGGCCACGTTCCTTAACCGTGGGCCACGTGGTCTTGTCACAGCACAGCTGGGCAGGGGGCGCGACGGCCTCACTGGGACATTTTCGGTTCAGTTTCTGGCGCCTCGTGCCCACCTCCTCGCCCCCCTCCCTGGCCCCTCCGTCCCAGCCTCTACGTCAGCCCCTTACAGATGAGGATGCCGTTCCCATGGCCACTTCTCCATTCTGAAATGACCAAGCGGCCAGGCTGGGACGCGGCTCTAACCACAGATTGACAGATGTTTCCATGTGTGGAAGTGGGGTTTGAGCCTTGAGGCATTGTTTTCGCGGTTCCCTTTTCGGCTCTTTTCCTTGGGCGACGTGGCCCATCCCGGTTTCGTGGCCCCTGTGTTTCCCATGTCCATTGCTCACAATCTTCAGATGGTTCTTAACCATCCTTTTTGTGAGCACAGCATGTTCCGGTTTGCAGAGCCTAGTTTAAACACGTTAGCTCAATTGGATCTTCCCGGCAAACCCAGGAGGGGGCTTATTTGACAGGGGAGGGCTCAGGGGGTCTACGAAATGACAGCAACAGCAGTGTGCAGCCCTTGGCTGAGCTCTTAGCCTGCGTCCCTGAAGCAATGTGCTAAACTGCGCGACATAGCCGTGGGAGGCAGGAGGCATTATTATTCCTATTCTAGAGTAGGGAACTTGAAGCTCAGAGGGGAGAGCTGACTTGCCCAAGGTCACACAGCAGCAAATCCAGACCCATCTAGCCAACTCTTGAGAACAGCTGTAAAACTGAGCAAAAATGCATTGCTGTATCTCCACAAATCTATGACATCACTGCATACAGACACACCACTATTTTTTATGCCACAGGAAATAAAAATGTCAATGAGGCTAAGACCATACTTTCTTATTACTCAGAATTTTTTAATTTCACACTTAATAAAAGAGCTCCTTCGGACTTAGGTGTGTAACCTACAGCTATCACTCTTGTACACATGTAAGGGAACATTTATATGAAAATGAAATGCTACGAAATTTACACGAAGATAAACTTTGTTACATTCAAAATCTGACTCTGAGTCAGAGTGACCAATGCCTGTGCTTTTTTTAAAAAAAGATTTTGTTGATTTGTTTGAAAGAGAGAGAGCGTGGACAAGCAGAGGGAGCGGTAGGCAGAGGGAGAGGGAAAAGAAGACTCCCTGCTGAGCAGGGACCCCCCCCCCACCCCCGACTCGGGACTCGATCCCAGGACCCTGGGATCATGACCTGAGTCGAAGGCAGATGCTTAGCTGACTGAGCCACCCAGGCGCCCCACCTGTGCTTTTTCAAATGACATCGTCCTCTGTGTCAGCAAGTGTTGGTGATTTCTCTCTCTCTCTTTCTGTTTTTAAACACATTTTTAAAAAATTTTTATTTATTTATTTGTCAGAGAGAGAGAGAGAGCACAAGCAGGGGGAGTGGCAGGCAGAGCAGGCAGAGGAAGAAGCAGGCTCCCTGCCAAGCAAGGAGCCCGACTCAGGACTCTATCCCAAGACCCTGGGACCATGACCCAAGCCGAAGGCAGCGGCTCAACCGACTGAGCCACCCAGGCATCCCTTTAAACACATTTTATTCATCAAAAGCTTACATATAATAAAGAGCACAAATCATAAGTATATCTGATGAGTTTTCATCCATGTACGTTAAGATTACATCTGTGATCAGTGGTGGGCTGATTGTTAAATATTTAGGAATTTTGCAAACCAGCTTTTAAACTGTTTATTGTCCAAAATCAGCCATCGTAGGAATATTTACACCATGGAAACTGGCAAATGCTCTAATTCCGGGCTTTTTTTTCCCCTCAGGGATTAGTTTACCAGCACAGTATTGAGCTACCACTGGGTTTAGGAGAGAGATTTCCAGCACCCCTAGAAGGCTAACTTTACACTCTCCCTAACCCGTCTGCCGCAAGCTAATCATTCAGAAGCAGCATTTCTTCCCAGAATCTGCAGGTGGACTGAGGGCCAATGGCTCCAGGCCCTCCACCGGCTCTGCACTGGGCGGTGCTCCCCACTTTGGACTCCCACAGGAAGAATGCTGCTCAACACGTCTGCTTGCCCACCTCCCCTGCCCTGTACCCGCAGCCTTCTGGTTCCTAGAGGCGAAGAACACTCCTGTATTGTCTCCAGGATTTTTTTTCCAAGCCACAGAAACCCATACTAGGGAGATGCTTGACTTGAGAACTCCATCCAGAGGGCCCCTGGCCAACAGCAGTGGTAAGACACACCCCAGTTTTCAGAGATATTAAAATGTGAAAAATGGAGCCTCTTAGAACCACTGAAATACAGTGCCCTATTACCCTTTTGAATGTCTTCCTTTACGGTTTCCTTTGAGAAGCAGCTCGTCTCGGTGATTGAGCCTAAAACGGTGTGCCCGCGTTCCCTCGCGGCCAGCGATCTCACGGGGCACCCCGCCGCTGGACAAGCGGGGTCTGCCCACTTCTCTAGGGTCAGTCGGCTGTTACCGCCTCTGGCCCAGAGCTGGAAAGAGAACCAGAACCCTGCGGAAAATCTCAGCTTTGCCACCAGCCTGCTTCTGGACGTTTCTGGGGATTGCTCAAAGTGTCCCTTATGGGGCTGCACCTCGGACACATCCCTGTGATGACTGTTTCAGGGTCAAGCGTCGTCTTCTCCACCTGGCCGTGACCTTCTGCGACTGGCTTTTAATCACCCTTGTGTTCTCCCAGAGCCCAGCACGCCCCTGACTTGGGGCAAGTGCCCGGGATATATTTGGATCAATGAGCGGATGACAGAGCAGGGATGAAGAGACTTCCTTCTGAAGCCTGCTTGTCTCACTGCCCCAGAGAAAGCCACTTCTGTCAAATCCCAGGAGCACCTGAGATGACCATGCCAAATGGCTTCGCAGGAGCTCTGGGGGGTTGAGAATGTGACTCATGTGACCCCTTTGGAGACATCAGGACTCACGTGCTATTTGAGTCCTTGCTCTGCGGCCGGACACAGAGCACTTGGCATGAATCCATTCGGCTCTTCTCGAACTGTGGTCCACAGACCAGCAGTGTCAGCATACCCCTGGAACTTGCCAGAAATGCAAATTCTTGGGCTCCTGCTGGATCTGAGACCCTGGGGATGTGGCCGGCAGTTTGTCTTCTGAGAAGTTCTCCAGAAGGGTCTGCTGAAAGCTAGCATTTGCAAATCACGGCATGAGCTCACAAGTCTGCCCACCAGTCCTGCGAGGTAGGTACCGTTATCATAAAGAGAAAAGCCTTGGTCTTGCCAGTTGGTCCCCAATGTGTCCAGACTGGAAGGCAACTGCTTTTGTTGTGTCGTTTCTACACCATACAATGAACCCTTTTATAAAGCGTACCATTCAGTGGTTTTTAGTATAGTCATGAAGTCATGCGGTCATTACTACTCATTCCAGGATATGTTCGTGGCCCCCAAAGAAACGTTGCATCTTTCGGCAGTCACCATTCATCCCCACCCCTGCCACCAGCCCCTGCCAACCTCTCATCTCCTCTCCGTCTCTATGGATTTGCCTATTCTGGACATTTTGTATAAATGGAATCCTAGAATTTGTGGTCTTTTGTTTCACTGAGCCTCATGTATGCAAGGCTTATCCATGTGGTAGAGTGTGTCAGTCCTCCATTCCTTTTTGTGGTTGAGTAATATTCCATCATATAGATAGACCACATTTGGTTTACCCACTCACCCATTGACCGGCTCGGGTTGTTTCCACCTTGTGGCTACTGCCAAGAGAGCTACTGGGAATATTTGCATACAAGTACTTGTTTGAACACCTATTTTCGATTCTTTGTGGTATCTATCTGGGATCAGAATTGCTGGGTCATATGAGAGCTCTGTGTATAACTTTTTGAGGAACTGGCAGACTGATTTCCAAAGTGGTTGCACCATTTTAAATTGCCCCCAGCAGTGTATGAAGGTTCTAATTCCTTGACACCCTTGCCAACACTTGCTATTTCCTTATGTTTTCCCCATTGATTGTAGTCATTCTAGTGGATGTGAAATGGTATCTCACTGCAATTTCAATTTGCATTTCCCTCATAATCCATGATGTCGAGCATCTTCATGTGCTTCCTGGCCACTTGCATATCACCTGGAGAGATGTCTATTTAAGTCCTTTGTTTATTTTTGAACTGAATTTTTAATCTCTTTGTTGTTGAGTTTAGGAGTTCTCTATATATTCTAGATATTAATCCTGTATATCGGATATATGATTTACAACTATTTTCTTCCATTCTGTAGGTTGTCTTCGGACTCTGTCGATAGTGTCTTTTGCTGCACAATTTTTTTTTATTTTGATGAAGTCCAACTCATCTATTTTTTCTTTTATTGTTTGTTCTTTCATGTCATATCGAAGAATCCAAAGTCATGAAGATTGAACCCCTATGTTTTCTGTTTGGTTTTAAAAAAGATTTTATTTATTTATTTATTTGAGAGAGAGAGAAAGAGAGAGCGTGGGGGGGGGAGGAGCAGAGAGAGAGGTACAAGCAAATTCTGTGCTGCGCATGGAGTTCAGCACATGGTTTGATCCTATGACCTGAGATCATGACCTGAGCTGAAATCAAGAGTTGGATTTTCAACCGACTGCGCCACCCAGGTGCCCCAACCCCTTCATTTTCTTCTGAGAGTTTTATTTCTTCATTGTTTACATTTAGGTTTTTTGATCCATTTTGAGTTGATTTTTGTATATAGTGTGAGGTAGGGGTCGAAACTCATTTTTTTGCATGTGGATTGTCCCAGCACCATGTGTTGAAGAGACTAGAAAGAGGCAATGTTCTAAAGAAAAATGTCAAGTAAAATACTAGCGTATCTGGTATGTGCCAGATACGGCAAAAAGTGGGAAGGTGGTACTTGAGTGAGATGCTCTTTCTAGTGGATTCTTGCTCTGTAAGGATTTCCTCTGTCCTGAGGACTTGCTCTGTTCACTAAAAGATGCACATATGGCCACTGGTCTCCACCCAGGGGGCAACTTGGCAAGACCCTAGCCAGGTTTCCCCTCCTCTGCTTTTCCTAGACCTACATCTATGAACAAGGGGTCTCTTGGAGCAAAGGGGAGTGATCTCCCTCACTTGCTCACCCGGTACCCAGCTGCTCCCTTCTCTTCCCCTAACTGGACCTTGGTCCAGCTGCCAGGTCCGGCATCTCTCCCATCTGGCCAAACGCAATTCCAAAAACAACCTCAAGAGCATTCGGATATGTTTTCTTGCCTGGACTAATGACACGTCTGTCCACAGGCTGGACCCAAGTTCCCATTGGGTGGGGTGGCAGTCCTCACCTCCTGAAAGTTGGTGGAAGTGTGTCTTTTTTCCTTTTCTCATTTTGCTTTTGAAATGTAAGTACCTTTCCAAGTCTCTCTGGCCAAAAGATGACAGTGTGGACCTTCTGGTCTCCCTGCTCCTGCCGAGTGACTCCATGCACTGCCCATGACTCCATTCATCTTCCCATCACCCACACGGTCCCAGGTGTATTCGTTTCCTAGGACTATCATAACAAAGTGCCACACGCCGGGTGGCATAAAATACCAGAAATGTACTTTCTCACAGATTGAAGGCTGGAAGTCCGAGATTGACTGTCCTTGGAGTTGGTTCCTTCTGGAGATTCTGATGGAAAGTCTCTTCCAAGCCTCTCTCTTGGCTTCTGGTGGCAGCTGGCAATCCATGGTGTCCCTTGACTTATAGAACATCACTCCAGTCTCTGGCCTTCTCCCTGTGTCTCTGTCTCTGTGTCTTCTCCTCTATAAGGACACTGTTGGATTAAAAGCCCGCCCGACTCCCGTATGACTTAATCTTAACTAATTATATCTGTAGTGATCCCATTTCCAGATAAGGTCACATTCTGAGGTTCCAGGAAGGACATGAATTTTGGAAGAGAGACTATGCTATCCGGGGCACCAGGCAATGCCGAGGGCATAACTGGGAGAAGGCTATAGCTGACGCTCCATTTCTGAGAGCCTCCTGTGTGGTTCTGCTTCTAACGGCCTGTGCCTTAGCCTGGGAGTTAGTGCCGACAGGTGCACTCCTTCCTCCGTACGAAGGGGGTGACCAGATGTCTCGCTCCTAGTCCTGTGTGCCGGCCCATGAACCAAACCTGCGTCCTTTGCTCCTCTAACAGTTGAGTGTAGGGAACTGTGACCATGAGGTCACAGGTGTGTGTCTAGGGACAGAGATAGGGATGACAGAAGCAGGTGACATGGGGAGGGAGGGTCTGACACACCTCTTCCCTGCTTGGTTCCTCTGGATCTGCCCAGTCCCAAATCCAAGCGGTATACCATTTCTATTCTACACGGGGTTGCTGCTATGCCCTCCTACGATTACGTCCTGTGGATCTGATAATCCCCAGCTCACGTTGGAAGCTCAGGTAGTAGACTCGCTTCATGTCCCAGGCGCTCAGTCTTTCTTAGGATCCAGTAGGGGGCCAAACACCGTTTTCCAAAAGGAGAGTTGTTTCCTGCTGCTGACAACCCTAGGGGTCTGCACTAGCACACTTCTACCGGGTTTGCCAGTGACTCCGCCCAATACCCTTCTCTTGCTCTGTGGAATCTTCTCGGTTGTGGGGCTTGAAGAGCCCGGCATCTTGGCTTGGGCCTTGGCGGAGTTGTCTCTCTCTTTGTCTCAAAGCTGATAGCTTTCTCTAACAAATGTCAGTGAGGATGTGGAGAAACTGAAAGCCTTGTGCACTGTTGGTGGGGATGTAAAGTGGGGCGGCCGCTGTGGAAAACAGTATGGCGGCTCCTCAAAGCATTAAAAGTAGGACTACCATATAATCCAGCCATTTCACTTCTGGGTATGTACCCCAGAGAATGATGCGCAGGGTTTGAAGAGATATTTGTACACTCATGTTCGCGGCAGCGTTATTCACAATAGCTAGAGCGTGGAAGCAACCCACACGTCCATCGACGGATGAATGAATGAGCAAAATGTAGTGTACCCATACAACAGAATAATATCCGCCCTTAAAAAAGAAGGAGATCCTGTCATATGCTACCATGTGGATGAACCTTGAGGACATTATGCTAAGTGAAATCAACCAGTCACAAAAGCACACGCACTGTATGAGTCACTTAAATGAGTCACTTTGAATAGTCAAGATCACAGAGAGAAAAAGTCGAATGGTGATTGCCAGGAGTTGAGGGGTTATTGTTTAACGGGGATAGAGTTTCATTTTGACAAGATGTAGAGTTCTGGATGTGAATGGTGGCATGGTCACACAACAATGTGAATATATTTAATGCCACTTAAGATGGCGAATGTAGACTTAAGGTGGTTAAGATGGTAAGTTGTATGTTATGTGTATTTTAACACAATTAAAAACACACACTAGCATTCTAATCACCTAGTAAATAGGGCAGGGTAGTATTTCCCAAGTGTGGTATATGCTGCTTCCAAATCCAAAGAGACCCAAGAGGGTGCCTTTAAACATAGGTTCCCTCCCAGTTCTAGAGGTCAGAAGCCTAAAATCAAGGCATCGGCAGGGCCGTGTTTCCGAAATCTGAAGGCTCCAGGGGAGAACCCGTTCTCTGCCTTCTGAACCCCGGTGGCTTCTAGCTCTTGGTGGCTCCAGACATTCGCTGGTCTGTGGCTTCATTACCCCCATCTCTGCCTCCGTGGTCACACTGCTTCCTCCTCTTCTCTGTGTATCTCTCGTAAGGACGTTTGGCATTGGATTTAGGACCTGCTCAGATAACCTGAGATGATATCCTCATCTTGAGATCCTTAAAGGAAAGACCCATTTTTCCAAATAAGGTACTATCACAGGTTTTAGGGACTGAACACGGACGTATCTTTTGGGGGGGCCTTTTTTTTTTTTTTCAATTTGCCTACTGCCTGGTAGAAGGTGAAAGGTACAACAATATGCATTTTGTCTCAGAGGCGACAGCTCAGCCTCGGCCCCTTGGCTCCTCGATAGTCTCAAGAACATGATGGACCCCTGAGTCTTCATGGGGTTTTCCTTCTACCCTCTGGCACACGTGGCCTTGCCACTCTCTGCTCCCCAGATTCACAGCAGCAGGGGAAGGGGGGCACTGGCCCCTGAAGGGGATGTGGGTAACTTTCTAGAAGCTTCCACTACAATGTCCTCGATAATCTTGACACTCCGCAGGCATCACCCACGTCCATCATGTAGACATTGCATGAGTGTTGGCTGCTAACAGCGCACATCTGCCCCTTTCTCTGGAGACCGGCTCTCTGCCCAATAGTACAGATCTTTCCTGGGGATCGGCAAGCCACAGTCTAGCTGGCCGACCCAGAAGTGAGTCCAAAAGGTGGGCTCTCGGTGGGGAAGGGGCGCCTCAGTGGGCAGTTCATGCCCCAGAGGCCCCTGGGAGACCAGAGTGAGGCCCGTCTCCAGCCCAAAGACCTCACCTTGCTCTGTCCCCCTTCCCTCATTCCACTCCTGAAAGCCCACGGCCCACAGATCCCTCGCTCTGGATCTGCCTCCGGGAACCTGAGCTCGGACAGTCCTGGGTCACGATCTGATGGGGAGCGGGGCCTTAACAGAGCCCCCAGGCAGGGCTAGGAGGCTGTGCTGCGGCGCCTGCCTTGTCAAGGCCAACGGCTTGGGCTCCTCTCTCTTGCCAGACGTCATGAAGAAAGTCCTGGCTACATCAGTAGCCGTGTACGCAATTCCAGCCACCGTGCGGGTCTGCCTGCTGGAGAGACCACAGCGGGCCAGGCAGCTGAGATGGGCCGGTCCCATGCCCCAGGCTTCCTCCAGCTCCCTCTCCTATTTTATGTCTTACATCCCTTATTACTATCTGAAATCAGGTGACAGATTCCACTGTGGCCTTCAGCAGCTGGGACTAGGGGCCTTCACAGCTGCCTCACAGGCACCCAACGCTCCCAGGGGTGTCGAACCAGCACCCATCGAATGAATAAAAGAGCAAACCCGTGTTCTTTCACTTGAAGTGGACAGAAGGGAAGAGTTCAGGTTTTCTGCGGAGATTCTAAAGCGAGGGCCATTTCTGGGGGTCACCGAGGCGGGAGAAATCGGGTCAAGGTAGGCCGTCTTCCAGGTCCCGAAAATCCCCTTGGCTCGGGCCAGCCCCTCACTGGCCGGTCTTCTTGTTGGGTCTGGCACAGACCTCAAGGAAACATAACATTTTTAATAAAACCTCAGAGTCAATAAAGCTGAATGGTCTCGGTGCCTCTCTTGCCGGCCCCAGCTGTTGACTTTAGAAGTCAAGAGATTGGGGTATTGCCCAATCCCTGCGTAGTCCGGGGAGATATAAGCGAGGAGGGCCTGGCCCATTTTCTGTGAAAAAAACACAAAACAAAACAAAACTCACTGGGCCCTGGAAAGATTCCACCGCCAGCCAGAATCAAAGGTCCATTCAGAGCGACAGAACTCCTCACATTCGCTGCTAATGAAAACCAAATTTCGCGTCCCTCTGAGCATTTCCAGGGGCTGCAACTGGAAGGGCCCGCCATGGAGCTCTCGGCCACCCCCCCTCCCCCACCACCAGGAGGGCCCCACCGTGTTCAAATCATTTTATGATAATATGGTCCTCGTATTTTTCTAATTTCAGGCGTTAGTGATTTAGGACTGAGTTGTTTTCATGGAAAAAGAAATAGAACTTTTGTGAGGCAGGGCAAGACCGCCACCTCGGCAGATAGGCCCCCTGCGTGCGGATCCGGGGGAGGGAGCCCCGTGGCCCGCCTCCGGGGAGGCCTCGTTCATGGGGCGTCCTCTCGAATGGGGAAGGATGGCCTGGGGGGTCACCAGAGGGTGCAGAGACATGGATTTCCGTCTTTCGATATCCTGCTTCGTGACTCTCAGAATCACAACCCCAAAAGGCAGACACATCCCTCTCAGAAGCAGAGAAAGGGCCATAAAGCCTTGCATCCTTTCTGCTTCTGCTTTTTATTTTATTTTTTAAAATTTATTTTTAATGAGAGAGAGAGAGCACAAGCAGGGGGAGCAGTAGAGGGAGAGGGAGAAGCAGACTCCCCGCTGAGCAGGGAGCCCGATGCGGGACTCGATCCCAGGACCCTGGGATCATGACCTGAGCCAGAGGCAGATGCTTAACTGACTGAGCCATCCAGCTGCCCCATCTGGTTCTGGTTTTTAAAAGAAAAGATCAAAAATTAGAAAGTGATTTCTTTTTCCTTTCTTTTCCCCTTTGATGATCAGTCTTTACGCAAGTACGAGGCCTGCGGCACGAACTCAGGTGTGCAGGACATAGTGCCTTTTCCCTGAAGTGGGTTCTTACTTGAGTCTCCAATACCTTCAGCTGATGGGGAGCAAACAACCTTTTAAGGTATTGCTCTGCGCCCGCTAGGATTGGGAGGGAATTCTGTTCTTGGTCCTCAGTTGCCTCATCTGTAAAATGGGGATAATGATAGTATACACCTCAAGGAGCAGAGTTAAAAATGACAAAATACTTACAACAGTGCCTGGCAGGCAGTATTAGCTATTGTTGTTGTTATTTCAAAGATAAATGCCCAGAGAAGGCACCAAACCTAGCACAGAGTTATCAAGGAAGGCTCCCTGGAAGAGGTGATGCCTTGGCTAATGTCAAAAACGTTGGTCCAAACCCAATCTCGAACTCCTCTGCTTGGATATTTATCAAGGTCTAGAAATTTAATATGTGATCTCACTCACAAATGTGCTCATTTCGGAGAACTCTGGAAAACATTAAAAAATATAAAGAATATAGAGAACAGCTATAACACCATCCTTCCAGTGATTTCATTCTAGATGACTTTTGTTTCTATCTTTAAAATGCATTAATTGATATACTGTTATACAATATATACCAGGCTAGAAAAATGTTTATCCCTAGAAAAGTGTTTACATATTTATAGAAAATAGAGTTCTGGGTGGGGGGAAAAACACTGAAAATATTAACAATGGTTATCTTTGGAGGCGTGGGATTGTGGGCGATTTTTCTTGTGTTCTTTTTGGTAATCTGTATCCTCTCCTTTTTATATAATACATGACTATGTATTGTTTAGTGTAATTTTTTATTTTATTATTTTTTTCTTTTTTGAGAAAGAACCTGAAGCAGGTTCCGCACCTAGTTCAGAGCCTGACACAGGGATCGATCTCAGGACCCTGAGATCATGATCTGAGCTGAAACCAAGAGTCAGATGCTTAACCGACTGAGCCACCCAGGCGCCCCATTATTTAGCATAATTTTAAAATGTGATTTTACAATTTGTAATACACAGAACTTGGGAACCTCAAACTCAGGGTCTTGTAACTATTACACCTTCCAGCCCGGAGGAGAGTGGGATGGCTGGGCCAGATTCTGAACCCTGAACGCTTTAGTCCGAGAGGCTGCCTGTGGCCTTGGGTGTGATAGTCAGGGGGCTGTCATGAGGCAGGACAACCTGTGGGGTGGGAGGTCAGGGAGAGGGCAGGGCTGTTGTTTTTGCCCAGCTGGTATTAACTAAAACTCTGACTGCAAACTATTATTGCAATCTTGTTTCCAGTGGCTCCATCAGATGCTACAAACCCTGAGAAACTGAGAAAGACAGCTGAGGTTTGGGGCATGGGGTCCTTCCTGTGACTTCAGTGCTGAAAATGTCTTCGGAACGCTTTGCTCCTCCTCCCACCATTTTGCACAGGCCTTGCCCTCCTTTGCCTGGACTATTGCAGTAGCCTGTGAAGAGGTCTCTTCACCTGCGTGCAGCCCACATTCCACGCCAGCACGGCACTATCCCCTCCAACACACACCTATCTGAATGTGCCCCACACCCCAGCTTGGCTCCCCAGTCCCTGCACAACCAAATTCCCATCCGATTGGCCTCCGGCCCATGGGACCTGGGCCCATCTGTCTCCCCATCCTGTCGCTGTTACTCCCCCTTCCCCACCACCACGCTCCTGTCCTTCAGGCCTGTGCGCAGGCGGTGCCCTCTTCTTAGAAGGCCCAGCTGCCGCATGTCTGCTGGGTGAACTTCCTGATCTTTCCATCTTGTCTCATCCACACCACGTAGTCCATGCGTTAGCACACCTGTTCTCCTGTCGGCCCTATGTACTCCTCAAGAGCGTGGCTGTCACTTATTTGCGTTTTCTTCTTGCTGCCTGGCAGCTGGTGGTACAGTGGGGCTTGGGGCTGTGTCTGGCAAATGAGCGAACCACCCTGGCCAAGGCCAAGGCCTTGCAGACATGAGGCCGAAAGAGCAGAGTGGGCTGGTGTGGCCCAGACAGCTGCCATCCATTAGGACGCCAACGAGGCCCCAACTGTTTCCAGCAGCCGGCGTGGGCACAGAGGAAGGGTGGCTCCAGAAAACTGGCCCTGGGGCCGCTCCACTCCCCTTCCCCTGAAGCCTTCCTCCCAGCCGGCCTCAGGGCAGGCTCTCTCTGCGGGTGAATATAAATATATAAAACAGCACGAGTTTAGCTGCAAAACTAAAAATAGGAAGCCTGGAATCCGGCCCCCCAGGCTCCTCTAGCCGCTGGACCACACAGGTCTGGGTGCGGATGTTGGGGGTGCGGCCCCTCCCCCTTCCAGCTCCCTGGCCCTCATGGGGAGGAATGGGGGGCACTCTGGGTTTCCGCAAGGAACAGTTCATTCTTTCACTCTGGCTGCCCCCACCCCCATTTGTTTGACAGCTCATTTCATTTACGACCCCAAAATGAACCGACCCACTGAGGTGCCGTTCCCTGCTCACGTGGCCAAGCGGGCGTCTGGTGTGGCTGAGAGCTGCCCCCTGGGCCATGCTGGGAGAAGGGGGGGACCTGGGTGCCTGTGTTTAGGGGGTCTGCTTCCAGCCTGGACCCTCCCCGGGGTACCCCCTGCTGGCCCCCAGGAGTCTTCTAAGACCCTCACAATTTTCCCCTTGGGCACGTGTCACTATCTCAGGCCATAAAACCCCCGCCACGACGTCCCTCTCAGAATACAAGCTGGGGCCATCCCCATGACTGGAAGCCCTGCATTTGCAGGGCTGCTCCGGGGGGGGGGGTGCGGTGCTCTGTCTGGGGGCCACATCCCCTCTCAGGGGGTGCCAAGCACAGCCCTGCGCCCAGGAGGCCACCCCTGGGAGCCCCAAGGCCCGCACCGCCGCTCCCAGCCTACGGCCAGGCCAGCTGCACACAGGCGGTGGGGCGCGCGTGGGGTTTGGTGAGACTGTAGACACCGCCCAGCCCAGAGCAGCTCCCAGAGCCTCCAAAACGAAATTGCGGAGGCCGAGAGGCTCCCAGACTCTGGGACAAAGTGGCCTTCTCATCCTGGACGGGCTGCTCCTGTCCTGAGCTCCTGATGGTGGCTCAGGGGACATGGGGGGGCCTCTCCGGGGCTCCAGGACTCCGGGCTTGCCGAACCAGGGGTGCCAACCTTTCCTTCAAGCCGTGTGCATGGCCGTCCCGAAGCAGGCCTTTAGCGATCGTGGGACCTGTGAGTCCACACGTGCACTGGGACTCGACAGTGTGTGCTCAGGTACTATTTAAATAGAGAAGCAAGCTCAGACAGGGACGGGGACCACCCATTGCCGCACAGCTAAGGGGGGGAAAAGTGGGGAAGCCAATTCTTCCAACCAGGACATTTCCCAGGCCCTTCTGAGGATGAACCTCCCAAGATTAGGAAATCCCTGGAACCACCACCCGGGAGGAGAACCGGCCTGCTCCTCATCTGCTGCCACCTGCAGGCCACCGTGGTTACTGCAGTGCTGTGTCCACAGCCCTCGGGCTCTGGACACCCTCCCCCACCACGCCCCCCTCCCCGCCAAGTCCCAGGACTTCTTCCCGCCTCAGTTTGCCACTTGGATGCACTGGGGGCGCTGGTCTGTGCCTGCTGGGGAAAGGCAATGGAGCTTGGAGTCAGGGGCTCTAGAGTCCACAGCTCCTCTCCCATCAGCTGTGGCACCAAAATGTGGCTGGGGGGAGGGGCTCGAACTGTGGTCCCCTCCTAATGTCCACGATTGCCTACAAAGTGACCCCAGCTCAACGCAGCCATGGAAGCAGAGTGTTTGCCTGTTCGGGCCAACCGGAGCACCCTCGCAGAGGAATTCCGCAGCTGTGGCTGGGGGCTTGCTGGGAGACAACCTGCCACCCCTGGGGCCCAAGGGGTGCCGGGGAGGGGGAGGCAGGGGCCTGGATTAAGGGTTTAGGTCGAGGAAATGGAAACTTCCTGTCTGGTATTGGGTTTAGGGCAGACCAACCTAACGGGAAGGGGCAAAGTCTTGGGATTAGTTTTGAAGTATTCTCATCAGAGAATAAGGTCTGTTCTATGAAAATTCCCCTCCTCGGGTCCCACCTGGACAGGCCTGGGGGGGGGGGGCAGCCCTCTTTGCTGGCAGGGACCAAGGCAGGTCCCCACACAGTCATACGCACAGTGCCTGCCGCCAACCACAAACAACTCTGGGGAGATGTGAAGCCAGGCGACACCCCCCTCTTTGCACCTTAACTATCTCATCTGCACACCGAGGGGGGAGCTGACCGAGCTGCCTGCTTTGTAGTTCAGACCGCTGCCCAACTGCCCCTGTTCCAGGGAACACAGGCCCCAGAGGGGCTCCCCCCGCCCCCCGAGGCTGCGCTCCCTCCACCCACCTCTACCCCCGCCCCACTCCCAGCCGGGGGAACAAGATGGGGTACACTGCTCCTCCGGCCTGCTTGGGAAAAGTCATAGGCCACTTGTGAGGGGCAGTGGCACTTTGAAGACCTGTCTGACCGTCCTCTGGGGTTTCGGCCACACCAGGAGGGGGCCTCACTTGCACGGAGCGGTCTCCGAGGCCATTACTGATGGAGCTAGATGCAGGGAGGCGCAGGTGCTGGAGGTCTCCCAAGCAGTGGCTTTAGTCTGATTCCTGTCCCCAGACGTTGTCCTGTCCGTCCCTGGCCTCGATGGGAGGTCCCCCTGCCCCCCCCCCCCATACACACAGCTGTAGAAGTCTGGCATTGGGATCCTTCAACACATTTCAGAGTTATATTATTGTAACAAATCAGTCAAAATTCCATTTTACAGTTAAATAGTACAGAAGACAGTTTACCTTACAGCAAGTTGTGCATTGAAAACAAACACACTAAGCAAATTATAGTGCAAAGCAGTTTCCACCCTCCCCCCTTCCCCACTCTGGGACGGTTTTACTGAAGACGTGTGTGTGGCAGGTGTTAACACCTCAATGTGACAATATGTCACCAAGGATCTGTACCCGCCGCCACCAAGCTTACAGTAATATGGTTAGCAAAACCCCTCCGTTTCCTTGTGCTTTCTAAATCAGTGTGTTCGCCTAGGACGACTTTAAAGCAGCCTTGTAAATAAGAACCCATTTCTAGCAGCCCGAGTTGTCTTTACCCACTATGGGCCTTAAAAACAGACTCAGCGTGGCTGTCATCACTTTTAGTCGGGGGGAGGCGGTGTGGGAGGGGGGATCCATTTATTTCCTGTCTCTGCCCTTACTAGGGCTTGGCTCTCAGGAAGGGCTAGTAATCCGGAGTGGGGCTACAAAGTGCTGGGCACTGGGAACCCCAGGGCGCCTCCCACGCAGGCCTGGGGCCAGTTTGCAACCACGGAGAAGAGGCGTTGGGGGGGGGACCAGAGCAATGGATTTGCAGCTGCTTCCTGAGAAGGGGTGGAGAGCCCCCCCCCCGGGTACGGGGAGTCAGCAGGACACCCCAGCAGCTATCTTGAGGAGATGGAGACTGCTTTTTCCAGTGAGGACAGGACCAGAGAAACTGCAGCGGGAGGGTGTGAGTAAGACAACCAGAAGGACTTCCTAACTCGCCAAGCGCGTAGCCGGGCACATCACGGGGCCTCTGTTACGGGTCAGCGTTGGGAGGGGTGTGGCACGGCGGGCCGAGAGCTCTCACAGAGACGACGACGACGGAGGAGGGGAGGTTGTCACATTCACAGAGGATGTGGCTGAAATGATGACTGAAAACCACACGCTGTCTAGCCCTGACGGGTTTTCTTGTCCTTTTCCACTTGTGCCTTTTTCGAACTAAACTCAGACGCGAGCACCTGTGCAGCCTGAAGCCCTGGGCAAGTCTTGCTTTCCCGTCTGCAAACTAAAGGAGCAACACTTTCCCCCTTGAGGCCAAGCGGGGTGCCGCGCTGAGGCTGCCGGCCGGCCCCTCTGCCCGCTGCCCGGGCTCCCCACCTCTCCACTTCCTCTCGGGCGAACGTCTGAGAGCCGCAGATGTGAGTTCTAGTGTCACCTGAGGTTCCCTTGGGTCCCCACCAATGTGGGCCCTTGGGTAGGAGTGGGTGGGACGCCGGAGGGCCTGACAATGCCACACTCCCAGAAGGCAGATGGGCTGCTGTTCGCTACTGTGGGGCTTTACCTCTAAGAGATCGTGGGTTTGAAAATATTTGATGCTTCTTAATCTAAAATCAGCTTTAAAAACTGGTTTTTGTTCAAGTCTGCTTTTGGAGCCCAGACTGGATTGAGACGGAACGTTGTCGGAGACTAGAAGATCTGGCTGGGCCTGCCCACCAGGCTGGGGGTTGGGGGTGTGCACAGCTTGGCTGGACTGAGTGGGACAGGGATGCTGAAATCTGACCCCGTGACCTCTCACCCCGATGCCTTCTGCTAGGACCTCTCTGGGCCCTGTGCTCTTTCCACAAATGGCAATTCTGAGACCAGCCTGGGGGGCAGGGGGGCATCCCTGGCCCTCCACAAGAGAACAGAGGGTGAACGCCTTGGGCCGGTAAAGTGCACGGAGGACCTGTCTGCAGGTGTTTTTCCTGGTTTTAGGGACCTGCTGCCATCGGCTAGTCTCCTCTGGGGCCTGGGACCCGCAGACAGCTGGGGCAGGGTGGAGCTCTCAGCTGTTAGGGACTCTAGGGAAGCAGAGCTGGCCGGGGGGGGGGGGTGCGCAGGGGGGAGACTGGCTTGAGGGTGTTCTCATCCCATCTCTGCCAGTGACTTCCTGGGGCCTCTGGATGGGTCCCGTCTCCATCTGTACAAGGAGGGGAAACCCTCTCAGGGGTGGAGAGACCTTCCAGTTCTGATTCGATTTGCATAAACGCTGAGGGAGGGCTGGGCCCATGGGGTACAGGGTCTCTGAGGAAGGGGAGGGGGTGGGGAGGTCTTTCCAGGGCCCCGTGGGTCAGAGGCCAAGCCATGTGGGCCAAAGCCACCTCTCTCTGGAACAGAGATGGTCTCTGCCCCAGGGTACCTGGGCCCTGTGATAGCACCGGGCACGGCTGGGGACAGCCAGGTCATTCCAAGGTGGGAGGGTGGCAGGAGGATAACCTTCCCACAGGAACGTGGGATGAGATGATGAGGGTCTAGGCTAGGGGCAGCGTCCTGAGGGAGGTCCCTACCTATCTGTACAACGACGTGGCTGGACTGGATGCTCTCAGAGCCGCCCACCAGCTCCAGGCCCCAGGCCTCGTGGACCCTGGGCCCATGACTGGCCTGGAGCATAAGTCCCACTCCCGCCCGGAGCCTCGCTCCGGGACCGGGCCAGCCACTTGTCCGGAAGGTTCGTGGGGGCCCTGCCTCCGCCGGGAGCCGTCTGCCTGGACCCCGGGGGGTCAGTAGGGCCGCCACACGGCCTCGTCCATGCGGCCCGGCGTGCTCAGGGCGGTGGGGGAGTTGCTGTGGCTGCCGTCCGCCTCCACGCTGTCGCTCTGGCCGCCCAGGCTGGGGTTCATGAGGTTGCCCGCGGTGACAGAGGCGCTGCTGGTGCAGGAGGCCAGCATGCGGGTTGGGGAGCGCTCGCCGCCGCTGCTGCTGCTGCCGGCCACCATGGAGAACTGGTAGGAGCCGGACGACGCACCGTAGTACAGGTGGTAGGGGGACGGGTTGGCCTGGAAAGGCCCGCTCTGGTTCTGCGGGGCCCCCGGGTAGGGCGGCGGGAGGTAGGTGTGGTGGAAGCGGCCGGTGGCGGGCATGCTGGCCACGCTGAGGCTGCCCGACGGCGTGGCGCTGTAGGGGAAGGCGGCCGGCATGGCCCCGGGGTAATGCATCCTGGGGTCGGGGAAGCGGCTCTCCGTGAACGTCTGCAGCGCTGGGAAGGAGCGGTCAAACTGGCGGGGGTCGGAGAAGGGGTTCAAGTCCGAGGTGCCTGGGGGACAGCAAGGGGGACAGTCCGTCAGGGCCCGGCAGCACCCCAGGGGGGCCTCTCGAAGAATGACCTGGGGAGGGGCGCCTGGGTAGTCCCGCCGGTGGGGCGCCCGACTCCGTTTTGGCTCAGGTCGTGATCTCAGGGTTGTGAGATTGAGCCCTACCCGGGGCTCCGAGTTCAGCGGGGAATCTGCTCAAGACTCTCTCTTTGCCCCTCCCCCCGAGCATGTGCGCTCTTTCTCTCTCTCAGATAAATAAGTAAGTCTTAAAAAAAAAAAAAGAAAAAAAAAAAAGAATGACCTCGGGGCTCTGGTTCACAAGCCATTTGCGGGAATCCCTGCTTCTAGATGTGCCTCTGCTCTTACCGCCCTGGGCTGCTGGCGGGCCGGGGCCTGCCTCACTTGGAATCCGGCCCCACCCGGGAGGCAGGTGAGAGCAGGTGCCTGAGCTTCAGGTGGCCGTGGCGACCTCCCCGGGCAGGTGGAGAAGGGGGAGGACTTTTCTTTCTCCTCATGGAGTCTTCCTTACAGCCCAGCAGCTCAGAGGCCCGTCCAGGGTGTGAAGGTGGGGCCGCCTGGGCTGCTGGGGGTGCGAGGAGCCGCTTCCGCCTTCCTCCCTCCCTGTTAGTAGCTGGTAAGACCGCGGGTACGAAGAGTCTCCAATGGTGCTCTGAGCTTAGGAGCTGGAGCTTGCTTTTACAGATAAGGAAACTGAGGCCCAGAGAGAAAGACTGATTTTCCTAATGTTGCCCAAGAAGGACTGGAGCTCATCGCAGAGCCTCTGCTTTCCGCTCCCTGCCGCTGGGTGTGCACATCTCCCCTGCCCAGGCGGGGCTCAGGCAACTTCCCTCGCCCCGGGCCTGTCCCTCGCCCCGGGCCTGTCCCTCGCCCTGGGCCTCCGGGGCTGTCCTGTAGGCTGGCGCTGACTCGTGGCCCGACGGTGAAGAGATGCCACCTTTGCTTGCCTCAGCAGCAAAGTTGAGATGGCAGCTGGAGGGGCTTGGTGGCCCCGAGCCTGCCTTCACACGAAGGGACCCAGTGTCCAGCCACCCCCCTGCCCTAGCGCCCACAGGTATGGCTCCCCTCTGGACTTCCCAGACAAAGGCCTCTCTGCCTCTGCCCCCCTCTTGTAGTGACAGACCCCCTCAAACCTCAGCATTCAAAGGGGCTTCAGGATTGAGTCTAACCCCTTCAGCAGGAAAACTCAGGCCCAGAGAGGATGAGGCACTTGCCTCAGGGTTACACAGCACACTGGACCTGGCACAAAATCCTAGGGCTCACGTTCTGAGCCCCGACATGCGCCTGATAGGTAGCTGTCCCGTCGCTGAGGCAGCCCAGCCCAGCACTTCTCTGGGGTCTGACACTTATTGGCTGTGTGTCCCTGGGCAAGTCACTTAGCCTCTCTGTGCATCAGTCTCCCCACATGAAAAATACAGGCAGTAACAGAGCTAGGGATTAAATGAGCTACTACACGGAAAGTGCTTAGACCCGCACAGAACAGAGGCCGCCGAGGGTTTGCCCTGGGCACCGGCTGGGACGCCTCTTGCTCGGAGCACCGGCCCATGTGGGGGCCCCTGCCAAGAGGAGTCCTTGGCCCTCCCGCCTTGTGGCCTGGCCGAGGGGTGACTCTGGGCAGCGGCAGAGAGGTGGAGGAACCCCCCGCAGGGGTTCTGAGGGCAAGTCCGTCCGGCCCCCACCCCTCGTGCCGCCCCCACCGAACAGGACGCAGAGGGAGACCGTCCCTGTCACGTGGGCAGCTCCCGGCTCTGACCGCGGCTTGGCTGAGGGCAGCGAGCTGCAGGGACCCTCCGTCCTCTAGTTTCCCCAGATCTGCCGGAGGTGCTGCGGGACCTCAGGTGGCACCTGGAACTTCTCAGGGCTTTGGGGTCTTCCTGACTCCACTGGGGGTGTTGCCTTAGCACCGGTCTGTGGTTCTGGTCCTGACCGTGAGCCAGAAGGAACAATGCTCCCAGGCTCCAGGTGGGTGGATGTGGGGTCAAGGGGCCGGATGACTGGGGCCTTCTGGAACATCTAGTATTCTCTCCAACAGGGCCCCTGGCCGGTCAGTGCTGCCCGAGAGCGTAAGAGAGCAGAGAGGTGCCTGGCTCCCCACCCTCATCTCAGCACGGCAGGGCAGGGCAGAAGGCCTTGGGGGCGGTGGCTGGCTCCCGGTGCAGAGCCAAGCACGAGGCTGACACCCTCGCTCTGAGCCCAGGAAGTGAGTGCCGCCCAAGCCATGGGAGCCCCATTCTCCAAACAAAGGAAACCCAAGCAGGGACCCTAGAACACAACGGTAGGCCTGTAGCCCAGGAAACACAGGGCCCAGGAAGCTCAGGGCCGTGCAAGGTGCACCCCGGCCTCGCGTGTGTGGTCCCTGGAGTTCCCATGGGCTGTGGGCTCTGAGCTGGGCTCACCCAGACTGCCCATGTCCTCTCCTGCCTCACTGCCGGGGTTGGGGGGGGGGTGTCTGCCCTAAGCACCCCTGTGGCTGCTGCCCCTACTCCCCCAGCCCAGTAGCCCCGGGAAACCCGAGCTGGTCGGCTGAGGAGCAGCCAACCCCAACACTGGAAGGAAATGTTTATTTTCTTCTCCAAATTGCCCCAGCTGCTGCATGGCGGCTGAATGAGGCCTTTGAGCTGTGAGAAGCCCCCACAGGGCAGCCACAGCTGAGGGGGCCGGGGGCTGGCGTCTGGAGGGGTCGGGGCCTCAGCACTGCTTACTAGTGACCAAAGCCGGGGGGGGGGGTCAAAGCTATTCAGGGGCATCGAGACAAGTGATGGTGGGGTGCCCTGAGGGGGATCCCCAGGACAGAGTCTGAGGGCAGAGGCTCATCCTACCACAGGGGGAACCCCAATGAGGGGGCCCCAAACCCAGCCCTGCCAATACCCCTCTTCTTCCCACGTTACAGGTGAGAATACTGAGGTTCAGCGAGGCGAAGTAACCTGCCTGAGATCACAGCCGGTGCCCGGCACAGCCGAATCCCTAGCCAGGTCCACCTGACGGCCAAGTTCACTCCAGAGAGCACGGGCCTGGGGAGGGGGGAGAGCTGGCTGGGGCAGAGGGCCACACAGGCTGCGCTGGGTGTGTGGGGAGGGGCCGGGGGCCCTGGCTCAGGATGCAGCAGAAGTGGAAGGACTGGGTCAGCCACACCCCATACAGGCCCAGCCTTCTCTCCTCCCAGCCCCAGGGTGGAGGCAGGGGTTCTGGCCTGGCCCTTCCGGGCTGGACAGGCTGGACAGGCTTGCCTCAGGCTCCTGTAGGCACCGATTTCTAAGCCGTGTCCATGCAACGGTGGCCAGGGAGAGGTAGGTTTTCCTTCCATGGGAGCTGCTGTCCAGGAAGCCACTGTTTACCCTCACCTTCTAGATTCCGGGGCTCCCTGGCTGGGCTCCAATATCCACTGGGCCCCAGCTCTGCCCGTGGCAGGGAAAGGCCTGGAGTGTTAGGCTACTGTACCTCGACAAGGGCTGGCCTGTGGGACACGGAAGCAGGGACAGCTTTCGGGCAGGGGGTGGGCAGGAACCCGGAGAGGAGATTACCTCTACTGGTCTCTTGAGGTCACGCGGCAGCGCCCCCCCGACCCCTGGGCTCAAGAACCACTGACTGTCTCAAACTCACTAGTCCATGGGTCTCTCCTCACCTTGGGGGCTCAGCGGGGCCAAGAACAGAAGCTTCCTGTCCCAGAAAAAAAGGGACCACCTCTTCCTCCTGAGGGGCTGTACCAAGCCCCCGGCCACTGTATCATGCCTGGCACACAAGGGCTGGGGGCAAGGCCTCCCTTAGCGGAGAGCCCCAGTTAAGCCCCAAGCTTGGCCTGGAGCCTGGAGCCCCCGCCCCGGGCTCTTCCTGTGAGGGGCCCCCTTGTCTGCACCCTCAGCAGTGCAGGAAGTTCCTGGAGGTAGGTGCGGTGGGGACTTTGGACGTGAGCATCGATGGGCTCTGGGCCCCACGAGTGGCTCTTCATCTCTTAGGCCTCAGTTTACTCATCTGCCAGATGGGTCGTAAGCAGGCCCCGCAGGAGTGGGAAAGAATGGCCATTCACGGGCTGTGGCTCTGTCCGGCGCTGCGGACCAGGCCTCTCTGCCCCCACCCGGCCCAAGGGCCTGCCCCCCCACAGGCTCCTGTGCCCCAACCCGCTGGCTGAGCGGGCCCGGAGAACAGAGTCCATCCTCCTCACCCGGCCGTGGACCTGCCCCGCGCCAGGCACGCGTCTGCTCTGCGAGGCCTCAGTGTGCCTGCCACGTCCATCCGGGCAATGGAGACACAGACGCTGTCTGGGGCCTCAGCGAGAAGCCTCCCTCATCTTTCCTGTTTGGAAGAAGTCTCTGCGCCAAGGGGGGACTTTCCCCAGGCGACGCTGGGTGTCCCCAGGGCTGCGACATCGCTTTGTGTTTACAAAGGTTGCCAGAGTGCAGTCATGGCGTCGTAATGTCGTCCCGGCAGAGGCACCTACCACTGTTCCTCCCTCAGACAAGGGGGCACATGGCCTCTTCAGCAGGGACAGGTCTGTCACAAGCTCCTTAGGCAAGCCATGCCTCAATATTAAGAGGGACACTGGGGGATTAGCCCGTGTCTCTCAGGACACAGTGAGCTCCTGGAGGCAGGGCCTGCGTCTATGCGGGTCCCTGGGGCCGGGCTCCACGTGTGGCACGTGGAGGGTGTCCGTATGTGGTTGCTGAGTGACCGAATGAAAGGCCGAGCCCAGGTCCGGGCACAGAGCATCCCTGGGAAGCATCGGTAGGGCCCACGAGCAGGAATGTCCTCCTTCGTAAGACAAGGCAGTGCGGAGAACGACCTCCAGAGGAGCCTCTGGTCTGGAAGCAGGACCGCGCCCAGGGCCCCCGCCCCCCGGCTCCCCCGTGCCGTACCTTGGATGGGGGTCTGGGCCTGGCTGCTATAGTGGCTGGTGGCGCTGATCGAGCCACGGGGACTGGGCGTGCTCGGCGTCACCCGCATGCGTAGCCGTTCCAGGTCCCCGAAGCGGTCAGGGAATGGCTTGGTCTGGTCCTCCAGCTTCTGCCGGTGCCCTGCAGAGCACGGGGAGCCCGTCAGCGCTGGTCCCCGGGAGTCTCAGGGGGACAGCACTGCCTCGCTCTGCTGGGAGGTTCTCCCCGAGGTCCAGCCTGAGACGTCCGCAGGGACGATCCTCAGGTGACTACCAACCCCTCTGCTGAGGTTCCCCACGGGCTTTCTGGACAGAATGGCCATGACGTGCCGCGTTGGGGCTGCCGTGATGGTCTGTCTCATCCCTGCCTGTTGAGTAGAATACACGTGCTTCTAGCTGAACCTCTACAACCTGCTCTGCAGAAGGGGAAACCGAGGCAGCAGACATGTGTAAGTGGCTCGAGGGGGCTCCTGTGGGACTAGGGAGAGAACCTCTGCTTCCCAGTGTCCCAGCGCCACCCCCCCCGCCCCGCCCACATCTACAAGAATAACAGGAGATGATCTTGCAGTGGGACCACCAGCTGCTCCAGCCCTGAGCCGCCCCGGCACCCCCAGTGCGCACCTCTCCTCTCCCCGCCTCAGACGGAAGGGAAAATCCAGCGGGATGAGAAGAGGGACGGGGCACTTCCAGGCGGGGCTGAGCTCCCGCCTCTGACTGGAAGCTGCGGACAGGGGACCAGTACCCCGGGCTGGGGGCATCCCACCTGGAGGAACTGCTAGCATTTCCCATGACTTCTCTCCCAGGGCCCACTCAGGAGGGGCCCCGGCTTCGTCTCCCAGGCTCTGGGGGTGGGGGCCGGGTCGGGTGTTCACGCCCCTGCCTCTGTGCAGCTAGCTAAGGCCCCCCTCATTCAGGGCTTCCTGAATGACGTCAAGCTTGCAGAGACCCCCCCCCACTTTTTCAATTACTCATTTTACATTTCACAAGCGACACATGAACCTCCACAAAAATGAAAGCATTACAGAATTACAGGTCAGGCTAATGGCTGCTTTGACCCACCCTAACCCCCCCGCCCCCAGAAGCCCCCACGGGATCAGTTTGGTGGTCCTTCTTTTCAGCCTTTTTTGGTGTCACATGCATGGAAAACACGGAGCAAGTTTCTCACAGAACCTCTTGAACGGTCTCAGCCTGGTCTGTCATTCTCGAGCTCGATTTTCCAGTAGCGCAGGCCAGAGCCCCACCTCAGTTTCCTGATCTGTGAAATGGGGGGAGTGACCCAGCCCCATGGGAACAAGAGGGCTCCCCGGGGCAGAGGGAGTGCTCAGTAAGGAGGAGGAGGACCGCACACTCGCCAGCAGATGTCCCTCGTCCTGCCGGTCCCAGCCCCGGAGGCTACAGCTCACTTAGCCTGCCATCCTTTAGGATGGGTGATTCCGTGGTTTTCCCATTTCCTCCGTTATTCACACGCGGCCCTCCCAGGAACGAGTACCGGCCCTCTTCACACCTCTGTGTGTCTGGGCATTTCTCCACTGCAGACACTAAAATGGGCTGACCCGCCAAACAACCAGCCATTAGCCTAACAGCCGAGGCTGGCCCGTTCCTCTCCACCTGCCCCAGACCCGATCCTGACCCTGACCCTGAGGCAGCAGGCCAGGTTCTCTTTTCACAAAGAGAGTTGCAGCTCAGAGAGGTGAAGAGGCCTGCCCTGAGTCACACAGTGAGGAAGGGAGAAGGATGGCCTGCATCTGGGATCCCTTGAAGCATGGGGAGTGGCTAAGCGAGAGGGAAGGCTTGCCTGAGTCCTTGGGTCTGCAGCGACATGCCGAGTTTTCTAGACTAACAAGGAGGGAAGAAGAGAGAAGTAGGTGGGAGGGCAAAAAGAACCCCTCACTGTCCATCCCGAGGCCTGGAAACATGCTAGGGGCCTGGAAAAGCATGAAATGACTACTGCCCGCCCTCGCGAATGAGGAAACCGAGCTGGAGGCCTCAGAATGCGTTTGATTTCTGATTTTCAAAATGGGGATGCGATGGATTCTGGTACCAGTGACGCCCACACTCCTGCCCATCCCTGCCTCAGACGGGAATCCGAGGGCTCTTAGAGATGAGCACGTAGTCCTGGGAGTGCTCAGCAAGTCATCAAGGAACGGGGAACCCACTTTCTCCTCGGAGGACGACCCAGGCCTGGAGCCCAAGGGACACTGTCGGCTGGGATGAGACTGCGTGGCTTCCAGCCAGACCCCCTGTGCTGCCTCCCAGGACCGTCGGGAAGGGGGCAAATAAAGGCTGGGGGCAACTTTAGCTGGAGCTGGGCTGCAGACTCTGGTGCCTGTGGAGGCCCGGCAAGTCACGTCAGGTGAGGCGCATGGGACGGGTGGGGAGTGGGGTGGACTGGAGAGGGTGTGCCTTGCGGAAGGGCCAGGTGCCACCCGGTCCAGCGGGCCCGCGCCTGATGGGGTTGGGCCCAGTGTGGCCAGAGCTTCCAGTTTACCAGAAGAAACCTGCTTGGGTGTGAAATGTTTGTATGTTGGCAATTAATTCCAATACTGGGGGAAAAAAAAAAACCCAACCCCCAAACCAATCTGTAGGATGTGTCCTGCTCACGGCTGCCCATTTGCAGCCCCAAAGTTCGAGATTTCATTTTCTCCTGGGTTGGGTAAGCTCAGCCACGGCAGACTGCTTAATGGCTACCCCTCAGGAGGAGGTCTCTAGGGGAATGTCGCGGGGCTCGCCCTGAGGGGCCTTGGAAGACGTGATGTTGACAAAGCTGTGGTGGCCACCGAAAGTGGCAGGGCCATGTGTACAAGCTGGAGGACAAACGAATTCAGAACAATCTCAACAGGCAGGAAGGCGGCCAGATAGACGTGGGGACGGCAGACTGACCTGCACGCAGCTCGGGTGCAAAGATTCTGGGTGTCTCAGTCAACCACAAGCTTGACGTGAGCCAATGGGGCTCCACGAAAACTGGTGCAAAACCTCAGGCCTTGTCATTATCGTCACTGTGGGACGAAGTCGTGTCTCTGAGTCACACTGTGTACCAAGTGTTTACAGTTACTCCTGCGGGCGGCGGAAGAAGGGCAGGGCTCACAGCCCGCGCGGGTTCGAGGACGGGCCTGCCGCCTGTGCGGCCTGGTGGCCTTGCTCAGATCCCATTCCCTCCCCCGACCCGAAGCTGTGGTGTCCCCTCCACGGCCAAATGGTCTACGAATGCGCTCCATCCACGCAGGGCGCTCCTACCCCAGAGCGTGCCACGGGAGGCAGGGCCACGCCAGAGACCAGGAACCCAAGGCCGCGGCGGGGAGTCGGGGACACAAAGCCGGCCCGGCGGGGCCAACCCCGCGTGCAGACCCCCGAAGCCAAGCCCAGGGAGTGATCTTTCTCCTGACGGTCTCCTCTTCACTCCCACTGCCCAGGTGGGGCTGCGGAGGCTTCCGGATGCAACCTACGAGAAGGGGTTGGTCTGGGACAGAATCAGGTCCTCTGACTGCCCTTCGCCAAGGGCACGCTTCCTGGAGTGGGGCCGTCCCAACGGGACTCCGGGACTCGCTTCCTTGCCGCCGTGGAACTCTGCAGCCATTGCCAGGGAGGGGCCGCGGGAAGCTGAGGTGGCTCCGCGTGGCCAGGGCGCCAGAGAGTCTCTGAGACACAGGCCCCGGCTGTCACATTTGGAGCAGAACGGAACTTCCTGTGCCCGAGGGAAGATGAGCCTACAGAATAGACCTCTTTGATCTGGCCACCCATGGGGGGAGCTGGCGGGGGGAGCTCTGGCCTCACTCCCTCGGTCACCTGGGGCCCAGCCCTGGCACGCCGTGCCTCAGTTTCCCCTCTGCACGGCTGGCTCATGGAGGCCCCTCTAGTTTTGAAGGTCTCTGGCTGAAGATTATGAGGCTCAGCCACTGGCCCTATGAGGGCCTCCAGAAGGAAAGAAGGCTCAGCCCCTACCACCCGCCTCCTCTTGTGTTGTCATGCCCGGCGCTCCTCAAGTGTCCTCTGCTGCTCACACCTCAGAGCCACGGCGCATGCGCACCCCCCACCAGGAACGCTTCCCTGCCTTTTGGGGTTCACCCCGAGAGCCCCTCCATGGCGGGCAGACCCTTTGTCCCCACCCCGTGCCCCTGCAGCAGCTCTGCAGGCTCTGAGCAGCAGCTAGCGTGACCGGAAATAAAAACAGCAGCCAGAGCTCGCTGAATGCTTCCTCCGCTCCAGCATCTAAGTCGTTGACGTGCCCTGCCTGGTTCCACCCTGCATCGTCCCCATGGTCACTGTCCTGCAGGTGAGGAAACGGAGGCTGGCTGAGGGTCAGTGACACGCCTGAGGTCACGCAGATGGCTTGAGGCCACCTCCTCTTCCTGGAGGCCATCCTGCTAGAAAGGGGCCTGGGTTCTGATCATCGGGGCGCCAGAAAATGGGTGCTAGGGCCCAGGCCAGGGCCCGGCCCTGCTCTCTGCAGGCTCGGGAGGTGGGCCTGGGGAGAAGAGGGGAGGGTCTCAGTGGACTCCAGCAGGAGCCCTGCCCCGCTCTGAGGCTCAGGGCTGAGAGTCCAGCCCCCTGCAACCACGCTTTGCTCTGACCCACCAAGTCCCTCTGCTCCTCCGGGCTGCGGCTGCCACACCTATACTGTGGTTTCATACCGTCCAGCCCCCGTGGCGCGGATGAGCCGCAGGACAGACCCCAAGGGTTTAAAAGTAAAGCACTTTGCAGGGAGGATGGGGGACCGCCTGAGTAAGGTGCCACCGTGGCCCACCACACCTGGCTGGGCCTACCTGTCCACCTGCCAAAGCTGGGCTCAAAGCACTGCAGCCCCTGCACCACAGCCTCCCTACGCCCTGTGACCCCCATTTGTGGCCCAGGCTGTACGAGTCAGCTCTCACCCACCCAGGGGCAGGTCACTTTCCCTCTCGGGGCTTCAGATGTCTCCTCTAACTCCCCAGGGCATGGGCATGCTGCAGGAATTAAACAGGCAGTCTGGCCTTGGCCCTCGAGGAAGGCGTCCTGGGCTCCACAGTTCTTCCTTCGTGTGTCTACACAGTGGGGGTGGCCAGCCTCGCAGATTGTATGAGGAGGGTCAGAAAGAGGGGAGCGGACGCTGGGGCCCAGCCAGACTGGGTGATTCTCCCAGGGTCAGGCAGTGTTGGAGGCAGACGACAAGGGCTGGGTTCTGGGTTGGGGGCTCCCTTACCACCAGTCCCAGGGCACCCTTCATCACCACCAGCTGGGCCAGCATGGGGTTCCCGCACCTCCCAGGTACCCAGTGCTTCTCGGGGAACCATCGGAGCCATGCCCCTGCCTTCATGCTGGCCCACCGCCAGCCCCCGCGATGAGAGTGGCAACCACTTTCGTAGGCGTCTACCACGGGTCAAGCACTGTGCTAGGTGGGCCGTGCCTGTCTTCTACAAGGGCCATCACCCTCTGAGAGGCTGCGACCATTGCCCCATTCTACAAATGGGAAAGTGGAGGCACGAGGTCAAGGTCAAACTGTCAGCATGTTGCATGAAGCTTGGCAGCTCAGGTCTTGGCTTCCCAGGACCCCCAAGAGAGGAGGGCCGTGTTGATGGGCAGTGAGGCTCCACGGGCAGGAGGCCAGCTCAGCATCCTGCCTCCGCTGAATGGGAGAGGGACAGGAGGCAAGGGGGGCAGAGAACAGGGAGAAGCAGAGCTGGGCAGGGCTTGGAAACAGCAAGGGCTGCCGGGAACAATGTGGGCCCCAGTGACGGGGCCTTCACCCATCTGAAGCCACTCGGCTGCCTCCTCGGCTGCCTGGCCCGGCCCTGGTGTGGTCACAGCCCAGACACAGCAGCCACTGTCCGCCCAGCCGCGGGGTGGGGATGGGGGGGTGCGCACCCGGGCCCAAGGCCCGCTCTGTGGCCTGTCAGGAGATTTACACCCGACTCTTAACAACCGCGCGCGGAATCGCGGGCGGGTGCTGGGCCCCGGGTGGTCTGCCTTCAATCGGCCCCCTGTGAGCAGATGAAAGCTGGTCGGTGGCTGGGCAGGGAAATGGGCTGGCGGGGGGCCAGCGGGCAGGGAGGGAAGCAGCTCCCTCCCAGGGCTGCAAGTGGGGCTTCCAGCGGCCTGGGGTTGATTAGGGGAAGCCGGGAGGTCTGAGGTTAACCTCTTCCCTCCTGCTGGGTGCGCTCCCCTGGGGATCTAGGGGGTCCTGTGAGCCGGGACCAGAAGCTGTTGCCTCTTCACAGCCCGGGAGTCCCTCTGCCTCCCCACGCCTGGAGCTGAGAACGAAACTGTGGCAACTTCAGGACCCTCGAGGGCCCAGGGACAGGCTCAGTTAGGGTCACTTCCCCTGCCCATGCTGTCTGGGGCCCCCAGCAACCGCTGGCTCTGGGCTTACCTTCTTCAGACCTCTCTGGTCGAATGTCACCTCTGCTCCCTGCCCATGTCCCATCCCTGCCCTCTCCACCCCTCCCAGCTCTGTTTTTCTTCCTAAGATTTCTCACTACGTGAAATTAAGTCAGTTAATCATTTGTTTACTTCCTTTATTCTACGAAGAGTTACTGAGTACCTCCTAAGCGCTCACGTCTGTATTTCGGGGTCTAGGCCAGTACCTGGGAGAGGAAAGAACCTCTGCCCCATGGAGCATATACACTGGTCAGGGAAAATGAGAAAGAAACGGAAGGAGTGAACTCTATAGCATCTTGGAAGGTAATCGGGGCCCTAAGTAAAATTGAGGCTGGTAAGTATGGGTGGGGTGGGGGTGTGTATGATTTATGATTTGAAACAACACGTCAGGGGAGGGCTTGCTGAGAAGTTAGAGTAAAGCCCTCATTCAGGGTGGGAAAGAGCAAGCCATGCCTCTGGGGCTGTCTGGGGAGGAATGTTCCAGGGAGAGAGAAGAGCAGTGCAAAGGCCCTGAGGCAGGGATGTGGCTGCCCAGTTGGAAGACCAGCCAGGAGGCTGGGGTGGCCAGAGTGCGGTGAGCAAGGAGGAGGATGGCAGGGAGGAAGACAGCGGGTAATGAGCACAGAGCAGGTGGGGCCCTGTGGGCCACGGTGACTAGAGGACTGTTCACCATCTTTCCCCACCTCCAGTATGTAAGACCCAAGAGGGACGGAGCCTGTCTACTGGGTTCACTGTAGCATCCCCAGCTTCTAGAACAGTGCCAGACACATGAAAGGTGCCTAGGAAAATATTTGCTGAAACCATTCCATGTACATTTTTGGGAAGAAAGGGCCCACAGGCAAGGTGCCTGAACCACCCGCCTCTGCCCCAGCCAGGATTAAGAACTTGGGTCCTACCCTTTCAGGTATCCTGAAAGGGTAGCACCTGCTAAGCCTGGAAGATGGGGGGAGTGGTTCTTAAACCACGGTCCTCGCCAGAATTGCCAGGGCCTGGACTGCCTCCTGCCTGAATTCTGGATCCTGCTCAGCCACCTGCTTTTTTAAGTAGCCCCCGGTGACTATGAGGGACACCAGCACTGGGAACCTCAGAAACCAAGGCCACACAGGCCGGAAGCCACCAAGGCAGCCTTCAAACCCAGCCAGCCACCTGGCTGCAGACCGGGCATGCTCTGCAGGGCACCCGAGGGGAGCGACCCAGCCACAGAACCCGCAGCTGGGCCTCAGGGATCAGCAGCCTCCCACTCCTTGGCTGCCAGGAGCAGCCCCTACTCCCACCCCACCCCACTCCACCGAAGGCTCAGCCCTCACATGGGGTTGGGAGTCACCAAGCAGGAGAAAAGCCCAGAAAGGAAATCCTGTGATCATCCAGGAGGGTTTGGGTACTTCCTGTGGGGCTGGGCAGCTGCAAGCTCCTTTCATGCCCAGGACAGCTGCCCCCAGCAGATTCTAATAGCTACTATCATCCCCATTTCACAGATGAGCACAGGAAGGTGGGAAGGCCCTTCCAGGGGGCCCTCACTTCCCTGAGTCCTCGACTGGAGCCTGTTGGGGGGGGCACTAAAGCTCATCCTCGGGCAAGGGGCTCTGTCTCCTGGCCTGTCTTCTCCTGGGGTGACTGAGGACCCGTTAGCGGGGACTTCGCGCCAGGCCCGGCACATGGGGAACGCCTGGGGACCCGCAGTGTCGAGCTGGTCTCTTACTTCGTGTAGGTGGGGAAAGAGGGACCCAGAAAGGCAGAGGATTGGTCCAAGGTCACAGACTGAAGGCCAGATCAAGTTCAGAAGCCAGGGTGCTGGTGAGACCAGGCCCGTGGGCCTGGGTGGGCGGGAAGGGCAGAGGCAAGCAGGGCCTCAGGACGGGCGGCCTAGAGAGCTGCCCACTCCCACGGCGGCTCTTTTCTAGAAATCAGCTTCTGCTAAGATTTTGTTTGAACAAGTCTCTTTAAACCCATGGGTCTGGCTAGTGCCCAGGCCCAGAGAGGGGCGCCACCCGCCTCAGCTCACAGAGCCAGCCTAGCCTTCGACTCCAGGCTATCTCCCAGCCCAGCTTCCTTTTCCTTCCTCTTGCTCCTTCATCTCGCTCTGGCCTCTGCTGCTTTGTCCCGTGTCATCTCTTCCCCCCTCGGCTCACTCCCCAGAAGGGCTGTCTCAGGTCTGGGGGACACCGGGAGAGAAGAGTACGCACGGGATTCGAACTGGGGGCTCCCAAAGGCAGAGCTGAGCCTCTACCCTCATCCAGGAGCCTCCAGGAGGAGGGTGGGCAGCTCTGGGCTGAGCAGGGCTGGACTGGAGGGCCTGAGGGATTCCAGGCATTGCTGGGCCCCGAGGGAACATTCCTAGCCAGCTCCAGGATCCCCTGCTCGCAGGCCTCCATGGACGGGGTGCTTTGTGGGGTGGCTGCTAAGGGCGGCATCATCACGCGGAGCCCAACCGTGGCTCCTTTCCGCCCCGATTCTGCCCCTGGAGACAGAGTGGCATGTCACCTCCGTTTACCTGCTTAGGTTTCTCAGCAGCCACGCTGCTGCTGACCAAGGGAGGGTCACCATCCCCGAATGGTGGTGGCGGTGGTGGGAACGCACGGCAGCGGCCAGGTACTGGGGCTAACGGGCCACCGTGGATCCAGTGACTCACCCGGACCCTCCCCGATGCCACAGCCAGATGCTAGCCACGTGCTGTCACTGATCTCTAGGCCTGCAGCATGGGGGGTATCACCCCACTTCCGGGAGGAGGGGCGGAGGCCCAGAGATGCCAGCAACTTGCCCGAAGTCCCTCAGCCGGGCCGGCTGACTCAGAATCTGTTTTTGTCACGAGGGCCTACGCCTCACAAGGGCTTCCCAACCATCACCACCTGAGACTCTTGGGGTCACTGACCCAGTTCACAGATGACAAAACTGAGGCCAAAAAGAAGATATGGCTTGTCCGGGGCTATGAAGCCCAAGGCCAGGGGCACGGACCTATCCAAGTCCAATCCCAACAGGAATACGGCCGGGGCAGACGCCGGCCTGTGAGCCTCAGGGCCAGACGCAGGAGCTCAGGGAGGCTGGAGGGAGCGGCCCTGAGAGCCTACAGGGAGAGTTGGCCTGGGCCAGCAGGCCCAGCACTGAGCCCTTCCCAGGTGGCCGGACACTGGAGTGGGCCTGGGAACTGGACAGATGGGGAGCCAGGCCAGCCGGATTCCCAAGAAGGAAGGGGCCAGCCCCTGGCCGGGCCTGCGTGGCCCTCACTGATGACACCCGGGCAGAGCCATACCCTTGTTCCGAGCTTCCCGGGCTCAGGTCCCCATTCTGTCTCCCTGCCCCAAGTCCACCCAGCTTAGAATGGAAATCCAAGACTGTCTCTGGGAAGACAGGGCACCTCTCAGCAGACCGCGGGAGGCCCTGGCAGGTTCTCAACGTCCCCTGGCCTAGATTCTCTCTTCACTGCAACTGGGGTGACCCTCTGGCTCTGCTCTCATGAGGATCCCACGAGATAATAAATACGAGACGGTTTTCTAAACTGAAAAGGGCCACTACCACAAAGAGGAAGACAGGGCTGCTCTCAGTACCCCACACTGAGCACGCTGCAAATCCGGGGGTGGTCCACGCAAGCACTCTGGTCAGGACGCTGGTCAGAAAGCAGCCATTCCAGAGCGGGCCAGCTGGTTCTCAGTTCCATTCATTCATTTATTCATTCATTCAGTGAATGCAAGCCTCTGGCCCACTCTGTGACAACCACCCCACCCTCTAATTTCCCTGATCTAAGTCTGCAAACTCTGGGTCCTTCAGCAGGCAGAAGCAATGAAACACAACTGTCTCTGATGCTAAGACACACACATCAGGACTCCCTGCACATAGTAGGTGCTTAACAAATATTCGCAGAATCAAATTTGCATTCCTGAGTGTGGGTTTTGGGGTCAGTGTGCCTGGGCTCCATGTCACTTAAGTCACATAACTGAAATCCAAAGAAAGTTTCCAAGGAGGGGATCCGGCCTCACAGCCAGACCAGCTCCTGTTTTTGATGGCTCCCTCCCTCGGCCGCTGGCAGAGGAAGCTGGAGTGGAGTAGAGCAAACCTGGCCTGACCCCCACCCCCCCCCACCTCACAAATACCCTATCTGAAGCCTTTTCCTTCCCCAAAGCCTTTCCTTAACAGACGCAAACTGCAAATCCATACTCCCTTAGCTGCCCTCCTGCCCGCCCTTCCACGGGCAGGCATCCCACAGGGAAGGGGGTCAAGCTAATTCTGCCCTTCCCCCTCCCAGCATCCTTGCTGGCCTCCAGCAGTCCAGGGCCAAGCATAGAGGGTTAGGGGTTGCTGGTGTGTGTTGGGATGTAGAGCCCAGGACTGCAACCCCACACAGGAATTCTCTAGGGACCAGTACTGTCTATCTGACCTGGGCTGCTGCTCTCCCCGCCCCCCTCCACCCACGCTGGGCTCTTCTGCCTGACCCAGGGGGCTCAGTGACTCTGGCACTTACGTCTGGGTTCCCGGGGTCCATCCACAGTCACCTTGATGGCTCGGTGGTAGGTGGCCACTTGGGTGGGGTTGGTGAACACGGTGATGGTCAGTGTGAAACTCTTCCCTGGGGGGAGTGGAGAATAAAGGCAGAAGGTTGGCATTTGGAGTGATTAACAATACCCTGTTCTCCCTTCCAGAAGGGGCAGATCTCTTTCCTTTGAACCTGGGCAGAAGACGGGGCTCTGGGTGAAGTTCTAGCTGTTGGCCTTGGCATTCAAGGCCTCGGAGGTCTGGCACCAACTTTATCATCCTCCCCCACCCCATGCTCTGGGTACCGTGCTATTTCCTCCCTGCTTCCCTGCCTTTGTGCCGTTCCTTCTACCCGGAGACCCTCATGATTTTGGGGTGGGGAGCACCAAAGTATATTTATAAAAATACGTATAAAATACAGATTTGGGGGCACCTGGGTGGCTCAGTCTGTCAAACATCTGCCTTCAGCTCAGATCATGATCCTGGGGTCCTGGGTTAGGGTCCCTGCTCAGCGGGGAGTCTGCTTCTCCCTCTCCCTCTGCCTCTCCCCCAACTCCTGCTCACGTTCTCTCACTCTATAACAAATAAATTCTAAAAAATAAATACTATTTTTTTCCTGAAAGTAATTATGACCTTTATAAAAATTGGAGGAACACAGAAAAATTACCCACAGTTCCACTAGCCAGAGATAAACACTTGTTAACATTTGGGTGTTTTCGGCTCTAGTCCCTTTTGGGTGGGTATGTGTGTTTACAGAGTGGCAAGGATTCCAAAACATGTATCTTTATGCCCTGGTTGTTTTCCTTCATTTAACCTCACATCGTAAGCACTTTCTGATGTCATTAAAAACCCTTCATAAACTTCATTTTAATGCTGCAAAATACTTCAACCCACAGAAGCCTCGTCTTTTCTTTATCTGCCTCCTTCCTCCCTGGTGCTGCGGCCCCTGCAGCCTCCTCCCGGCGGCCTCCGGGGTCGGGGTGGGGGGCGCTGAGAGAGGGCTGACTGGGGAGCTGCCGGCATTTCATTTGTAGACGCAACTGTTATTTCCAGAACTGTGTTCTATTTTTAGATAGACGTTTGACTCCAGAGTCTCCATTCAAAATTCCTAAGAGAGGAAAAACTTTTAAAATAATAATTTTCTTTTTTTTTACCATTTAAAATAAAACGAAAATGACCTTTTGTTTATAAAAAAATCTTTGTCTCCGTCTCTGCTTATTTCCTTAGAATAGATTCCAAGAAGTGGTGAGTGATTTCATCGCATCAGAGGGCTGGGACGCATTCAGGGGCATTGATCTCTGGAGTGAGCGGATGGAGCCCCAGAGAGTCACCGTGACTGTGACCGTGGTGAGGCCCCTCCCCCTGGCCCAGCACGCGGCCATCAGTGCGGGGCGTCGGCGGCCCACGCTCCTGACTTCATCTGCCACTCCTGCCATGCCTAGGGAGAAACTTTTTATCTGCTATAGTCTGTCCCAAACCCAACACAAATGATCACTTCGGGTTCCTTCATGCTTTCTTCGTTGGCGTTTTAGTGCCGTTTAGAAATCAGCCTGTGTTAACCTGTTAGCGACCAGCTTCTCAGCTCAGTGGCCTTCACATTCTGCCTTCTGACGCCGAGCTGCGGCATGCTCAGTTGTTTCCCCTGCTGGCGACTTCTCCTAGTGTTTCACGTTACAGGGTGCCCCATGTAACAAGCAGATAAAGGTTTGCCTTTGATAAACAGCCTTCTTGCTACCTTCTACCTTTAATTCCTTGATTCTTCTGGGGGTTTAACTGGTGGGTTTGGTATAAGATAAAGATAAGGGCAACCCGATTCTCCCGTCACCTTCACTGAAGTAGGAGTCCCCTCTCTCCTGTCCTCTTCTCTACCAGCATCAAAGCCCCACACTGTATGAGACTGGGGAGGCTGGGGTGGGAGGGGGGGTGGGAGCGTCGCCCATCTCCTAAGCTTGGCCTCCTCCTTCTCTGCCTCCGAGCATCCCTATTTCTGGACTCAGTTATCAATCAGGGACTCCCTAAGGGCAGGGGCCCGCGGCCCGGTGCACCTGTGTCCACCAGGGCTGGCCCAGGGTGGGCAACTGAAGGAGGCTGCCCGTGTGGACCCCTCCGCTGTCCCTGCACCCCCGGCAACTCTCCGAGGCGGGCAGGCCGTCTTGCTACCCACCCCACCCCCTTCACGGGCAGGAGATGAAAACTCAGGGCAGGGAAGGATAGCTCGCGGTTCTCTTTGCCAGGCTGGGTCCAGTGATCACGTGAAGACTCAAACCCCAGAAACAGGAAAATCCAGAACAAAAGTAAACCAGCCAGGCTTCCAGGGCTATACCACGGAACCCCAGGGGTTCTTCCGAGCCACCACAGGGTGGTTTAAATTGAGGCGTGACTCAAACTGGGGCAGAGTGGGGTGTCTCTGGAAGAATTTTCCTGAGCCGGCCCACTGAAGGCAGGGATGGAAATGCATACAGCCCCTGCCCCTGGAGTCCTGGGTCAGAGGAAATCGAACCCCTCACTCTCAGACTACAGGGGCACTTCCCATGGTTTCTGGAAACCGAAAGTGTACGAGGTCTGGGGAAATGCTAGGCAGGGCCCACCTCCCCTTCCTGGGATCTGCCTTCCCTCCCTCTTTGGTCATTTTTCTCCTGGACTCCCCCCTCCCCCGCTAGCCTCCCCATCACCCCATCACTGCGTAGACACTGCAGGGTGCCAAGCCAGATGGGCCCCCATTACTGAAGTGCTCCTGTGTTTCCCTCATTTCCCTCAGGTCTCCACTGAAAAGACACCTCCTCCTCAGTGAAGCCCTCCCTGGCCCCTTTATCTAGAGCAGACATTTAAAACTTGGCATCGAGGGTTCCTTCTTAGGATTAAGTGGGCCCCAAGAACAGGGACAGGAAAAAAGGAGACAATTGTATTGTCTCTAAGCTCTGGCTGCAATTTAGCATCTCCCTCAAGTATGACAGTGGGCAACAAGCCACAGAGGTATTACAGAAGTCCCTGTGACCTTGTCACCAACAGACGTCACAGATATTTACATATCACATTACAGACGTTGCAAATTTCTCTAAATATCTTTTATGCTCGTCACAACTTCAAAATCATGGTCGTCATCAGACCCATTGCCACATCTTATTATTTAATACACTAATAAAAGCACATTTATCCCAATTTTTTTAGACATTTTGCTAACTATGTTTTATTATAATTGGTTTCCATTGCAATCCTTCGTATTTTATTTTATTCTTTAAAACACATTATTCTGAAACTGTCAAGTTGACTCATGGGGTAAAAAAAAGGTTAAGAAGCTCAATGTGAAGCATCAGAGACCTTTCCGCTCCCACCCTACTTGCTCAAACTTCCCCCATCGTGCTTATTACTTTTGGCAATTCCTCTACTTATTTTCTCTTGTCTCCCTCTACTAGGTGGTAAACTCCCTGGGCACCGAGAACTTCTGTCTTGTTCACTGCTCTGTCCCCAGCCCCTAGGACAGTATCTGGCACATAGTAGGTGCTCAAGAAACGTTTGTTAAATGCATTAAGGGAGAGACAACCGTTTCCATTTTACAGATGAGAACATTGAGACTCACAGAGGGGCAATAAGTCATCCAGGTCAACAGTATCTAGGCAGGGCCAGAAAGATTAGAATGTGCTGGAGGCTGCATCCTCCCTCCCCCAGCCCCATGCTAAGGACCTGCTCCTGGGCAGCGAGAGGCCCCCACTCTCACCAGGCAGCAAACCACAAACTACCCTTGAGGTCATCAGCCCTCCTCCACAGCTTCCTCCCGCTTTCCAGGCCTGGCACCACCCCTCCCAGGTGCCCGAAGAGAGGGAGGAAGGGAGGAGGACAAAAGGCAGGGGCTGGGACCTGGGAGCAAGAGTGGAGGGGAGGGGCGCGTGTCAGGTACCATGGGAGGCAGGGGCCCCCTGAACAAGGGGTGGGGGAAAGCCGTCTCTCTGAGGGGCCCCTCACCTCTCTCTCCCCACCTGCGGGTGAACCCACCTTCCCACCTCAGGGCAGGAAGCTGCGATGACGGAGAAGGTGGAGGATTTGTGCAGGAACCTCAGGCAGACCTGCCATCAGCCAGAAGTCCGGGAACTGCAAACCAAGGCACTCCAGGGACTGGCCCCGGCTGGAGGGGAGAAGTCCGAGTCTGGAAACAGCTACCCCCCGGGGCCCTGAGTGACGCCAGACAATCTCGTGGGCCTCTGGACCAAGCAGCAAGTACAGCCGGGTCCAGCAGCGTGCCTTTGGGCCAGTCCCTATCCCCCTTAGCCCGGGTTCTCGTGTCATAAAACCCCACCACGGGGGCCTCATGAACAGCAGGAGGGGACACATCTCAGGGGACCTCTGGGTTTTCTCAACATTGGTCAAGAAGCCTGTAAGCCACGCCCACACATCTCTCCTGGAATCGCGAATCTCGCTCTACCTACTAGGATTTCTTTTTAAGCAGCTAATGGCCCTTTAGGAATTCCCGCTGTTTTCATTTTCACCTAGGCTGCCTCCTAGAGGACATTTGGAGAATTTGTTGTATGTGGTCCCCCAGAGGAGGCAGTGTGGGGGGGCGGGGGCAGGGGGGCCGAGGTCCCAGGTCCCATGGGTCCAACCGGGCACAGGGCACCGAGGCAGGCATGCCTCCTGTGTGTGAATCACTTGTTACAAAGATTCGCTGAGCCATGAGCCTAACTCAGTTTTACATAACATAAAGCCAAGTTTTTTGCACACTTTTAGTATCTGTTGAATTTTCCAAGATGGAAGTTCTTTTTTTTTTCCCCCTGAAATTTTGTTAATTCCGCCAAGCACTGTTCGCCCCTTCAGAAAACCATGTGGTCGACGGCAGTGGACCGAGTCCCACATGGCGGGGTGGTGGTCTGCCACGGTGCTCCCGGGGCTTCTGCCAGGGAGGCCACTCATCTCAGGGTGGTCACACCCCACATTTATATATTCAGATGGATATTTTATCATAAATCACTTTCCCTTTTTCCTCCATTATAGCTATGGACATCTATGGATTTTGAAACCACGTAAGTAGGTAGGTTCCATTAGCTACACGTTTCATTGTAGGACAATGAAGGGTGCGTTGTGTAATATTTGTTGTAAGAAGGAGGGGAACCTCGGCCCTGATCGCTGCAGGAGACACCAGTGACTTGGGTTTCTTTCCCTCCCTTGCCTCGAGTCCCACCTTCAGGCTTATCATGAGGGCTCCGTGGTGGTGGTGTCTATGTCCTCCGTGGAAACCTATCTTCCTGGAATTAAGACAGCATCAAGGAATAAAAGGCAAGGAAACAAAGAGAAGTTTCCATCTGGCTTCTTGGTCTTGGCAGAAGTCGGAGGGCCAGGGAAAGGCTCTGGGTCCCAAACTCCAACCTGTCCCAACTCCTAAAGTGCCCCACTGTCTGTGTCAATCACTGATTTGTCCTCTCGGTGGGAATTTCCCAATGGGCAGCATAGGCGCAGCAGACGGGCTGCTGTGGGCCACAGGACCCCTGCGCCCTCCTTCTCACTGCCAGCCGCCTCCACTTCTCCCACTCCACAAGTCATACCTTCTGGGTTTCCCCCACCCCCGCCCAAACCGCACCATAATCACAGAATCAGTGACTATACCACTCAAAGGGACTTCAAAGATCTCCTCCAGTCGCAGGCATTTGAAGTAACAAAATCTGTAACCTGTATCCAACCCTCCATACGTGCCAAGTGATACACTGGTGCCAACTTCCTTAATCCTTACAAAACCTCGGGAGAAACGGGTCATTATTGTCCCCCTTATGCAGCTGGGGAAACTGAGGCACAGAGCGGTTAAGCCATTTGCCCCATGTCATCCAGCAAGTCACCGGCAGAGCTGGGACCGAAATCCAGGTGGGCTGGTTGTCGAGCCCAGGTTGTTCGATACCATGAGACTCTGAGGTCTGAAAGTCTGGTCAGGTCCCCAGGTATTGGAAATCCCGCTCAGGCCTCTTCCTGCCCCCGCCCAGGACCAGGGAGACTGATGGGAGAAGGGCGGTGAGAATGATTTATAAACTCAGCCTCCTGCGTCCTCCAGGGCCACAACCCCAGCCTCAGCCTCATCGGTTTCAGGCACACCAGCTAAACGGTGATTTGCAAACCCACTTCTCTCCCCCAAAGCCCTGCAGGGTGAGTGCAGGTCCGTGGGCATAAATGCCACAAAGAAATCACTTTATGTGGCAGAATGGCCAGCTGGCCAGCCATGCCATTGGTCACTTCGGGGTTCACTGTGTCTTCTCTTTCTCGATCTCACCTCCCAGGACAGGGAGTAAGGTGCCACATTCCTGATGCCTTGCTGGGCTCCCGGGATGGACCTCCCCTACTGCCTGCTCCACCAGGGGCTGCAGCTACGGTGGGCCTCCCCCCCACTCCCCATATCCTCACGCTACCTGGGCCTGCACACCTGGCCACCACCCCAAAGTCAAGCTGCATCCCAGCGAGCCACCGACCCGGTGGCCAGTGACTCTCCACTCGGGGCTGCAGCTGGGATTAAGTTGCAAAAGGCTGGAGCGATTGGGGATGACAAAGGGGCTTGGAGACTAATTAGGAGCAGCAATGAAAGCTTAATTCATAAAAGCAAACATTTTCCATCCATCAACCTGCAACCAGTTAAGGGCAACGTTTGAAAGAAATCTGTGCGTGGGGAAGGGAGCCAACAGGAACAGGAAATGTTTGAAAGAATGTAAACTATTTCAGTTTCATAAAAAGTAACAAGTAAACAGTTATTACATGCAAATAATGCCCTGGTTTTAATTAATGCTGAAAAGTCAAAATATGTTTGACATTTGTATGTATACATTGAACGGTTGGGGAGGAAAAAATGGTGCCCAGATGCCCGTTGCTGAGCGGGGCTGGCGGCTCGGAGCAAACTAAAACCTTGAGAAGGTCTTGTTTATTGGTGATGAAAAGTACAATTCTGCCTCAGCCTCTGTGGAGACTGGGGGCAGAGGGAACCTAGCTTACTTTCTTAACTCAGCTGGAGGAGCAGGCTGGGTCTTGCGAAGGGCACTCCCCGCTTTTCAGCAGGCTGGTCTTAAAGGGCTAGTGAGGGGCGCCTGGGTGGCTCAGTCGTTGGGCATCTGCCTTCGGCTCAGGTCATGATCCCAGGGTTCTGGGATCGAGCCCCGCATCGGGCTCCCTGCTCAGCGGGAAGCCTGCTTCTCCCTCTCCCACTCCCCCTGCTTGTGTTCCCTCTCTCGCTGTGTTTCTCTCTGTCAAATAAATAAAAATCTTAAAAAAAAAAAAAAAAGGGCCAGCGAGTCCTCGAGCCTCCATTTCGCTGGGGCAGGGTTTCTAGGACTTCTCCACCCAGAAGTGATGATGGGTTTCAGGTCCCAGCAGCCTCCCACTCAAGAGCCCTGAGGCGGCAGCCACAGTGGGGGGGGGGGGGGGGGGGGGGGGGGGGGGGCTGGTCCTGCCTTCCTTCCTATCGCCAGAGGCTGATCACACAGGCAGTGGGGGGCGCACCGGCCTCGCCTCGATTCTGGGGCGGGGGATGGCAGCCTGCAGGTTGTGCTTTTCAACATTCGGTATCCCGCATTGCATTCGTGTCTCTCCTAAACCACCTTAAGGCTCTCAGGGCTGGGGAAACTGTGGCTTGGGGAGACCACAGCTGGGGAGAGGCAGCCTCGCTCAAAGCTTGAAGCTTGGGGAGATCCCAGCCCTGTGGGAAGAGTGGCTGGGGTGCTTGGGCCCCCGCAGAGCAGCCATTCGTCTAAGCCCGCCGCTAAGCCCACTTGCCACAGACCTACGAGATCCCCCTTGGAGCTCCTTAATTCGTGATCTCTTCCTAGAGTCTTTTATGAGGCCAGAACACTCAACCGGGAAAGAGGGGTGATTCGGACAACTTTGAGAGTTAGTAAACCCCAGAGACTGGGAGCCAATTGTGTCTTTTTCTGGAGAAGGACCTGCATCCTCAAAGGGTTTTGTGACACCCCCATGGGGCTCCAAACCGCTGTCTGAGACCACGCCAGGCCTGGGGACTTGTTTCTGGGGCTCCCATTTGGGGCCCCCAAGGGCTTGCTCCCAGCTTCCTTCCTAGACCTCTGCCATTGCTGGTGTCAGGGTGCGCAGACTCCCTGCCGCTCACCTCGCCCACTGCGGCCCACGAAGCGAAGGTCGTTGAACCTGGCCACCTGGTTCTTCATGACTGCCGAGGCATTACGCAACTCCGCAGAATAATTCTCATCATTGCCAGCCATCACGGTCACCACTGTTCCATCGGGCACGTCCCCCAGCGCCACCACCTGCGGGCACAGGGGCAGGGGGACAGCTTAGAAAGGTGGGGGGGACAGCTTAGAAAGGTGGGGAGGCCAGGGAGGGGCCAGGCAGCTCCCCTAGGTCCCCGGCGCACTGCAGGATTTCTCAAAGGCAGAGCGGAGAAGAGGCTAAAACACCGCGGACACCTTCCCCCCAAAAGAACAAAAACAAGAAGCCGAAATCTCCGCCTTCCACACCCAAATCCTAGCTCAACTGGTTAAGCCGTGTCCTGAGAAATTATCCTTGCAATGAAATCTGAGTGAGAGCTGTGAATGAGCTCGATCACTATGGCGTGGGGTGTAGTTCCCCTCTTTCCTTGGGCCTGAGCAAAAGAGGAATCAACGTGCTCCTAGCAACCAAGTCTCTAAGTAAAAATAATATCAACAACAATAATAACGGGACGGCTCCCCACGCTCAATTAAAGCAAGAGCCGTTTCGGGTATGAAATTTGGCCCTGACATGTGGCCCAGGCCCAGTCTGCCGGCCTCTGCAGAGCCTGAATTCGTTATGCAGGGAAAATGCAAAACGTAAAACAAACCGGTGTTTTGAGAGAGGTTGGACAGAAAACCCCTTTAAAGTGAGAGAGGGGCTTTCAGTAGGAGAATGCACCTGCTGGGAATCGCAGGATGGTGGTGGAGATGCCCCCCTAATATGATCTCCCCCACCCCTCACACCAAGCAGCGGGCAGAGGCAGATGCCTTTTGAAAAGGAATCACACTGCAAATGTAGTCACAGCCATTTAAACGTGGCCACCGTGTGCAGGGACTAGGGATCCAGATGGTAAAAATTTCAAGGAGAAAATGTTTGGGGTCTGATTAAAAAGGCCAGATTTCCTGTCAACATCCTGTCTTCTTTTAATTTCAAAGATTCCTTTTAAGCTCCAAGTGACAGTAAAACCTCCGATCTGAGGATTAAAGTCACACGGACCTCCCCCTCCCCCTCCTCCCCGGGAGATTTTCCCCACTGGCATTTTAAGATGTCACCCGGGAGACCTCCAAGAGCCACTCATCCCTTTTTTTTTTTTTTTTTTTCCAATTTGGAGTCGTCTTAATGGGAGCCAAGGACGGCCTCAGCTGCCAGAAGCCGCTGTTTCCAGCCACCTCGGGCACCCGCCACCCCCAGCCGCTGGCCCTTCCTGCCCTGCCCTTTCTCACGGCAGCTGTGAGAGGTTTAGGGGAAAACCAAGGCGTTTTCGTTTCATCTCGCTGCCCCCTTAAAAAAATGAAAATGAAACAGTCGCCTACTCCCTAGCAAAGAGAAAAAGATCCTCTGAATGACTGGGGGCTGCCAGGGGTGGGAGCGCCCCCCATTTCTGCCCGTCGTTCGGGATTCCTGACGCAAACGTTTAGGGTTCAGTGCCCCCCTTCTCAGCCCTAGGGTCGCCCGGTGTACAATTTCAGAAGCCAGAGGTTGAGGGTGTGAGCAGGAAGTGTTTCTGAAGCGGTGCAGGAGGAGGGGTGCTGGCAGGGGAGGGTAGGCCCTAGCCACCCTCCGCACCCCACCTCCGGGGCCCTCGCCCGGATCCCGGGGCTCTTCTTCCCCTTTGCCCGCAAGGCTGTGTCGGAGGGATCCAGGCTGGGGAGTAGCGAAGCCCCATCCGCCCGTTTCCTCATCAACGTCTTTCAGCCGGGCTCCCCGAAGGTGGAGGGGGCAATCCCCCCGCGAAGCCATCCATGCCCGGTGCATCTGAGGGGGAACACCAAAGTCCCCGGGCGGAGCGTGCAGCGAGACCGAAAGCGCCCTGGGCCCGGCTGCTGGGCTTTCGCCGCGGGGCAGCGGGCACGTTCCCCTGCCTTCCCTGGCCGGGGCCCCGGCTCCTGCCGCTGAGACGCCCAGATCCCCAGGGCCGGTGTCCGCCCGCCCCGGGCCCCCGCACTCACCTTGAACGCGACGGGAAGCGTCTTGTTGCAGCGCCAGTGCGAGGGCAGCACGGAGCAGAGGAAGTTGGGGCTGTCGGTGCGCACGAGCTCGCCCGCGTGGTCCGCCAGCACGTCCACCATCGAGCGCACCTCCGGCCGGGCGCGCCCGCCCGGCCCCACGGCCGCCTGCGCGCTCAGCGCGCCGCTGTTCTCGCCCATCTTGCCGCCGCCGCCGCCGCCGCCGCCGCCGCAGGGGAAGGCCGTGGAGGGAGGTGTGAAGCGGCGGCTGGTGCTCGGGTCTACAGGAATACGCATAACAGCGGCCGTCAGGGCGCCGGGCGGGCGGCGGCGGCGCGGCTCCCCCGGGGGCGGCCGGCGCGGGCGCCTCCTCGGCCGCCGCTGCCGCGAGAAGCGGGAAAGCAGAAGCAGCCGAGCCGCGGGTCAGGGCGCAGGGGGCGGCGCCCGGGGACGCCCCGCCGGGGGCCCGCCCGCAGCGAGAGGCCTCCCAGCCCCGACGGCCGCGCGCAGCCCTGCCCGCTAGTCTCGCATCCTGGGCTCGCGGCCCCGCTTGCGGCCGCCCCTGGCGGGACGTCTGCCTCGGCCGCTGCGGAGCCCGCGCGGGCTGTGCCGCCGCCGCCTCCCGCCCCCGCAGCCCGCTCGCGGCCGCTCCACCGACTGCGCGGCCGCAGCCTCAGAACAAATCCTCGAGAATCGAGTGGCGGCGCCGCGCCGGCCCGCGCGGGGTTAGTACCTCGGGGCCCGCGGGGGCGGGGCCGGCCCGAGCGACGCGTCGCGCAGCCAATCCGAGCCCCCATCGCCGGCACCTCGGCCGCGCTCGTGGGGGAGGAACGGGGACCGCCGAAGGCCGCCCAACCGGGAGGGGCGGAAGGCCCCGCCCCGGGGGAGGACGCCGCGGGTCGGGGGGCCCGGCGCGTTAGCCCGGGGCTCTTCGAAAGTTCGGGGGCCCCGCGGTCAATGCTAAAAATTTGGTTAAAACGCCCGGGCCCTCCTGAGGGCTCCTGTGAGGCTGCCTCCGGGGCGGCGACTCCCTGATGCGGGGGCCGAAGCTCCCCTTCGCGCGCCCTCTCCCCGCTGCCGGTAGCTGGGCCTTCCCCGCTCCGGCTGCTTTCGGCCTCTGATGCCTGCACTCCCGGCTGGGGGACGCGGGGACTCCAAGGCCGGTGACATCGAGCGGGGAGCTGCCCCTAAGAGGTTTCTCACCCCGCGCCCGGCGTCCCCCGCCGCCCCGCAAATTATTTCGGCCCAAAGGCTTCCACCGCACACGAGATTCCACGATCACCGGCCGCCTGTGCAGCTCCCAGCCCAGCGCGGCTTTGGGCCCGGCCTCGTCGGCCCGGTTGCCAACCCGGGACAGACGGGTGTCCCCTGGGGACTGGAATCTCGCTTGGCGGTGACAAACCCCGTTCCTCTCCGCTCCCCCCAAAGCAACTTTCAGGACCGCGCAGGCCTCGCTTCGTCGTTCTTCGTTGTGGCGGCCTGTGATTGTTTGAAAAACACGATGGGGCCTGGAAAACGCGAGTGTTTCCTCATGATTTTTGCCCCGCGCATATAGCCACGGTCCTGCATCGTGCAAGAGGACGCGAGTCCACGGCAGGAAGACAAGCGTGCGGAGAAAGACGGGATGGCTGCCAAGCCAAGGGCCCCGGCTTCCAGAGGAGGCAATTTTCTTCCTCCGTGTGGATGCACACTGCCTCCCCCCCACCCCCCACCCTCCGAGGGCCGGTGCCTCCTTCTTACCGGGCGGTGTGCTCCGGCCGCGCCCCATGGTCGCAGACCGCTCTCACTCCCGCCTGCGCGGCCCAGCGACTCCCGGGGCTTCACGGCAAGCAACCGGGGCCTCTCCCGCCTCCTAGGCCAAACGAGCGTGCCTAAGGACAAGCTACAGTGGGGAGGAGAACTGCAAAGATCAAGCCCCCATTCATTCCGGATTATCGCCCCAGAGGGCCTTCCGGGAGTCTAGGGAACGGACGAAGGCGTACGGAGTCTCCGCCACCGTCTCGGAGACTGGGCTGAATATTCGTTGTTCCCGCGCTTGACAGGTGCAGTCCGACAAATTCCAAGCCTCGAAAGCGAAGAAGGATAGGATCCGAAGGTGGCCGCAAGATCGCGGCCCGGATCTGACCCCGGCCCAGTGCACGCCATTTCGTCGTTGCGGAACGAATTCAAGCCCCGTGTGCGCTTCGGCGCGGACATCCTTTGGCCCAACCTCGACCACCTGGAGAGCTGGTCCTTGACCCTGTCGTAGCCTCACGTCAGCCCCTCGGGCCATTTCGAAGGCGGGGACAGCGAAGGACCCTACGGGATCTTTTTATAGAGCCTGCATCTCGGGAGTTGCAGATCGCCGGTGCCAAGGCCCTTGCACTCTCCGGAGCGGGGGCAGTAGCGGCGGAACCAGAAGAAAACGAGGCACTAGGACCTTGGCGCGCCCGACTTCTGGGAGCTTCCCGCCAAAAGGCCCACCAAGTTGTGGCCAGGTACGGCCCAGGGCCAGGGACGGGGCGGGGGGGGGGGGGCGACGCGTGTGGCCCTGGAGCGGCTGTGGGGCCAGGCCCCGCTGTATCTGGGGTTTGTAAATTCGATTCGTTTAGTGGTTTCGTTTTGCACCCGTGCCCTTACTTGCCCCTCCGCCTGATTTCTCCCTCATCCTATGGCGGGTTCACAAACGGACATCCTGAAAATGCGGTTCCTGTGGCTCTCGGCACCTGGCACAAGATCCCGCGTGGCTCCAGCCCTCGGGAGGGTACTCACTGCGTGTGGGCGTGTGGCGCGGGAACCGGGGGACGCTTGGGGCTCCAGCCTGCGGTCGCCGGGGCCCGCCGGGCAGGGAGCAGTTTCGGGAGCCACCGCTAGTTGGCGCCTGCACTCTGCCCGCCGCGGAGGTGCCGGGCCAGACCCTGCCCACAGATGTGTGCCAGCTTTGGTCCCGTGTCCAGGCGCAACGGGCCGGCCTCCTACGGACTGCGCTTTCTGGACAGACGTTCCGGACAATTCCTCACCATCTACGCGGCCAGGATAAATCTACAGCTTTGTGTCAAACCAGAGGCTGCCCTACCTGCCCCTGATGGGACACAGAGGCATCTCTGGCACCCGACGGTCCCTGTGGCACCGGACCCACAGAGCGTTCCCCCTGCCAGAAATGCACAGTCCTCTCCTGCCCGGTCCTGAGGGGCCAGAGGGTGAGGAGGACACACAGAACAACAGGCCAGCTCATTCCCAGTTTCTACCTGTGGCTAACTCACATCCTCCCCATCCCTGACCAACAGACCTAGGGCCACCTCTCTTTCTGTTTTTCTTTTTACCATTTTGAGAGACAGTTGGACAGCTCCCACTCCCTTACATGGGACATGTGGATATCCTCTTTCTTCCCTGTTTTCTATGGCTAGCCACGTCCTTTCCCTCTTCCAGTGGACTGGTGCACAAATCTCCCGCTTTGTCCTGAATGGCTCCCAACTAAGAGCAGCCCAAATTGTCCATAGCAGCGTGAGGAAGCCGAGAGGTCTGGGCCTAACTTGGCGCAGAGTTGGGTAAGCAGGGACCCAAACTGGGGCCCACAGATCTCAGGATTTCGGGGCCACTCCTCCCGCCAGCATCCTTTGGCCCTGGGAGTGAGATCCATGGCATCAAAATGACCCTGCGTCAGGGCGCCCTCCTCTGGCCGCCTGAGGAGGTCTAGGGGTGTACTCTAAAAGTGTTGATGGTAGTGGGGTACCAGCGTGTGTCTCCCCACAAGTCAGAGAGCTTACAAGGGCAGGTCTGATCCCTCAAGAGTCTGGTGCCTGGGAGGGGGTGAAGATCCCCCAAGTGTGCCAGGCGCAGGACATATGTGACATGGAAAACCTTCTAAGAAGTTCACTGGTTGTGGAAGGGGCCTGGGGTCTGCAGTTCCACTGCCTCAGTTTGCCTTCTTCCAGCACCTACTCTGAGCTAGGGGACATTGCTTAAAACCTTTCTGACTCTTGTCCATTTCATCTGTAAAGTAGGGCTAATGATAGTGGCCTCCTCACAGAAACGTGTGTAAGGTGCTTAGCACAGGCCTGGCGCCTAGGGGGTGCTCCATCCATGCCAGCTGTCACCGCCGTCACACGGAAAAATAAGGCCTGGGCACCCCTCGTTAGGGACCTTCGGCAAGTCTCTTCCTCTTTGTGGGCTGCACACTTCCCATTTGTGAAATATCCAATTCTCAGGTTCAAAGCTTGCCAGGACTTGGAGCCTAGTCCACGGCTATCCTGCCCCACCTTGGTTCGCCTAGGGGCTGCTGGGGGAGGTCAGGACTGTCTGTGACCTGCCTCCAGGCAGAGACGGCCTGCAGGAGGGTTTTCCAGCTACCATCACAGCGCTGCCTGAGCCTGGATCTTAAGAAGACTCGCCTTCTTTCCTCCAGGCTCTTAGACCCTCAGTCTGGAAACCCACTGGCCCCCACCCCCTACAGGCAGACACTCTCTTGACTAGGGACTGGGCCTCAACGACACTGTTAGCCACCTCCCCGTCCCCAGGGAGGCTTGTGTTCCCTTCTTCCCAAGTCTCATGGGAGCCCTAGTCCAGTTACTAGCAGAGGACTGTCTTCTAGAAGTTAATGATTTCTTCCAGCCTGGCCTCCACACCCTCACTCTGGTGAAGCCCTGCTTGCTGCCCGGTGGCCTGGAACTTAAGGTGAGACGTTTCTGTCCTTCCGTGGAGCCTCAGTTTCCCCTTCCGTGAATGGAGGTGGTTCTGATCGCTCCATTTCACAATCCAGAGGATTAAAGACTCCCTTCAGGAGGGGAGGAACATTGTGTTTCACCACATCTAATGCCATCAATCGTTCCATGGGAAAGAAAAAGAAAGAAAATACTGCTAGTTAAACCAGGACTTGCCTGCATCCCAATTTCAAGTATGTGAGTTTATACATACGTATTATTACACATACACATACACACATAAAACCTGTAAGAAAGGGTCATGAAGAACAACATTAATATGGTCAAGGGGTTGTTGCTGGCAGGGTTGGGGGGCCCTTACCCCAGAGAATTCCTTCTGGGCAGCCTCTCTGGAAGGCTCCCGAACAAGAGTGCTTCTCAAATTACAGGGTGGCTTTTTTTTTCTTTTTTTCTTTTTTTTTTTGGAAAGAGCCAGACTGTGAGGGGAGGGAGGGGGAGCTGGAGAGAGCCCTGTGGTTAGGACACAGCTACTGGCTCTGCCACTGACTGCCTGTGTCACTTCTGCACCTCCCTGAGCCTCGGTCCCCTGGCGGAGGGGAAAGGGGAAGAACAGCAACAGTGAGGACTGCTGAGGTGTCACCGTGCCCACGGCCTGTGTTCGGGCTTTAAGTACATGTTTTCATTCCACCCGGCAATTGTGTGTGGTAGGCGTTACGCCCACTGAAACAAAGAGAAATGTTGCTCAATATTTTCTGGTTTCAGGAGAACCAGAGTGGGGTTAAAAGGCTGATCTGTTGCAAAATTTGGGGATCAGAGGCACCACCTGATTGGGAACCCCTGCACTGGTTGAACAAAATATTGGGGAGAACCGTTGTCTAGACATTGAAAGTGCTTAATAAACATTAGCAATCATGGTGGTGCTGGAGCCGAGCAGGGTCGGGGCGGGTGTGTGTGTGTGTGTGTGTGTGCAATAGACGCGGTGAAACAGCCATAGTTGTGGAAATCAGCAGACCCTTCCAACTCAGGTTGGGAGGCCGAAAGGGGCTGCACGGGTCATCTGCTGAGGCTTACCCACCTCGTGCTCACCTCTGGCCTTGGAACCTGCCTGTGAGGAGGTGGACTCAGCCGTAGTCCCCAGTGTACAGATGGGAACACTGAGGCCCAGAAAGTGGGAGAGGCTCGACCTGTTTCATTAAGGAAGAGGCAAGACTTGGGCGTAAGCCCTGGCAAGGCCGGCGGACTGCATGGTGCGACCGAAAGCAGGGTGGGCTAATAGCCACCCCCCGCCTCCCCCCCCCCCCCCCCCGCCTCAGCCAGCAGGTGGGCCGGGCCGGGCCCCGCACGATGGTCCCCCGGTGCCTCATGGCCAGATGGCTCCTTGAGCATCCATTGCTCCAGGGTAGATGCCAGAGTCTGTGTGTCCCCCTCAGGTCCTCAGGATCCCCATCAGAATGGTGGGAGTGAGCTTCTGTGGTTTCGTAGGCACCTGCTGGCTCCCCGTGGGCCCCCAGCTGGGTTTCTCTGTGACTTTGGAGCCAAGCCCACGGCGCCCCTTTCCCCACCTCCCACCTCCTCGGGTGGCACTGGCTCCCTGTTTTGTGCAGCCCTGGACCTCTACCCCCAACTCCCCCGTAGATCCCCCTGAGAAGGCACTCAGCTTGGGGAAATGGAGAGACAGGAAGGATGGAGAGAGGTGGTCTCGGCGTGAGCCTGGCCAGGGGAGAGGAGGCCGGCCCCATCAGTAGCCAGGGAAGTGGGCTCTGGTTTCGGCTCCCATCGAGGAGTCTGGTCTTCCTACTGCCCACCCTGTTCCTCACTTTGGTCATTTATGAAATGGAAATAATTCTGGTAGAGCCCTTTGGTCTATGACTAATAATTACCCTAATTAGTTGGGAGTCCTGTTGTGTGCCGAGAGTTTTACCTCGATTATTGCTAACCCTCTCGGGGCTTCTGCAGGGTATTTTATATATTTTATTCTCTCCATTTTACAGATGGGGAAACTGAGGCTAAGAGAGTAAAGAACTCCCCCACTCTGGGCCTCAGAACTGGAAGGCCCTTGTTTCAACAGGACTCCTTGATCCAGACTCTGTCTCTGCTCTGCCGGCCGGTCGGAGTGCCTTAGCCTCTCTCTCTAGATCAGTGGGGGGGCGGGGGTGCAGAGCTATCTGCTGGCAGAGTCATCGAATCAGAGGATTTGTCGTTGGGGGGGGGGGGACAGAGACTGGTGAGAGGGACCTGGGTAGCTCAGAGCCCAAGAGGGTTCTGGAAAAGGCAAACTCTTTCCCTGGCCCAGGAAGGGGCTTCAGCTCCGGCAGGGAGGGAAAGAGCCCCTCTGAGGCTCTTTCACGTCTCGCACTTCCTATTGCGGAGGAAAGACAGGAGGATTTTCAGGTTCAAAACATCTCCAAGCCTTAATCAGATGGCAAGAATAGCCACCAGTCAGAAACCAATGTTTGGAATTGAACTGGAACCACGGGATTAGAATCTTGAGCTCTATTAATCATTACTGACAACAGTTAAGCTTCTGGCATGCCGGGCATAATCCCACACTTCGTGCTCACTTGGGCCTCACAGGACCCTTATCGGGGAGGTCCAGCATCACCCCCATCCTATAGGCGAGAGAACCAAAGATATAAACTTGCCCAAGGTCACACAGCTGGGCAATTATGGAGCCGGGATTCCAACCAGGCAGCCTGGCCCCACGGTCTGTTCTCATGGACCAGAATCAGATGCTTGGAGTTCTAGTCATGGAAGAGAATTAGAATCCTGGCATGAGGATTGTGGGCAGGATTCAGAATTTTATAATGTCAGCCTCCACAGGGCTCTGAGATACCATATCCAAACCTCCCATTTGTCAAGTGGCAGAACTGAGGACCGCGGAGGGGGTCTCCGCCTAGGCCAGGGGCAGAGTCTGGAACCCCCTCCCACCCGCTCCCGTTGACTCTGGTCCAGGGTGCCTTCCTCGCTGTGGCGGGCCCTCCTCAGCCCACCGCCCACCCAGTGGCTCCCTGGCCCAGCCAGTCCCATTAGGGATTTTCCACCTCCCCAAAAAGGTCCTAATGACTGTCAGTCCTTGTGAAGCCTTAATTAATCTCAGAAGCTGATGGCTCTGAGGAGACCGGGGGCTTTGGCCTTACGCAGATGAAGATTACGGCTGCATTTCATGTGGTGGTGAAGGAACGCCTCAGACATTCCTGCCAGCAATAAAAGCCACATGGCTTTCCAGCGTCGCCCTTGGAAAAGAAAAAAAGGCGCAGCCCTTTGCGGAAAGAAATCAACTATGTGCCGTATGCATGGCATGAGATAAAAACGGGGCATAACGAGGTGGAGAACAGTCCGTCTCTTATGCTGCTTCCCGCGGCCACCGAGAGTGGCAGGGCCCGGCGGTCGCGAGCCCAGCTGCAGCCCCGGGGATAGACGGCGGGAGCCTCGGCCAGCCCCTGCACCTGAGCTGGCCTCCAGCTGCCCTCCATGCCTCGCTGGCCGGGCTGGCCTCCTGGGCCCGCGAGCCCGGCAGCGGCACAGCGTCCTGCTTGCACAGGGGTCCCGTGCCCGCTCTCCTGCTCCGCCGTCACTGCCATGACATCCTTCAGACTCTTTAAACCAAGGGCCTCCCTTTTCGTTTTGCTGCCGAGCCCCGCCCCCCCGTCCCCCCAGATTAGGTAAGCGGTCCTGGCCCACAAGTTACCCCGTCAGCCGACGGCAACATCTCCCCCGGCCTGGGGAGTCGTGTTTTTTTTGAGCACCTACTTGGCTGACATGATCTGAGACGGACTTCAGAACGATCCTGCAGCTCGTGCAGATGGGGCAGCCGAGGCTCCAAGGCTCCGAGAGGCCTCCACGTGGCAAGGAAGCCTGGATGTGGAGTCGGGTCCCTCTCCCTCCAAAGCAAGTGTCTTAACCACTCCGCGTGCTGCGATATTTCATCTGCACCATGCTCCGCAGGGGCGGCGATGTACGTGGTCAAGCTTTTTTTTTCTTCTTTTTTTAATTTCCAAATAGCAGAAGGGATAACAGAGGCCAGAGAAGTGAGGGCGCTCAGGGGCACGCCAATGGCTAGTGGGGCATTCAGTGCCAGGCTGCGTGGTAGGGATGGGGGCCTGCATCCAGACGGCTGGGGCGGGGGTGTCCCGGTTTTAGAGTTGTTTGTTCCGCTCGTAAATGTGTTAGCTCCCTATGGGGGTCACTGCCTCCGGTCTGGCCGGGGATCTAGTGGGAGTCCTGGCCTCCTCTACCCCTCGCCAGTGCTGGGTTCTAAACACCTGGAAGTTCTTCTTTGTGGCTTCCTCCACTCTTTCATGCCCCGGTTTCCCTCTGCCGCCCTCCCTATTTGGGGAAGCAATTGCACCCTCTGTCTTGACCAACTCAAAGCAGTCCCAAACCTCAATGAATCCTAGAAAATTGGGGCTGAAGGGAGCCTAAAGACAGTCATGACCTATAACATGGGCTAGGTCATGGACCTGGCCGCTGGGTCCAGGAGAGCCGTCCCCTTATTTCTTGGTGGGTGACCCTGGACAAGTCCCTTCCCTCTCTGGGCATCAGATACCTCATCAGGGAGCTAAGTGTGTGGCCACACTTGATCCTCAGGAGCACTGTCCATCTTCAGTGTTCTGGAATTCTGTGTTAATCTAGAACAGTTCTGGGGCTACTGAGATCCAGGAGAGGTCAGAGGCATGCTCAGGGTCACATAGGAGGCTCGCTGGCTGCTGGACCTCACTCTGAGATCCCTGCCTGCCGACCCAGCTCTCCCCTACGCGAGCCTTTGGAAGGCCCAGCTTTGGTCTTGTCCCCCCCTCTCCTGCTCCCCAGTCTACCTCGGCCTGTCAGGAGCCCTAAGTGTCCAGGTCTGGAAGCCACAGCTAAGTGGCTTCTGTTTTTTTATTTATTCTGGGTGTCTGTTTTATTTTTATGTTTTCAATATATTTATATTTTGTATACTCTTCTGTTACTATATTTTATAATAAAATATTTTGAAAGAAAAGCAAAGGGGAAAAAATAGAAAAAGACTCCCTCTCGACCCAAGCTCTAAAAAAACGGGCAAAAGTACTCACATTTTTATACAGTTGCAAAACTGCCCATAGTGTGTCAAAACTGGGGAGTGTTTATTCTCGACCAGATCACTGTTTCAACCAGATCGTCCTGTCTACCAGCTCAGTCTCAGCCGAATGATCTGGTGGCCTCTGAAGCCATCCTCCTCATGGCAATACCCCCTTATGAGGCATTTCTGGGTCCCCAGACCCCGCTGAGCATGCTCCCTACTGAGCTCCTTAAATCTTACCAGTAGTCCTCTAGGTATGTGTCCTTGGGCCTCCTTTTTGGGTGAGGAACTGAACGTCACTGAGGAAGCCTGCCGCACCCAGCCAGGAAGGGGCAGAGCTGGGATTTGAACCAAGCTCTGTTGGTGCTGAAATAGTGCTTTGCTCACCCCCAGGAGCTTCATCCCAGGGCCCGGGCCCCTCAATTATAATAATGAATGCTATCTAAGGTTTCCAGGTCTTATTTCACTTAATTCTCATGGCCACCTTACATGTTGAGCCCCCTGTCATCATCCCCATGATAACACTAGAAAAACCAGGGCCCAGGAAGGTTAGTAACTTGCTCCAGTTCACCCCCCAGGTAAATGTGAGAGCTGAACTTGGCACTCGGCAGCCTGTGCTGCCTGGGCTGGCTGCACAGGGAGCACAGACACCGTGGCAGCAAGACAGAGCAGTGGCCCAGGGTCCACAGGTGACCCCGAGAGACCAAAGGCCAGCAGGGCTGGATGGCTGGGGTTGGGGGGGGTGGCGTGCAGCAAGGGAAATCTGCTTCCAGAGTGACGCCAGCCTACCTACCCCTCCTTGCCTACCAGGCCCATGGCCCTTGGGGAGGTGCTGAGGATGTGGGCAGAGCCAAAAGGAGACCTGAGCAGACTCATAAATCCCCGCCTGGCATGTCTAGGCCACAGGCTCAGACACTGGGCACTCTTTGTCACCGTCTGTTGGCATGCGTTGGTCACTGGCAAGGACTTGACTTTTAGCACCCGTGTATCTCTGATTGCACCTGAGGGGGCTTCTGGAAGGGAATTCTAGAAGGTGCTCAGACCTAGGGTCGGGGCTGGGCCCTCTTACTGCCCCGTCTTTGAGGCTCAGTCAGATCAGGGCTGGCCTTCATGATGTGAAGTTCCTTCAGCTCCCAGAGGCCTGGCCCCATCCCTGGGGACACAGGGGGAAATGTTCCCAGTCCTGTGCTCGGGGAGCCCTGCACCCGATGCGGGGAGCTGGGATGGACGGGAAGAGGAGAAATGGGAAGCAGACGCAGAGGCTCTAGATTCGCTCAGTCAGCGAACACTCATTGAACACCTCCGGCCCACGTGCGGGGGGCTGTGTTAGGTGCTGGGGGTACAGCTGTGGACGAGACAGGCAGCGGCCTCACACAGCTTTGATTCGGCGGGGAAGGCAGAAGATAAACCAGGAGGTAAACAGACAAACACGCCAATATTTGATAACGTCTAGGGATGTTGGAGAAAATGACAAAGGCCAAGGGACGGAAGACGACTGTGTGGGGGGGTTGGGCGAGGAGGTGACCACCCCTACTCTAGAGCAGGTGCTCAGTGAGGGTCTCTCTGAGGAGGTGACATCCGAGCCGAGACCTGGAGGCTGAGAAGGACCAGATAGAAGAAGGAAGAACTGGCTTCTCCCACTGGCTTTCTCCCACCCGGCTCTGTACCGGGCGTGTCCACAGTTCCTAAAATACTTTCTGCCTTTTGTCTCCTCTGCCTTTTCTCACAATGGCCCCGAAAACCAGATGGGGTGACTTGAAGTAGCCCGACGTGCAGCTGAGGAAACCGAGGCTGGAGGTGGGAGGGGCTTGTAAAGTTTGATGCCCGAATGCTGGGACCAGACCCGGCCCCCCTCCCCCCCCCCCGGGGCCTGGGGCTCCTCCCGCCGCCCCAACGGCCAGCTGGTTCCTCAACGCCCAGGTCTGGGCAGGCTGCAGCCAGGGGAGAGTCAGGCAGTGGGCACTGTTTCTCCGGGGTCACGGGGCTAGAAACGTGGGCAGGGCCCGGGAGGGGCAGCAGCTCGGGGCCGGGTTGGGGTCCGGAGCGGAAGGCGCCCGGCCCTGATTGGAACAAGGTGGCTGCACTGGGAGCCCAGCCTGGCTTCATTGATCTTGCCCGGTGTTCCAGCCACCAGGCGGGGCCAGCGCCGGGCAGGCTGCCGGTTTTCCCAGGTGTGGGGACACCCTGGGGGAATGGCTTTTCATGTGGTCATGGGGTAGGCATGCCACCCAGCACGTGGGGGAGGCCAGGGCGTTGGGGGCACGCTGGCAGTTTGGGGGGGGGGCGTCCTGGAGACTTGAAATCCCACAGCCGGCAAATGTCAGGCTCCTGGAGACGGGGTCACAGACTTGAGGTGCTGAGACTGACAACGTTAGAATCCTCGTCCCTGGAACTCACATTAACTGAGTGCTCCCCGTGTGCTCAGCACAGTCACCATCACCACACCCGAGGAGGTGGGCTCTGGTGTCACCCCCGCTTACAGTACCCAGACTGAGGCTCAGCAGGGTAGGGGAACCTGTCTGCGATCACACAGCTACGAGGTTTTTGTCCCAGAATATACGATCCTTAGGATCGGAGAGTCTTAGGGTGCGGGAATCACAGCTGGTCAACACTGGGAGGACCTTGAAGATACTTGAGTCTAACTCTCTTGTGTCAGAGAAACAGGTCTAAGGAGGGGATGTGGTTTCCCGAGGTCACAGCCTGGCCAGTGGCCAAGGTCAGGACTCACCACTAACCTTGGGAGCTTGGCTGGGCCCTGAATGTGGGGTCCTGGGGGACTTGGCCTCTTTGACCCTCAGTCAAGACCTAGTATCTCACATGTTACCGAACTTTCCGGTAGGTAACTGACCGTTTCCTGCTAGCCCACAGGAAGTTCTTTTAAACATTTAACTTGAATCTTTCCTGTCGCAGGGAAACTTTCCTTCCAATCCTGCAATCCTTCTGGAAGGAGTTTGGTCTTTGATGCAAGTACTCTTGGAGCAACTGTCAGCTTAGCAGAGAGGATGGGGTTAGGGACAGGGTTTGGGGAATTGAGGGCCAGGGATGGGGGAGGGATTAGCTCTTTGGGATTCCGCACAGCCAGCACCCCCTTCCATCTCTCCATCCTCATCTCCTTCCACCTGCCCCTCCCTGTATCCAGCCACGCTAGCTTCCTTGCCGGTCCTTAAATACCAATCCTACCCCCACTGCAGGACATTTGCCATAGGGTTCCCTCTCCCTGGAGAGCCCCTCACATTCTGTCTGCATGGCTCCACTCACCACCTCATTCAGGTCCCTGTCACCCTCCGTGAAAGGCCTTCTCTGAGCCTTCTCTGTAATGGCAGAATAATGGTGCCCAAAGATGTCCGCATCCCAACCCCTCTAACCAATCACATGTGACCTAACACAGCAAAAGGGAATTTGCAGGTGTGACGAAGGTTAAGGGCTTCAAGATGGGGAGCTTATTCTGGACTATCCAGGTGGGTCCAATTTTTCACAAGGGTCCTTGTAGAAGTGGAAGAGAGAGGCAGGAGAGGACAGTCAGTGGGTGACGTGACATGGAAAACTGCAAGGGCCACCATCCAAGGGAAGGAGGTGGCCTTTAAAAGCCCAACGAGGTGAGGAAATGGATTCTCCCAGAGCCTCCAGAAAGATACACAGCCTTGCTTATACCTTGATCTTAGCCCAGTGAGTCTCATGTAGGACTTCTGACCCCCCAGAACTGTAAGATGATACATGCGTGTTGTTTGAAGCCACGAAAATTTGTGGTAATTTGTTACAGCAGCCCTAGGAAATCAATACAGCCCTGTTCCTTGGTTTATACTTCTTCAGCACCTTTATCCTTGCCTGAAAGATTATGCCTCTACTTATGAATTGTCTCTTCTTCCCCGTCGAATGTCAACCGCAGGAGGGAAGAGCTTTGTTTTTTCACTTGGTGCTAAATTCCCAGTTAGAGTCACCAGATTGAGCAAATAAAAATACAGAGCATCCAATTAAGTTGGATTTCAGACCAATGACAGGCACTTTTCTCGTATAGAGTTATCCCAAATATTGTAATTCTTTATTTGTCTGAAACTCCAGTAATCTGGGTGTCTTGTATTTGGTCTGGCAACTCTATCCCCAGTGCCTAAAAACATGCGTGGGTACCTACAAGGGTCTCAGTAAACATCTGTCAAATGAATGAAGTACATAAATGAATGAATGAATGTTAATTTCTAGCTTAGGAATCTGTTTGGTTTTCAGAATGCCTCCTGGGTAAAGTGTAAACAATAGCAAATAATCAAGGCAAACTGTGTTCCAGCCCTGCCTCCACACCTGGTACTATTCTGAATGCATTACAGTTGTTGCCTTGCTTGGTTCTTGCAGAAACCCGATGAGGTCATTAGCTCATTTTCCAGGTGAGGAAACTGAGGCCCAGGATGTTTTGCAGCTTGCTCAGAGCCAAGCAACCATTGAGTAGCTCAGCCAGGCGACTCAAAGCCCTTGAAAAACCTGGCTCACAAAACATTCCAGCTTCATCTCCTGACACAATTCCCCACACACAGTAGATCCTCTCTAACAGCCCATGATGTCTTTGTAAGTGGTACCCTCCCCCATTCTGGGACTCCAGAACTCCTACGTGTGCACCAAAGCCCCGTCCTAATTTCCCTTCCTTGTGAGACCATGCTCCTGGGATGCCTCCCGGGATGCCTCGTCCCCTCTCTCTTCGCTACTCCTGTGGCCCCTGCCCCAGACACTGACCTCCCTGAGATCAAAGAGGGGTCACTTCAGCTCTTTGGCTATGAAGCTTAGAGCCTGTCTCCAGGGAGGTGTCTAGAAGCATTTGAAAATGGATGGATGGATGGATGGATGGATGGATGGATGGATGGATGGATGAGTGAATGAACGAATGGATGGATGGATGGATGGATGAATGAGTGAATGACTGAATGAGGGAATGAATGGATGGAAGAAGGAATGAATGAACGTTCATCTATTTCACACTGGGCTTCAGTTTGAGAGTCTGTTAAAGGACAAGAACATCTCTCATCCTCCCACCCCATCTCTTAAACACACATTTTTTTTTGATTATAAGAATAATACACATTCATTAAAGAAAAATTGGAAAATAATAAAATTATGAAGAAGAAAATTAAAACCACCCATAATCCTGCCACCCAGAACAATTGTTAATATTTTGGTTTTTAGCCCTCTGGTGCTCCTACTGTACGTATAGATTTAATTCCTTCTCTCCTTCCCCAACCTCCTTCTTTTCTTTTCTAACATTGGGAATGTATGTTACATACTGTTTTCAACCTGCTTTTGAAATGCACCAACACATTATGTATGTTTCCCGCCTCGCTCATCAAATCCTCTCCCTGCTGGCAGGGCGAGGGTCTGGGCCGTAGGGCATGGGGGCGGAGGAGATGTGTGAAGACCGCCCCGCTTCCCTGGCTGGACCACCGTAGTGTTCCCTTGTGGCTGTCCGTTTCGGGTGTTTGTGTATTTGTAATGAAGACACTGCCGGGAACACCCTGGTATACACGTCTTAGCCCCATTCCAGATTCCTCCCTTAGGACCAGTTCTGAGCCAGCCAGTTCTACTGGGCTGAAAATACCCATTTATTCAGCCATTTGTCCACATTATGGTCTAAGGCTTATGGTTTCCATCCCAGATACTCAGCTCCAACCAGAAGAGCCTCACAGATGACTGCGATCTGAGGGTGCTCGTGACCTCAGGTGTATATAGACCTCACACTTGTTAATAATTCTCTACCTGAGCTCACGTCCCAGGCCCTGTGCATCTCCATGTGTCCTCACAAGCACTCTCCAGGGCAGGCATGGCTGTCTCCCATCTTACAGATGAGGATCCTGAGGGTCTGAGAACTAAGTGGCCTGGCTGAAATCACAGAGCAGAGACACAGGGCACCTGGGATCCGCCTCAGGTCAGCCTGACTCCAGGGGAGGCTGACTGCCCCACCGTCCCGGGGCCACACCCATGTAGACCACTGATTCTGCTCCACGGAACTGTGGGCTTTCTAATCTGGGGCGGCAAAGACCCTGCCCCACTATTCCTGCTGCCTGCTCCCCGAGGGGGGGCACAGTCCAGCATCCCTGGTGGTGGCCAGATGCTGCCCTATGTCCTGATGCCACCGTGCCTCGCCTCACCCTCTCCATCTGTGAAATGGGCGGGCAGAGACTCAGACGACAGCCCCCTGGGCTTGCGGCTGCTTCAGCAGAGTGGTGGCGATACTCAGTGCTGAGTCAAAGGGAGAAAGAACTCTCGTCAGATGCGCCACCTCGCCACAGACAGCCAAGCCTGGTCTTGGGGGCGGGGGCGGTGCTGGAGCGAGCAGGTCTGAGTACTCGGCTGGGCAAGGGGGACCTGACAGCCCCAGATGGAGCCTGACCCCCCACCCCCCAGCCCTGGCAGATGGGAGGCTATTTTTTAACTGACCCCACAGGAAGAAGAGGCCAGAAATGAGTTCAGGGGGTTAACCCAGGTCCCCAGGGCCCCTTCCTATTTGCATCCTCTTCCCGCACTACCCAGGGAGCTGTGTGGACTTCACCTGGAGCTCCCTGAAGCCTTCCAGAGCTCCCAGAAGATCTGACCGCTGCAGCCGGAAGGCCCCCACATGGCCCCAGAGAGATGTGTGGGGAAGCTGAAATACCCAGAGCCCGCCTTCCTTCCTGCCACCTCTGCTTGGCACTGCCACTGGGCTAGGCCACCTCCTCCCCTGCCACGTTCCTGGGGACCCTGGGCAGCCCCTTCCTCTCTCGGCCTCAGTTTCCCCACCAATCAGATGATGGGTCCCCTGGAGGCATCTCTGAGGCCTCTCCTGGCTGGGAAACCTAGTTCTGGGCTGAGGCCCGTACTCTGTGCCATCGGTCCCAGGTTCCCATGAAGGCTTGTCCCTGGAGCACCAGCCCAGTGGACAGGGGCCACTGGCAGGTGTCTGGGGACTCCCAGGAAGAGGAGGGACTTCCTGGCCAGAGAAGCAGGACCAGCCTGGGTAGGAGCAAAGCAGCTTCCCCTTGCGGCCTCCCTCAGACCACATCACCAGGTGTCCCTTGGTCCCCACGGGCAGCGGTTCCTGAAAAGTCCGGGCGTCTGTAGTAGGTGGTAGTGGGTGTGGCCGCTCATGCGTGTTTGCCTGTGCGAGCGTGTGCTTGTTCCTAGGCGCACGGTGGGGGTGGGGCGAGGGCCGGGGCTTAAGGTGGAGGCGGGGCTTCTTCGAGCTGCGACTGAGGCCCCACCCCACCCACAGGTCCTACCCAGAAGCCTTCGCTGGTGCTGGTCTGACCCAAAGGCTAAATGCATGGGGGGTTGGGGTTGCGTGGGGGGGGTGGGTGCATGTCCGGGAGGGCACGGGGCCCCCAAATGCTGTCAGGGCCTGGGGAGGCTGGGACCCCAGGGGATCTGTGGCAGAAGCTGACTCTGACTTGCCTCCTTTTATTTATTGTCTGTTTAAAACAATGCTATTAATACACAGCATCGATTGGGTCCCTCACACAACACACACCCGCCCCTGTGATACAGCTGGTTTTGACCCTGGAACAATGTAAGTGTTGGGGGCACCAACCCCGGTGCAACATATAAAAATCTGAATGTAAATTTCGACTCCCCCAAAACTTAGTTACTATTCATTGGAAGCCTTACTGATAGCATAAACTGTCATTAATTTGTTATATGTCACATGTATTCTATACCATACAGTAAGCTGGAGAAAAGGAAATGTTACCAAGAAAATCAGAAGGAAGAGAAAATAACAGTGCTGTGCTGTATTTACCGAGGAAAAAAATCCACGTATAAGTGGATCCTGGAAGGTCAAACCTGTCATTCAAGGGTCAGCTCTAATATGAGCACGCTGGAGAAAATTGGGAACTATAGAAAAACACTCCTAAAATGTTGAAGCCTGAAATCTGAGAGCCAGAGTGAAAACTCTGAGCATTAATAGAATTGTATTAATTCTTACATATTCACATGGGCTGCGGGCAGAGCTGAGCACTTGAAATACTGTCTTAGTAGGTTCTCTGTACTGTCATTCTCCCCATCGTGCAGATGAAGAAACTGAGCAGAGGGGAGGGCAACTAGCCGTAGGGGAGGGGGCGGCGGAGCGAAGATGCCAGGTCTGGCTGATTTGAAACTGCAGATCCTCTCCAGGTCCAGGGCTGGGCTCCCTGAGCAGACTGTGTTTGCTCATTCATTCCTCCGCCTGTATTTCCTGAGCCTCTCCTATGACTTAGATCTAGCTCAGCACCGGGAGCTCAGCTGTGAACAAGACATCCAAGGCCCTCCTCTGAGCCCCTTGAATGGACACAGACTGAGCCCCAGCCTTGAGCACAGCTCGATCACCAGTTCAGGTTGTCACTGACTGAGCCGTGGTCCTGCCTCCCCCAGTCAGTAGGGGCCACTGTGAGCTTTTCATCAGCTGTGATGTATCTTAAAGCCTGGGTCAGGGGCCCGTCTGATCGGCGCACTGTCCCCGTGGGGAGGAAAGCCATCAGGAGCCCACCCGCCACCTCCGGCCCACTCTTCTGGGCCACGCCTCTCTGGGGCAAGGGGCCGAGTGTTGGCCTGGGGCCTGGCCCAGCCGGAGAGGGCAGAGAAGTCCAGGTCCCCTCTTGTGTTTGGCTGGGAGGCGAGCCTCTGCTCAGGGCGTCGGGCTGCCCCGGGAGTCTGAGCTGGTGTGTACCCCCAAGCCGCCCCAGGCAGCCCTGCCCGGTTCAGGTCAGCCACTGGAAGGGCTTTTATGTCCCCAGGCCCTCGATCTGGGTCTTCTCTTCCTGACAAAGCCCAGGACGCCTGAGGAGACCACCCAAGGAGTTGTCACTCCTCTCAGCAGGGAAAAAAGTAACACGGGTCTGGACTCCCTTGCCACCTGCGCTATATCTTTGGGGCCCGCCCATGTCCCCCCTCTCCTCAGGCAGGGCCAGCTACCCAATTTGTGGCATTCAGTACAAAATGAAAATAGAGGGCCCCGGTTGAAAAGGCAGGAAAAAAGCTCCTAGCTTTCCTCCATGGTATCTCTTGTCTTGTCATGATGTTTGTATTTGCTATTTTATGTTGCATTCCCTTGGACATGGGGACAGCGTGGGGTGAGTACAGACCCGCACACACATCCGTCCCCCCAAACCTTGGCATATGGGTCATGTGCACCTGTCCTCCCCATGCCCACACTCACGTCTGGCCCTGCCTGTGGGAGGGTGGGCAGGACTGAGCCCAGGCCCCCAGTCCCACATTCTCCTCTGTCTCATCCGACTTCACTCACAAAGCACAAATCCAAAGACAAAATTATTAAGAATTTCAAGATGGCAGCTGCAGAGCATTAACCCAAGCATAGGGACCCCTTCTGAGCTCAGAGCCCTGTGCTCCCCCCCTGGGGTTGCAGCCAGAGAAGCCGGGCCCGCCTGAAGGAGGGACTGAGCTCAGATATGAGTGTCACCCACCCAACTCCCATCCCAGCAACAAAGCCCCTGAAATGCAGGGGTGCATGGGGAGGGAAGTGTGGAGCGCATAGCAGCCCGTATGTATTCAGGAACTACCTTTCCTGCGCTGGGCCGCACCTGTGGAAGGGGCGGGCAGAGCCTGGCCTTGAACCCCCGCTATACTGCTTCTAAACGACGTGACCTTAGACAAGGGCCTTCATTTCTCACATTCCCCCTCTGCCACATGCGGACCAAAATATTGACCCTGTAGGGTTGTGAACCTCAGCAGCGATGTGCGTACAGTGTCGAGCCCAGCACTGGCAGAGTCAATTTCAGAGGTGAGTCAGGGCAGAGGAATGACCACCAGGCAGGCGTGGGGGTCCCTAAACAGGGGCAGAGGCACGTGTGGGTACGTGCCCCTCACCCCGCATGGGGCACCTGAGAGGGGAATTCCAGGGGACTTCTGCAAGGTGCCCAGGCCAGTAGGCTGGGGCAGGATGCCGGATCAGACAGAATCTGCACTCGGTGGGATGGATCCCTAGCAGAGCTAGGGGCTGGGGAGAGGAACCCAGAGGGTGAGGCCCCCACCAAAGTGCTCACAGTGCCATTACGAGAAGGATAACACAGGCCCCGGCTGGATGAGAAAGAAGCTCTTTGCTTGGGCCCTGTGTGGACCTGGGCTAGCCACGGCATTTTGGCCTGGCTTTTTTGGAGTGCTTTCCAAGCTCAATTTCGGCCATGTCGTTCCATGCCCTCTCGAGGCCTCCGTTTCCCATCTACGCCCTGGTGAAGAAGGGCCGCCATACATCACGTGACTTCTGAATGGACCGTGCACTGTGCTCCACAAATCTCCCTGCTTTGGTCCTCAAATGACACCTGGCCCATTTCTCAGATGAGAAAACTGAAGGCCAGTGTCGACTCACCCAGCAAGAAAGTGGTTCCGATCGGCCAGGCTTGTGGAAGTGCTACCAGCTCTTCCCAGGAAGGGGACCAGTGGAAGCGAAGGAATGTTCCTCCATCGAGAAGACCTCGATGAGCTCATAGCCGCAGTGCCGTGGTGAGGCGCACGGCTCCAGACGCGGGCTGCCTGGCGTGGAACCCCAGCTGGGGGACCTCGGGCAGGTGGATTAACCTCTCTGGCCTTCAGTTTCTTCATCTGTAAAACTGACTTAATAATAGCATTTGTCTCACAGGGTCGTGAGGATTCAATGAGCAGACATATGTAAAGCGCATCGTGCCTGGCATCAGTAAGAGCTATACGTAAGTGTTTGCTGCTAATATCCTAACTATTTAAGAGTCGAGTTGTTATAATTCTATTTCCTAGACAATTATGCATTTATGAATTCCAATTTTGTACTTTTCCCTTTTGCACTGAGCATCCAGCTAATTTCTCTTTCAAGTCTTAAACAATTTCCTCTGTCCTTGAAAAAATAACTCCCTGCCCCCACGGGGCCCTTAGCCAGAGTGGACTGAACAGCGCCCCCGGAGCAGCTTTTCCCAAAGTGGGTTCCTCGGCACACCAGCCTGAGGAGGAGCCCGTGTTCCTCGGCATTTTAAAGGCTCTGAGAAGTCCTTCAGCAAAATACTCTGTCGAACATGGTTTGATACAGCCTTCCCCAGTCTTGTTTGGTCACAGAGCCCCTTTATTTCTGCTCAACTCCTGACACCATCCGCCAAACACACGGTGGGAGATGCCCCCCTCATTTCCTGGTTTCTAGGAAATGGCAGACAGAGCCGAGCAAGCGAGAACTGTGAGTAATGCCCCTCACGAAGAGGCTCGGTTCCACCCCTGCAGAAATAATCTGCACTAAAGCTCTTCCCTCGCTGCTCTGCTCGGGTGCCCTGTGCCCTCCCCTTCGCTGTCTGGTTCAGTCCCCACAGCCGCCTGGGGAGGTCAGTAGCATCGATATCCCCATCTCACAGACGAGGAAGTTGAGGCTCGGGGAGGTTAAGTGACCACACAGCCAGTAAGTGGCGGATCTGGAAGACAAACCCACAGCTTCTGATTCTAAACCCCACATTCTTTATCTGAACGTTGATAGGAAAAGTAAAAATAGATCTCATTCTGCCAGGATCAATCTTCCCCAGTGATTTGCTTTTTAAAAATCTAAAGTGTTCCTCCCCCTCGACTATACGTTGAATGTTTTACAAACTTAAAATCTTTAGTAGCTTTTTATCTGAGGACAAAGGCAATCCATGCTTGCTGTGTATAAGATTTTTCAAACATTTTGAGTTGGAAACAGAAAAAGGCCATATCTCTTGGAATGAGATAAAGCTGGGAGAGCATTCGGCCCAACACTCTCCTACATCTACATGGTCCAACAAGGTAGCTATCGTGCCCATGAGGCTATTTAAGTTAAAATAATGAAAATGAAATAAAATTAAAAATCCCATCCCTCAGTTGTGCTAGTTGCGGACTGGGCGGGCACATTTTAGGGACAGCCTGTGCGTATAGTCACACGTGGTGAGGGGCTACAGCACTGAGCAGCACAGACCTGGGATATTTCCATCATCCCAGAAAGTTCGGTTGGACAGAGCTACAATCTAGTCTCTTCCTAGACGTAGCCTGATGTACATGCATCGTGATTATTAACATTCCTGATGAGGTTCCTGGATATGCTGTACGTCTCTGCCTGGCCTCACCCACGGAGGGAAGCGATGTTCCAGAGACAAACACCAGACGCAGGGAAAAACAGTCTGGAAGGAAATAGACCGAATGGTAGTGGGTTTCTCTGAGTGTTGCGATTACAGCCGATTTTTATTTTTTTATTTTTATTTTTTTTTTAAAGATTTTATTTATTTATTTGACAGAGAGAGAGATCACAAGTAGGCAGAGAGGCAGTCAGAGAGAGAGAGGGGGAAGCAGGCTCCCCGCTGAGCAGAGAGCCTGATGCGGGGCTCGATCCCAGGACCTTGAGATCATGACCTGAGCCAAAGGCAGAGGCTTTAACCCACTGAGCCACCCAGGCGCCCCTACAGCTGATTTTTAAATTTCCTAGATCCTTCAGGAGATCTACAACATAAAATGCAGGTGGGGTGGGGATGTTAATGGATTTGTGTTTTCCCTAATTAGTTCTTGCTGCTTCTAAAAGCTTCAAGGTATGATCTTACCCTAGGTTTAATTTACTGGTAGTAGTATTTCTTAAATTGTCGACTCATGAAGAGTGGGAGCCTGCACAAGTCCAAGGAATAAAACACCAAAGAAGGAAAGGCAGATACACGTTTACTCTCAGGCCCAGGGCCCCCCAGCCTAGGGCTGTTCCAGGCAGGGCTGGCTACCTGGGCACCCAAGTCACTCATTTGCTTACGGCACCTTGCTTAGAAGAACCCCAAGCTTGGTTTAATGTTCTGTCGCTCCTAACGACTTTTGTACAGGGGGCTCTGCATTTTCCTTTTGCACTGTGCCCTGCAAATTGTGTCGCCGGCACTGGTGCTGGGATTCTTCCCAGGATGGGTCGCGTTTTGACTGCTCTGAACCATTGCCCTTGTCCTCCTCAGACCACAGACATGCCCATCCATGGAGCACTCACTCTACGTGCCTGAGAACAAGTATGCTTCGGTCTCTCAGATATGTGCCTAGAGAGCGACAAAAATAGGGCTTGCAAGTGGGTGCGGGAGGGCCCCTGTGGTCTCTGTTCACACACGTACCCCCGCTCAAGGCGCACGTCTACACTGGCCTATTTCAGAGGTGGCCCGGTGCATCATGGGATGCTCTGTCCCACATCACTGTCCAGCTTGGATCCTGCCTGGATTTCCTGCCCTGAACACCATGTCCGACCTCTAGGCCTGGCCCACCTCCCCTCCAGCCTCTTCCTCCTCAACTTCCCCGCAAGACCCACAAGCTCTCTCACCTCTAAGAAACCCTTTCTGTGTGGTCCTTCTTCTGACCCTTAGCCCATACCATTAATTCTGTCTGGACCACCAATGTTCCTTCCTTCCCAGACCTACTCATCTCATACTCTACTCTTCCTCCAAAGCCTTCTGGAAGTATTTGAGAAGGGCCTAGAGGTGTGTTGGTTGAATAGAAGGGGCTATAAACCACTTTGCCTGGGGGTGTCTGGGAGGGCTCAGCGGAAGTGGTAAGTTCCCGGGCCTTCAGGAAGAAGAGACGTCTGCCAGGTGGAAGAAGAGCTTTGCCGGGCTGGCTCTGATGACAGACGGATTCTAACATGCATTTGGGCTTCACCAGCGACTAGCTGCATGACCTTGGGTGAGTCCCGTCCCTTTGCTGAGCCTCAGTTTCCCCATCTATAATAACAAGAACTCCTACTACATGAATTACTGTGGAGATGAAGTGAAATGAGATACTCTTGCAAAGGAACCACACAGGGCCTGGCACACGGTAATGTGCCAGCCCAGCAAATGTGGCTCCCGTATCCCTTCCTCACTGCCTTTCTCCTCCTAAATACTACTCTCAATCGGTCATACCATCACTGAGTCTGTTCATGTATTCATTTCTGCAACAGAGGTAGGGATAGCTGTGATGAAGATTTAGTGGGGTCGTGGGAACATTTACGGAAGTCCCAGAAGGCTGAGATTTTACATAGGTAGGAGGGGCATAGACCGGAGGGGTGCTGGCTCATCTCCCTGGGGCATTTTCCAGAGGCGAACTCTGCACTCATCACTAGAACTTTGGCTCTGGTGGTGGTGGTGGGAGGGGGTTAGGCATCTTTGCCTTTCGTTCACTCCTGTATCCCCAGTTCCCAGAACAGTGTGTGGCATGCATACAGTCGATGCTCAATAAATATCCATTGGAAGATCAGCGTCACCAACTGGACCTCATCGCATCCCAAGTCCTGGGCAGGCCAGGAAAACTGTCTCCAGATCGGGATCTCAATGTAAGCCGCACGCATTTCGTGAGTACCTGCTGTGTGCACGGCTCTGCCCAGCCCAGGGCAGACCCTTCCTCTACATCCTACAGAAGTAGGGCCCAGGAGGAAGATCACAGTGATTTGGCAAGAGGAAGAGAGAGGAGGGATGGCCAGCGGGGCCTGGGCTGGCAGGAGGCCCAGCTCAGGGTTTAAAGGTTTAGAAAACACCCAATCACCAAATAATTAGGGACGAAGGCTCCCTGCCATGATTGCACCATGTAGCATTAACTACAACATTTTAGTGTTTTCCTTCCAGTCTTTTTTCTAAAGCTGCCTTGTGCTCAGAGCTGGCTTCTGCTCCTCTTTGGGAAGGTAAATGGCTGCTCCATAGGGGAGGACCGCTGGGTCCCCTACCACCCCTAACATGGGGCTCCTCACTCCAACCTTTCTGGAACGGATATATCTTCCTAAAATAGGAGGGTGTGCAGAACCCTGGCTGGAGCTTTGCCACCACCCCCGAACCCCCCCACTTCCTCCATGGGCAGGGAACAGGACTCAGGTCCACTGACGGAGGACTGCAGGGAAATCCTCAGCGTGCATGGCACTTCCTGGGACTATGGGGGTGCTGGTGCACAGGCAAACTGAGTTTCAGGCAGGGGCATGACCAAGACGGACCTTTCCTCTCCTCCCTACCCCCTTACATTTCACCCTGTTTTCCATCTGAGGGCCCCGAGTTTCCTCTTCCCTTAATACCTTCTGCTAGCTCTGCACCCAGACACCTCTCTCCTCTAAATGAAGGTGAGTGCCTGGCTGGCTCAGGCGGTAAAGCATGAGATTCTTGGTCTCGGGGTCGTGAGTTCCAGCCCCACATTGGGTGCAGAGATGATCTAAATATGTTAAAACTTAAAAAATAAAATAAAAGTGAGCAGACCAGGCAGACGCACTGGCGCCAAAGTATGACTACAGGGACCCATATGGGCGCCCCGACCAGCTGAGTGCTCCAGGTGGGATTTTAGTCACCAGGTCACACCGTTAAGGACATTTTGAGGGGGGCCGACTTTGGTCACCCCTGCAAATCGTAACTTATGGGCATCCACCCTTTCCGCCCACAAGTAAGTCTGAACCTTTTGCCAAAAACACTTCCCAGACGCAAAAGAAAACCCCAAAGAGGAACCTAAACCTTCACGCCTGCGGTGCCGATTGGATGGAACGCTCAGGCTCCCACCAGCAAGCGTTTCAAAGAATGAGCCAGCTGGCAAAGGGGGAAGTGAGGGGCCCCGCTGGAAACCTCCCAGGCTGGTCAGTCCTGGTTCATTCAATCGCTTGCCCATTCATCCTCCCTTTCCTCCACCCATTTAGCAAGAAATGCTGGGTGGTCCTTCTCGACAGAAAAGTGGGAGGGGGTGGTAAGTGAGGGTTGGGCAGGGCACTCCCAAGGCCTGGAGGTGACAGGGGAAGGACCCAGGGAGGTACCCCAGGGGGGCGGCCAGGAAGCTGGGCTTTGAGAGGAGACAGGCAGCTGTCTCACTTTCCCTATCCCACTCAGACTCAGACAGGCTCTTGCCCGGGAGCTCGGGGCCGGGCGGGGGGGGGGGCATTAAATAGCAACAGTTCCCAGTTTTTATGGACAGCTTGACTCTGCACCAGATCCTGCATTAAGCACATAATATAAATTCTCATTGAATCCACCCAACAAGCTTTGAATTGGCTACTGTTTGTTCTCCCCATTTTAAAGATGAGGAAACTGAGCTCAGAGAGGTGAAGCGCTTTGTCTGAGGCCACACAGCGGGCAAGTGGCCGTGCCCGGCTGCAGCCTGGGCTTGTAACCACATTTCATGTTGCCTTGTCCCCAAAGAACACCCTCTTCTCTACCACCCTCCCAGAGAGCCCTTGACAAGGGGCCTCACAGTCCCTCTACAGTCTCCTGCATGCTTACCCCTCTCTGGCCCTGAGAAAACCAACGTGGGAACATCTGCCCAGGCAAGTGATGGAACTGAAGGCGGAGCACGTGGCCCTGGCCCAGCCGGAGACAGACGGCCGAGTGAGCCCCTGCCGCCCGCCCGCCAGCCCATGCCCGGGGCTCGAGGGCAGGTCCTGTTAGCTCCGGGAAAGCTCGCTTGGAGGTCCGCGCTCCCAGCCGCATTGCACAGAGGAGGAAACCAAGCTCGGAGAGGTGAAGTAACGCATTGCCTACAAAACCACTGCACCTGCTCGGCCTGACTCCTGCACTACGTGCCAGGTGGAAGGTTTGTCGCTGGGTAGACAAGAAAACTTGGTTTCTTGCTGCTGAATTCGACCTGACACAGACCAGACTCCTCTTTGGACCTCAGTTTCCCCACCTATTTAATGAGGAGATGCACCCTCTGTCTGCCTGTTCTAATATTTTCCTTCATTGGCTCACTGTTTCTGGTTCTTGTGACTTCTCAAGGTACGACCGGGTCTCACTTACCCCCCCTCCCCCAGGCCCACAGTGCCTAGAGTCATCCGCACCTGCCCCTTGCACAGGGTGGGTTGGGGACTGCCTTTGGGAGGTGTTATTTCAAGGCCAATGACAGAGGGTCTGGGTTCCACTGGGGGCTAAAGCTCTTCCTCTCCCCCTCCCTCCCCTTACTTCCACCAAGTAAGGCGGGATACTGGGCACTAAGGCGGGCACCAAGGCTGGCCCTGGGACTGAGAGCTTGGAGGAGGCCAGGGCCCCAGGGCCCCTTGGTGGTCGCAGGTGGTGCTGGGGAAGACTCCTGGCAGAGGGGTGTTGGAGCTCCATTTTGAAGATGGGATGAGACTCCCCAGCTACCGAGGGGCACACTCTGGGTGTTGGATTTGAGAATGGGCTGCAGATAAGGCGTCTCCAAGAGACAGGAATAAAGACTGGTGTTTCGGCCGCCTGGCCCTCCCCTGCCCCCAGCCAAACTCTGAACCCAGGCCTCAGTTTCCCCACCTACTGAGTAGTCTGGACTGGCTCAGAGGCAAGGCTGGGATCAGAGGATGCTGCTCTCCCCCGCCTCTCAGAGCCTTCTGGAAGGTCAGGTTTTCAGGCCCTGTTGCTGAGGGGCATCCTTCTCCCAGCTCCCCTCCCCTCCGTTCCCTCCCCCACTCCCTCAGGCAACCAAGCAAGCCTCAGCTTTGATGCGGCCACCTCAAGCCTCAAGGCCCCAGCGTCAATGGGTCCTCTATGTGACCAATGGGGCCGCTGGGGGCCGCCAGCTGCCGTCGTGGGCGTGGGTAAGGTCTGGACACACAGTCCCACTGTGTGGGGCCGGCTCATGTCCGCCCAAACCCTGTGGCCGGTGAGGGGCTCCCAGGAATGTCTCCCTGGGGGGCACTTTGGACAGACAGGGTGGTCTGGGGAGACGGGGGTGTGCAGGGCGGCCTCGGGAGCCCCCGTCAAAGGGGCCCCGCAGACGTGGCGCCAGGTAAGCACCATAGTGGGCGTGGGACGGCCGGCGGTCCGTCTGGTCAGTCTGCCCATCTCCCAGGGTTGGCGGGGGAGGGGGAGGCTGTCATGGGCATACCACTCAGGGTCACTGACTGTCCTGCGGTGCCTGGGGTCTGGGACTTTCAGGGCAAAAACCAGGAGAATCCCCTGTTGTTGGTTTAGGAAAGGACAGTGACTGACCTCTCTGGGCTGGGCTGCTTCCTCCCTGTCCGGTGACCTCTGAGTCAGACCATCTGGGCTAGAGCTGCCCGGTGCCATTTTGCCAACCCCCTGCCTCCACCCAGGCCTGCCTCATGCCTGGGAGGCCATTTTCCGTGTCTCCCAGGTGTCTCCACGGGAGGAACTGCCAGCCAACTACCCAACCACTGCTGAGAGAGTCTTGGCTGGACGGATGGCCCGACAGACAGGCGGTCCGTCCACTTCCATGGGCTCCAGCCATCCTGGGGGGGCCCAGAGTCACTCATTCCTGTCTCCACACCTTTGCCCCAGGCTGTTCTCTCTCCTGGAATTCTTTTTCACCTCGGTCACTTCTTCACACGCGCGCGCGCGTGCACACGCGCGCACACACACACACACACACACCCCGCCTCAAGACCCAGCCTGAATGTCACTTCACCAAGGGAATTGTTCTCCCTTTCCCCGGGTGGGCTAGTCCCCTTCGTTGAACTTCTAGACTCCCATTCTTCCCTCCTTATAACGTCGATCACACCCCAGTGCAATTTTCAGTTTACTCATCTCTTTCCACACCTGACCTTGAGCTCTTCAAGGGCAGAGAACCTGACCCAATCACCCTTGTATCCGAGATCCCAGCACAAGGCCAGGCTCACGGAAATTTTAAGAATGAGGGTGTTTACTTGCAATGTCCTCTGTGCCAGGCACCCTGCTCATTGAATTCTCTCCAGAGCCCCTTGAGTTTGGTAAATCATCATCCCCATTTTATTGATGGGGAAACAGGTACAGAGAGGGGAAATGACTTGCCCTGGGCTACACGGTTAGCAAGGGGCGGAGTCAGATTCCAGAGCTCGGCTTCAATCTCCGTGCTCGACTCCCTGATAAGCTTTTATGGAATTACTGATCGAGTGGAAACCTTTGCCTCCCTGGGGTCTCCTATATACTACGTGTTACAGTTCAGACCCATTTCCTCCAGTTTCCTCCCCATAAGGGTACCCCAGTGGGGAGAGCTATCTCCTGCATGGGTGCGGTTAAGGGGTGTGCTGTGAGGGGGACGCCCCAGAGAAGGGCCTCACGGGCAGTTTAGGACAAGGGTGCCGGCCTTCCACGGAGCTGTGGATGGGCCCTTGGTCATCCCCAGGGCCATTGCCTGTGTTTGTCAGATGGGGAAACCGAGGCCCAAAGAGAGGAAGGGACTTGCCCATAGTCGTGCAGTACGTCTGAGTCAGAGCCATCAGGCCTCAGCATCTCCATTTGTCAAAGAGAGGAATAAATACCCTTTGTCGGGGGCTAGTCCTGGCAGAGGAAGAGGGAGAAGAATAGAGAATTGCTGGGGGCCCCGGGGGGCCCCAGGAGGTCCCCGTGCCCTCTCGCTCCTTCCGTCTTGGTGCCTGGAACTCTGCCGTCAGTCTGCAAGCTTTCTGGGTTGAGTCTTGTCCTCTTTCCTCCTCACTCCCTACTTCACGGTGGGCATGGCTCTCCGCCCTCTTCCCAGACCTCTTCTCCCTAGTGAACTGAGGTGCGTTTGGGAATTGGGAATCCACGTGTTTGAGGTCCTGAGACAACCCACCCCACCCCGCCCCGGCATGGCCTCCTGCTGAGGGGCTGGAGCCGGAGGTCCTGCTCGCACGGAATTCAGGACGTCTGCGCGCTGGGGTGGGAACATGGGACCGCTTTCCTTTCGCGAACCTCCAACTAAAATGCAGCGTCTCTTTCCCCAGTGATTTTGATCCCAGTGGAAATCACAGATGTTCTTCCGTGTCGTGAGGGCCATCGCGGAGGATCTGGAGATGCCATTTTCGCTCGTCACCGCCGTGTGGTGGCCGTTGCTGGAGCTCCTCAGCTCTCCGCGCTCCGTGTGTCACGACAGAGGCATGTGGTCGTGGTCTCAGCCCTTGCTTTTCTTTTTTTTTTTTACAGTTTGATAACCGTATTTCCACAGATTTGGTTCCCTGCACAGTCCTTCGGATTTGGTTTCATGCCCTTAAAAAGTGTGATTCTGAGAAGGAGTCTATAGGCTTCCTGAGGCTCCAGAAAGATCTGTGGCTCCGAACAGGTTAAGGACCCCGCGTGGGGCTGTGTGGAGCCCCAGTATTTTTACCACCCCGAGGTTGGATCTCTCTGGGGACAGACTCGGCAGCGGCGGCCCTGTGAACCTCAGGGGACAGATCCCCCAAGTAAGCGTGCTGGAAGCAGAATGTGGGGAATGGAGCTGGGCAGGAGACACGGGGCCAGCCAGCGTGGACAGACGCCTCAGACCCCAGACCTGGGGCCTTCCCCATGGACCCTGGCTCACAGAACACATCTGTGTCCCTGCCCACCAGGAATGAGCCTGTTGGGCTCAGCAGCCACTTGTCTCTGGGCACACTTGGGGCCCAAAGCCACCAGCTCTCCTCCTGCTTGCCCTCCGCACTGCTCTCTGCCATCTCTCGGGCTCCACGGCCTCAGGAACCCATCTTAGGCGGCAACTCCTTAGTCCAGTCTCCCCAGAGTCCTTTGTTTTAAACCCTGCATTTCTCCATCTCGCTCATGGAGGGAGGAACACAGATTACAAAGACCCAGCAAATGGTTTTTATAAACTCTTATTTTCTTGCCACAGACTGCCTTTAATTAGCTCTGGGGACTACAAAGGGAATAGCGTTCTAATAGGAGCAGCTTGAAGGAAAGAGCCACGGCTGTCAGCCCCCAGACCTGAGGCTGTTGCTTGTCACCAGCCACAACCAGGTTTGGCGGGAGTGCATCCGCCTCAGGGACGGCAGGCACTCCCCCCTCCCACTCCCTCCCCTTCCCCCCAGTCCCCATCTGCAGCCTATAGCCTGCCTCAGCTTCTCTCCGGGGAGGAGGAAGGGGTCTCGCCTCAGATAAGCCCTTGCAGAAACATTTAAACAACAAGCACCCCCCCAAAAAAAAATAAGCACCCAAATGTGCCTCGCTCCTTGCCCAGAGCTGGCCGCCCGGGGCCAGGCTCCGAGTGTTAGCCGGGGTGGGACGGGCCGACGGACAGAAAGGCAGACGGACATTCAGACCAACTTCTGTATCTCAGCTGACCACCTCAGCCGAGAAAAGACAACACCAGCGCCCCCCCCCCCGCCCCGCCCCAGACCTTGGAGTTTTAGATTCCATTCAGCCCCTCTATTTTAGAGGAAAACCTGTCTCCGCATACGACCCCAAGGCATGCCCTCATACACAGCCCATCCCCCGCCTCAGACCATCAGAATGTCACAGCCAGAGCGTCTCCGTTTGGGACACAGAGAGGTTACCTTACTTGCCTAAGGCCACTGAGCAAGGTAGCCACCAACCTGGGATTCAAGCGCAGGACCTCTGGACCCCCAGTCTCGGGTGTCACAGCCCCCTCTGGACTCCCGCTGGAGGGCAAGGGGGAGGAAGGTAGCCGGCGGATGTCTGAGGCCGGGGCTCGTCAGCCCTAAGAGCCAGGCAGAGGCAGGAAAAGTCTCCCCCTGAGTTCCAGCTTCCATCAGAGTTTCCAAGTGGGGGATCCTGGAACCCTATCCTTTTGGAAGGACAGAGCCCAAAACTCTGGTTTGCTCTAGGCCACGAATAGAGGCAAAAGCCACCCAGAAACACTTTCTTCTCCCCTGCGGCCAAGCCTGTAAACCTTCCTCAGGCCTGCTCCCCTGACGCTCAGAGCTACGCAAGTTCTCTGCAAAAGCCTGTAGCCTCCTTCTCCTCCCTCTGCTCCCCTCGGCCAGGGATGACTTGGAAAGCCTGGGAGAGGTCCTCGGAAAGATCTCCAGATCCATGGCTCCTGACAGAGTTGGCCTGGCTCTGGGAGACCTGAGTGTGTCCCGGAGCCTGCGTCTGCCTGAGCTCAGGTGGGGGGGTCCGAGCTCCCCGGGTGGCCCAGGGGCTGGGGCTGCAGGGCCCCAGAGCCCCGTCAGTGAGGCAGGAAGCCTCAGGTCACAGGGACGCCTTCCATGTCCTCTCCACCCCAGGACCCTTCGAGGTCGGCTGCTGAGGTCTTGTGGCGTCCATTTCCCCCACCAATTACTGTCCCCACCAGCTGAGGATAAAAGTCCCACAAAAGTCCACTCCAGGAGACCACGGCGGCCACCAACCCCTCTTCCCACCTCAGGCTTTCAGAATCAGCCGACATAGGTAGGCAGGCCGTGCGCTTGGAGGCAGCCTGGGTGGCCGGTGGAGGGACGCGGTCCGGGGCCTGGCCACAGCTCCCCACCCAAAAGGATCGGCCCAGGGCCCTGGGCAGTCGTTACTCACCGCGGATGAAGGTTGGCGAGTAGGTCGTGAAGGAATCGAAGATGCTGTTGGATGCCATGCCCCTCTCTGAGGAAGGCGAGAAATCAGACCTTCGGGGGGTTGGCTTGGGATTGACTTGGTTGGCTCTTGTTTTATTTTTCCCTAGCTACTTTTTGAAAATAAAAGGGGGTGGTGGTGGTGTCGCTTTTTGTTTGTTTGTTTTGTTTTGTCTCTTTTTTTTCCCCTATTGCTATGAGAAAGAAAAAAGGAAAGAACGCGAGAGTGTGTGTGTGAGCGAGAGAGAGAAAAAAAAATCCCCAAGGAAAGTAAGTTTCTGTTTGTACCCAAGAATTTGGATTCCCAGTCCCACAGGAATGTCTAGCCACAAATTTTCAACAGAAGCGTATGCAGAGTGTATCATTAGATGGCGAGAAGTAGCCTTCGGCAGCCAGGGCGGAGGAGCTCGCCGGGCAGCCAGAGCAGAGCCAGGCCCAGCATCAGCGCCACGGGGAATGAATGAATGAGGCTCGCCCCCGACAGAGCCCGGGCTCCAGTGGGTACGAGGGCGGCCCGGGGGTGGGGAGGACCGGGAGCCAACCAGCTCCCGCGCAGGGCCCTGAAGGCGGCGGAGGGCCTGGCTCTGTGGTTCTGTGGTTGAGGGACCAGGCCTTCACAGTGTCAACCCAACCTCAGCTCACAGGATGCGAGAAGCCGGCTCGCGGCCTTGGCCCATTGGCTGGGCCGGGGTCACCTGGGCTGTGACGTCACGGCCTCTTAGAAGATTCTGTGGCTGCCTCTCTCTCTTTTTGGGAAAAAAAGAATTAAGAGAGAGAGAGAAAGAGAAAGAGGGGGGAAAAAAGTGATGGCTTTTATTTGTGGGGCTAGCCTCAGCACGCGGCCCAGGAGCAGAACCGAAAGCAGTAGGAGGGGGTGGCTGGGCGGTGGTTTGGATCCCGTAAAGGAGACTCATTTTTAATTAAGGCCAGTGTTGGCCTGGGCGGGCTGGGAGCCCCGAGGGCCCTCCCCAGACCCACCAGTGGGTGGTAGGGCTCCCCGCCATGCCCCCCGGCCCGGGGCTGCGGCTGACACCCTGCCACGGTCCGCCACCGCTGTGCCAGGGCGAAGTCCCACATGTGTGGCACTTCGGGGGGACTTCACGGCAGCTGGCATTAAGTACAAAGGGAAACACTCAAAGTGGCGTCACCCCAGTGCGGCCTGCCCACGGAGGCCTCCCTCGTGAAAGCCGGCAGCAGGGCCGTCCGTGCCAAGGAGCCCGCTGCGGAGCTCGGGTTTCTGAGCCCTGAGCTTGGCGTTCAAGGCCCTTTGCTCATTTTGCCCACTTTCATCTCCTCAGGGTTCTCCGTTTTAGCCGAGTGTACCTGGGCTTCCCTGCCTCCGTGGCTGCCCCTCCTCCAACCCCACCCCTCCCCCGCAACAAACACACCCTCACCATTACCCTTTATCAGGGCACTTTTGGAATCCTTCATGTCCCAAAAGGTTCAAGGCTCAGAGGGACTCTGACATCGGAAAGACATGGGAAATGATTCAATCCTACACTCTGTCCCCAGAAGCCCGGTCAGGTGGGGACTGGGGTGGAAGGGGTGGAGCGTGGTGGTTTTCACGGTTTCCCTTGCAAGCTCTACTTGCCCATTTCATAGGTCAGACACTGAGGCCCAGGATGTTGAAGTCAGCTTGTGCAAGGCCACAGAGTGCTGTGAGTGGGATTAGAACACCGGCCTCTGATTTACGGGCTTGGCCTCTGCTGTAACACCACAGCCCCCTGCTGTGCCCTCTGGGCTCAGTCCTGAGACGTTGGGAAGCCCTCTGTCACCCGGGCACTACCCCCTAGCCTCTCTCAGGGAGCCCGAGCTTGGAACCAGGCCCCAGCACCCATCCTCGCACTTGCGGGGGTCTCTGCAGGCCAACAGGGTGCTCCTGTTGGAGGGGCACGCAGAACGAGGAGGGGCTGGTCCACGACCCCCCAGAGACCGGCTCCCGCCTGCAGCCACACTGGTCACCAGGGAGCAGTACGCCCTTGGAAACTCACCACCTGTGCCTCGTTGGGAACCCCGTGAAGGCTCAGTCTTTTGTTCCTCAATGGCGAGTGGGCGGTGGTGGCGGCGATGGGTTGTCATTTGTCCGGGGAGGAAGCAGGTTTATGGTAAAAGCCACAGGGTTCTGGAGTCAGAGTTGAGTTCCACTCTCAGCTGTGCTGAATCCCAGCCACAAGACCTGGGCCAAGTCACTTCCCCTCTCTGGGCCTCAGTTTCCTTCCCTGTCAAATGGGGATAACACATTTCTTGGAGGGACAGGCATCCGGGTGAAGGCACCATAGACACTGTTTCCTGGCCAGAGTCTCCGTGACGCAGTTTGGGGTCTGTTATGAGTAGGCACAGGTAAAGAAGCATCCGTCACATAGGACGACAGACAGCCCCCATTGTGAGCCAACCAGCTGGCCCGGCCTGGGCAGGGCTGTCTGAGTCAGTGGCACTGGAGCCTGGCAAGGGGCCCTGGCCTCTTGGTTCCCTCTGGAGCCTTTGTGAAATAGATCAGAGACAGACATGGCAGAAAAGACCCTCTGTGACAGAAGTGGAAACTGAGGTTCCCCTGAGGGGCAGAGACTTCCCCAAGCTCCCCCTGTGAGTCAGTGGAACCCTGGCCCCCCGCTTCCCAGCCCAGGAGTTGTTTCCGACCCACCAACACCACCTCCAGTTTCTAACAGCCCACCCTAAGATGCTTCGCTGTTTTTTCCACGTGTCAAAGTGGGCCCCCCTAGAATAAACTGTAACTTGGTCTGCCTAAGGGACGTCCCCTTCCCCGGGAAGCTGAGTCTAGGCCCAGGAACAGGAGGAGGCACAGGAGGCTGTGTTGGGCCCCGGGGAAACATTTACACAGCAGGTGGCTTAATGTGTTCCTGGGGCAAGGCAGCAAATACTGACCGGGTGCCTGGTTTGGTCCACCCTTCAGGAGGTTTATAATCCCCACACGTCCCCTCAGAAGCATGTGCCAGTCTGAATGAACCGCTGGAGGCTGCTGGGGAAGCAGAAAGAACATTCCTGAGGGTTGACTTCGGACTATTCCTGAAGCTGTGAGATTGTGGGCCAGAGGCTTTATTTTTCTGAGCCTGCTTCCTTGCCTGTAAGATAGGGCCAATGGCAGCACCCGCTTCTCACAATTGCAAAAAGGGATTAAATGAGAAAATATTGGGAGTGCACCTGGCACATAGTAGCTGCCCAGTTCCTGGAATTCCCTTCCTTTAGCTCAGACTGTGCACTCTCCCAGCATGCAGCGGGCGGCTGGGTTTCCTCTTGCTCTCCACTGGAAAAAAACCAAAACAAAACATCTGATACCATAATGGCCTCTGAACCAATCAGATCAGGTTAATCTAGAAATTTGGTTGAGGAAGGGAATCATTAAAAAATAGTATTTACATGCCATAAATCTTTTATTTTAACTTTAAACTTATAAATGTGCATTAAATGGTCTTCATCTTGGTCTTCTGGCTTAAGCCAGCCCCGAAGGCATCTCCTACAATTTCCAGTTTGGGCTTCTTTGAAGTGGAATGTGAGTGTAAAGATGCCGAGGAAGCAATCCGCATCCGGGAGAATCTAGATTTTACTATTTCCCCCAATCTTTTATGTCCCACCCGTACCAAATTCAATTTATTCTTAGCAATTTGCCTTGGCCAAGTCTTTCCAAGGTGTTCAACCTAGGTTCCCAGGAAGAGACACTCCTGTTTTGCATCGTATCATTGATAACATTGCCTTGCTATCGGTGAGGGTCCAATCAGGAAAACAGAAGCCGCTTCGAGTATCGGAAACAGAGGAAGGTTAATTGGGGGGTTATTGGCAGCACGGGTGATGGAAGAGCTGAGAAGCCAAACCATGATGGTGAGGAGCACCGAGATCAGCCGTGGCAGGAAGTCACTGCCACCCTTTGGCAAGAGAGATGCAGGGAGAGGCGGTTGGCCAGCATGCCCTGCCCAACCCGCGGAAGCAGAAGCGTGGTAGAACCTAGTATTTGCTGGAGCCACAGAGGGGACTCAGCCGCTATGGCAATGCCCCCGAGACAAATAACAAAGGAGCTCTCTCTTCCTCCCATCCTTTACCTCCTCCCAGTGCCTCCCATCCGTGGAGTGGAGCCGGAACCAGCCGGCTTAATGGAATCAGAGCCCAGCATTATAGAGCCTAATGGGGGAAGGGGATAGAATGGATCTGAGGGCAAAATGGCCCCAGACTGGCGTAATAGCCAACGAAGTTTTGTAACCATGAAAACCCAACTGGCATCAATGGGTTTGACAACAAACCCAACCGATGCTTGCGAAGTTGACAGCTCGGTGGGTTGGTGGGAGCAGAAGCTGTGGATTCCAGCAAGGGATCTGCTAGCCAAGGGCATCGATTGGCCTACAAACACCAGAAGTGCCAGTGAGCCGCACGAGCTGGTGACATGGAGATTAGTTAAGAAAGTACCTACTATGAATGGCAATAAAATCTGTTTTCTCAACCTGTGTGCAGAGCTGAAACTTTCACTATAACCTTGGGCTACAGTGACTGGGGAGAGATGCCACCAGTCATGAGAACTGGCTGCCAGGCCCATGTAGGAATTTTAGAAAGATGGCACACCCCGGTGCCCACGGGGCCTTCCCAATATCCTTCAGGATAGGGGTGGCTCTCTTCGATTTTCTGATGAGGAAAAGACTAATTCCAGGGATTAACCCTCAAGTTCTAGCCTCTAGGAGTCAGCTTGGATGAAAAGGGCAGCAGAATTGAGGCAGGCACTGATCTTAGAGTTCAAATTCTGGCTTTCCACCAGCAAATCACAGTGCTGGGCTCAGGGAAGGTGCTGGAATGTGACACTGGCTGCAGGCTGCCCGGGGCTCGCCACCTTCAGGCTCCTGCATGGAGACATCAAGATAAGGTTCCCCCACCCCCTCCCCCAATTATCCCAACCCCAGTCAGCCTGCTCTAGCAGAGGCCCATGTTCAGGGTAGAGGGTGAGGCCTGCAGGCCATGCAGCCCACCCAGGGGCCAGGATGCCCAGGCTAAGCCAAAGGATCCGCGGCTAAGATCCTACCACTCAAGAGGCACATATGCCAAGAGCTTTATGCACAATGTCTCCCATGGTGGCCTCTCAGACCAGCCAACCATGCTCAGTTTCCAGGGGCGCAGTCAAAGAGATGCAGAGACCTGCCACGGTCCCCACTTTGTAGGTAGAGGAAGCAGGATTCAACCCCGGCCTGCCCTCTGCCTTTCTGGGCTCCTTCTCCCCTCCCCACCCTCAGCCTCTCTCTTTCCTGTTGTTTGTTTCAAAAAACTGCTCATGGTGCCCCCTTCAGCACCAAACCCCTCCCCTGTCCTCCTCCCCCTTCCTGCGTCAGCCCCTGTCTCCCAGGTCCCCTTGCACTGGACCCCTCACGGCCATGCCAGGGCAGCTGCACAGTCACATAGGTTCAGTGGCACCAAGGATTTTGTGACTGTCCTTAGCCACAGCATCTGCCTTACCAAGGACCCAGCAGCTCCACTCAAAGTTTTTCCTCCTGCCTGAAATTCCACGAGTGCCCCTCTGGGTCCGGATACGGGTCGGTCCTAAGTCCTGTGTTACAAAGGCGGACACGATCGGGTGCGGGAGCGGTGGAGCCCCGCAGCGGGGTTGGCCACCAGGGGTGGGGGTGGGGGGGAGGACGCAGGCTGAGTTCCACCCCAGATGGGGCCGTCACCTCTCTCTCTGGGGAGAGCGTCCCCCCCACCTCCACTAAAGGATCTCTGCCGCTCCCCCATCCCCCATCCCACTACCACCTCCGCACAAAGCCAACCAGGCAGACGCCGCAGAGATGGTTCTCCCCATTTCACAGCCGGGGACACCGAGGCTCCCGAAGGAAGGGCCTCACACACAGTCGCCTGGTGAGAAGGGGACTCAACTGCACGCGTCCTGCTGCCATGTCCCCCAAACCCCTTGACCTCTCTTCTCTCCCTCAAGTCCCGTCGGGGGAGGTCCACGTGCTGGGGACTTGGAGGCAGAAGAGCCAGATCAGACCCAGCTTTGGGATTCCAAGTCATCACGTGGATGGCAGTTGGTCCTATCAGCAACCACTGCCCTCACCTGTAAAATGGGGAAACTCCAAAGCCCCTCTTTCCCAGGGTGCGCAGGTGAGGGGGGGACCCCAGGAAGGGCATGCGGCAGGCACTTGGCAGGGGAAGCTGCTAAGGGCCTGAGAGCCCTGGGCAGCCACAGGGGTAGGGGTGGCGTAGGGAGATGAGAAGGGCAGAGTTGGCGGCCCGAGGGGGCATGTGACCGACTCACAACCTTCCCGTGGTTCCTGGGGCCCCCAGCAGATTCCCACCACCCAGTCCCACCAAGGCACCGCTAGGAGAGGCTGCGAGGGCTGCCCCAGCAGAGGGCTGCCTGAGCCTGGGTCCCAGGCCACAGGATGGGGCGCGCTGGAGAGGTTACTCCGGCCCCAGCACATCCGCCCTGAGACGCTGGTCAGCCCAGCGGCCTCTCGTGTTCCTTTAAGACCTGGAAAATCTTGCCCATGAGACGCTGTCCCCGCTCGGTGTCCCGGGCCCCTCAAAGGAAGAAAGAAAACCCCAAACTGCAGCCCCTTTTGGCTCATAAAACCATCTTTCTCTGAGTCTTTCAGTGGAATAATCTATTTTTAGCATCAAAGAGCTCTGCCAGGGGCTAGACCTGCCGAGGGACAGCTCTGTGTGACCACAAAGGGGCGGGAGGTGGGCACTCCTCAACGGGTGGGGTTTGAGGGTGGCAGGAAGGGTGCCCCCACCTGCGGGGCTGGCTGAGGGGGGCCTCGGAGAGCCACAGGTTGGGCACTCCTGCCCGGGGCTCCTCCCTTCCCATTCAGTGAGCTCGTCTGGGCCGGTCCTGTGCCCCCTGCGCCCCCGTTCCCTCCTGCACAGTCTCCCCACAAACCTGATAATAACACCCGCGACAATAATCATAAACGAGGGCTTACCATGTGCCAGGCTTTCTTCCAAGAAGCTTCTGTCAATTAATTCACTTAATTCTCATGGTAATCTGACCATCGAACGGATAAGGATCTTGAGACTCAGAGAGGTTCACTGATTTGCTCAGGTTCAGCTCAGGGGGGGAACGACGACTTGAACCCCACAGCCCATTTCACCATGATTCAGTCTCATTTTACAGCTGAGGAGAAGAGGCTCAGGGGAACTGATGAACTTGCTCCAAATAACCTGGATACGAAATGGTAAGGTCAGGGTTCATGACCAGACTCTCCGACCCCGGGCCCCTGCCTCCGGACACCCGGGACCTCGATTATTCCTCCAACAAGTGGGGTGTGGGGAGGTATGGGGGGTACTCTCATTGTACTGAGAAGGAAACTGAGGCCCAGAGATGAAGGGACTCCTTTGTGCTTGCAGAGTCAGAAGAGGTGGAGTTGCAATTCCTGAAGCCTTTTCTGCACCCCCCCACCTCCCACCCTACCCCCACCCCTCACCCCTGCAGTTCTCCTTAGAGGGCTGGGCCCCAGGGAAGCCAGGACCAGGTTGTAACGTTTAAAAACTGATTTGGGGGGTGCCTGGGTGGCTCAGTGGGTTAAAGCCTCTGCCTTCGGCTCAGGTCATGATCTCCGGGTCCTGGAATCGAGCCCCGCATCGGGCTCTCTGCTCCGCAGGGAGCCTGCTTCCCCCTCTCTCTCTGCCTGCCTCTCTGCCTACTTGTGATCTCTCTCCACTCTGTCAAATAAATAAATAAAATCTTAAAAAAAATAAAAGAAAAGAAAAACTGATTTGGTCTTTAATGTTATTTTCCCCCTCTCTATCTCATTCCCCTCCTCTCTCCCTCTCTCGATCATAATGACCCCGTTTGCAGGGGTGTGGCGGCCAGCAAATTTGCTGACCCAGGCAAAAGGAAGGGGGGATGTCATTATGTGGTTGGGAAATGGTGGGGCATTTCGTATGCCACCGATCTAGCATCCCAGGAATTTCAGCAACCCTCAAGGAAATGAGAGAATTAGCTACCATCCAGGCCTGTGGCTTCCTTGTCACTGTGTGTGTGCATTTTCTTGACTTTTAAACTAGGGCGCTTTGAGCGTCTGTACATAAGAGGTAGCATTGCAGGAAGAGGGGCTTTCTGAGGCAAGGAGAAAGCCCCTCTAGTTAGTAAGGCTACAGGCTGAGGCTGACACTTAGGAGAACCAGGCTCAGAGAGGGGCAGGAACTTGTTCTAGGCCACACAGCTAAGGCCAAGATCTACATCAAGTGACTCACAGCCTGAAGCTCTTTCTGTGATGTCAGACTCTGCAAGTAACTTGCTGTGTAAAATCAGACAAATTCTTTTCCTTCCCTGGGTCATTTCTCCTCACCGGTGGAGGGAGAGGGTGAGATCATTGTCTTCGTTTCATTTCCCCTATAGACAGACCTTGACTCTCAGGAATACGTGTAAGCAGTGTATCTGGGAAGTGACCCCAGGAATCAGGGATGAGGGAGGGGAGACTGACGCAAGGAAGGAGAGGCAGCCCATCCACAGAAGGTTCAAGAACAAGCAGCCACTCTGGGCACCTGGAGCTCTGCCCCACTGGGGATGCTCTGAGGACTTGGCTGGAGGACCGTGAGGAAGGGCTGCGCAGGGGAGGGGAAGCTGGGGTATGAATCCACCAACTCTAATCTCTCGTTGGTTGAGGGTTGTTCTATGAATGATGACTCTCCAACAGCTCTTGCTTCTTCCCCTGGGCAAAGTTCACTCGAGGCCAGAAAACATCCTCAGGCCAATCTGTCCTGTAGGGGAACTATCTATTCAGACTCGATAGATGATTTCTAAGGCATCTCTCGGTGCTCATAGGCAAAGATTCACTGTTTCACACGCTGTACCTTCATCTATGTCTGCTCTCAACCCTTCTAAACTACCAGGACATCAGGGAAATGATGCGTTGGCACAGTTGGTGGGGTTCAAGATCACTCCCTCACCGCTTGTCCCCGGGCCTGAGATTCCCTCGTCCATGCTTCAGTTGTTAGCCCTTGGTTTTTAAATAGTATCTGGGGGGAACCCCTGGTAGGCAATACCTCGGGGCATACCTACGAGGAGGGATGTACCAAGGATTAGGCTGAATGGGGGAAGGGGGAATCTGTTCTCTCCACCATTTCCACCAGAAAAGACTGTTTTGTCTGTCTTTTTATTTTTATTTTGGCTTTTATTTTTTTCTTCAAAGTTATAAATGCTCGTAGTTTAAACAGTCAAATGTTTCTAAAAGACTTTCCTTTCCACTCCTTAGAGAAAGCATTTCCAATTCCCTTAACTGTTTCTTTTAGTATTTACTCTATCTCTCCCTCATCTCTACTCTATCTCACAATGAGCTTACCAGGATCATTGTGATTCTTCAGTTCTAGTCATTACCTGTTGACCTTCCACCAGGGAAGAGGATTTGGCTCCCATCTATCTGGCCCTCTCTTTACCATGCACCCTTTCCGTCTTCCCAGGATAGTTATTTTAGTTAGATTAATTGTTACCATTTGCCTCTTTACAACTGGGGAAATGCCTTTTTTCACAGCTGAGTCATATGTATGTTTTGATTACATTTCCTTGCTTGTACAGCTTTTTGTTTTCCCTGGAGTTGTAGTTTGTTTAGCTTTTCATTTGCATAATTTTCTGTGTACTTACCACTGATTCATCCCCAAACTCTCCATGAGTTGTCCAAATCTCCTACTAGGAAATTCAATAACAACAGGTATTTTATTTATTTTAATTTTTGAAGTCCTCTTTTCTGGAACCCCCTACCTTCTCCAGTCTGGACTGGTTGCTCTCTCGCCTGTTGCTCAGCTGTCAACCTGGGATCTTCTTTCACTCTCATCTTCTTTCACTTTCATTCTCTTTGGCCCTCTTACACAGGAGTCTTCGTTTCCTGGATTCTTTCTCTTTCTTGGTTTACTCCCTTTGATGGAGAACATCTTCTGGTAGCTTCCTGAGAAAGGGTACATTTAGCTGTGAGCTTGTTACATTTGATGATAATTTCAATCATACTTTATGGGTAGTTTGAAATCATGTTTGAAATAACTGTTCCTTTTCAGAGATCTTTTTCTGTTGTCTTTTTGCTTTTTGTGCTGCTATTCTCAAGTCTGATGACATTCTAACCTCTGAAAATAGCCTGTTTTTTCCCTCTCTGAAAACTTTGAAGATATTCTCTTTGTCCCAGGTGTTCTGAAATTCTAAAATGAGGTGCCTTCGTGTGGTTCTATTTTCATCCATTGTTGCGGACATTCAACCAGCCCTGTGATCTGAACATCCACAGTGATCATTCCAAGGTAGTTTGCATGGATTATTTCTTTGATCATTTTCTCCCTTTTTCACTGTTCTCTCCTTTTGTTGAGCTTTCTAAAATTCTAAATTATTTAAGGTCTAATATCTTTTAAAATTCTTATTCTTTCTTATTTTCTATTTCTTTGTGTTGTTTTTTTTAGTCTTTTTGGGGGAAGATATCTTTTTCTTTCAGTGTTTCTATTGAGTTTCTCATTTCTGTTATAGTAATTTGAATTTGCACTCTTTGGGTTCTAATTATCACATTTCATATCTGTTTATTCTTTCTTTCTTTCTTTCTTTCTTTCTTTCTTTCTTTCTTTCTTTCTTTCTTTCTTTCTTTCTTTCTTTCTTTGACAGAGAGACACACAGCAAGAGAGGGAACACAAGCAGGGGGAGTGGGAGAGAGAGAAGCAGGCTTCCCGCTGAGCAGGGAGCCCGATGCGGGGCTCGATCCCAGGACCCTGGGATCATGACCTGAGCCGAAGGCAGGTGCTTAACGACTGAGCCACCCAGGGGGCCCTCATATCTGTTTATTCTTATTCCATAGTTGCAGTACCTTCTCTTATCTCTCTGAGGATATTAATCATAGAATTTTTTAAAAAAATTTAATCTCCCTGCCTAGTGTGCTTCCTTTAAGTTACTTTTTTTTTTAAATTTTGTTTTGCCTTGTCTTTCCTAGTAGAGGTTTTCTTCATATGGCTGATGATCCTTGTCTGTATGTTTTATTTAATAGTGGGGAAACTCTAATGGGAAACTCTGTATAATTGTGTGGGAATGCCTGATTCTGGATTTCATATAGAAGGAGTCTGGTTCAGTCATTTCCTTGTTTAGTATTTCTGGATCCTTCCCCTTAGTCTGCTGAGATTCCCTGGAGTAGACTCTTCCAAGGTGCTTAGAGGATATTGAAGTGGCTGCCAGTGTTCTTGGGCAAAAGGGTCTTAAATGCATATATATTATTTTCACTTGATCCCTCATTTTTGGTGCAGTAGCTTCTGCCTTTTATGTGGCTGGTCCCCTCTTGTCCAGAGACCCTCTGTTTTTTTCTCTCTCCAACAAATGAACCTCAACTATTCCACTGGGGTGAGGGAAAGGATCTGAGGGTCTAACTACTTCCTACAGATTTTCAAATAGTTCTGCTGTTCTCAGCCCCTTCCTTACCCCCATTTCCAGACACATGTTTTGTGCCCAATCCCTGGTTCTTTGGCTGCTTTGCCATGTAGGAAGCTGAGCTGCTCCCTGGCTCTCCCCACAGCTCTGTCTGCGTGGAATTCATGTCTCTTGGGGCTGCCGAGTCAGTGATTTCTCACACAAATGCTTTCCAGAGTCCTACACTCTGTGTTGTTATCTTTTTTCCTGTTCTCTTTGACCTTGTAGGCTCAGGCCTAAAAAACCTTCAAAACCAAAAAGCACACAACCATCAACCAACTAACGACGACACTCTATAGATAGCAAGCAGAAGTAAATGCATGCTTTTCATCCACTCCTTTCTGTTTTCTAAGTCGTGGGGAAGATTTTGTTTGGAATATCTCGTTTGTGTTTGGGAAGACTCAATTTTTAAAAGCTGCAAATACTCCCCAAATTAACTTATAAAGTATATCAACAAATCCAATCCAAACCCCCACAAGATTTTTTTTTTTTTTACAGAACTTACAAAACTGATTCTAGAGCTCATATAGAAAAATAAATGGCCAAGAAAAGCCGAGATGGCTCTGTAAAGAGGAACAAGAAGGGGCGGGCCGCTCTGCCAAACACCGGGATCTGGGATGTGATGGTCATGAAGTCAGAGACATACCAGCGCAAGACTGCACAACCGGCCAATGAGTCAAAATAAAGAACCCAGAAACCAATGCCTACTAAGAGCGCATCAGTCAGGATCCTGCAGGAAATGGTACCCTCAAAGGAAATTAGTGCCCTCAAAGGTCTAACCGGGAGGCCTCAAAGCAGCAGCTTTTTAGGGACGTGTGGGCAGGGTTAAGGGAGCTAGCCTGGGATGCTGATACACCCGGATGCCGGCAGCGGTGGGAAGCCATCTCGCAGCCCGAAGGGACCAGGGAGGGGAGATTGTACAGGAACTCAACATCCCTAGTAGAGGGGATGACTCAGGGAAGCAATGCAGGTACCTACCAAACCGTGGCTGACCCAGGCGAAAGAATGCCTCCTACCGGTGCCTCCCACTGGCTGAGCACCCCCCCACTCCTCCCCACCCCCCACTCCCTCCCACTGGCGTCAGCCTCCAGGTGTGCAGAGCAGGTAGAGAGCTGGAGAGCAGCTCTGAGGGAGGAATGGGGTACAACCAATACATGTGGAAGCGGCCACCTACCTACCAGAGGCTCCGCCCAGAGTTCCCCATAGCTCCCAAAGTGACTTCATCAGACGCCGTTCCCTCTTCTGTGAATGGCACTGCCATCCACACTGTCCCCAAGCTGGATCCTGGCTCACTCTCCACTCTGCGTTTACTGGTGACTTTACCTTTGAAAGAATCCTCATAACGCCTCTGGTCCCTCCACCTACCAGCCAGATCGGTGGGACATCGGTTGGTATCCTGCCTGAGCTTTTACTGACTTCCCATTTCCGGCAGGCAGCCCTGGGATTCCCTGCACGTGTTCCTCCCGCCCCTGCCTTCCAGACCTCGAGCGGTATTTCCAGCGCTCCTGCTGCTTCCTATCTCTGTGACTTTGCCCCTGCTGTACCCTCCCGTGGGAGGCCTGTCTCCTCCCTGCCACAGCTCCTTGTCCTCGGAGAAGTTGCTCCTCATCCAGCCTCCTTGCCCTCTCCATGCTTCTAGCTGTGTTTGTTCTGTGTGTCTAGCCCTCTTCATCGGTGTGAGCTTTGGAAGATGGGAAGTGCATCCCCAGCTCCCAGCACAGGTATCCACGAATGTTTGTTGAATGAATACACGATTGAATGAATGTCTCTGCTTTTCTGAAACACAGAAGAAGAGGGAGCTTGGATACTTGGGCCAAAAATTCATTTCATGTACTCAATAGCTACATCTTGTGCGCCTACTATGTGTTACACCGGAAGCTTAGGGGCTGGAGATACATCGGGGAACACAGCAGGTCTGATCTCTCCCCTCCCGGGACGGAGGAAACAGATATGCAACATGTAACTTCACAGAGCGTTATTTCATGTTAGTTATGAAAGCTTCATGGGGGCAGTGACAGTTATACTTGGAGGGGTGGGCCTACGTGTGGGGGGCGAGTTCTGGGCAGAGTAGGCCTGCTGGAGGAACTGCATGGACCAAGGACAGAGGAGGGCGAGAGGTCGGCCTGGTTCAGGAGGTGATGGAAGGTGCTGGCCGGGACGAGAGGAGAGGCCGAATAGGCAGGCAGGGGCTGGCTTGGTGGGAGGCGGGTTTGAAAGTAACCCCAGGTGAGGACAGTGTCGACAAGTCTTGGGTGAGGGTGTGATGTGATCAGAGTGCATGTGTATAGATTTCTCTAAAGAACTAGTTCATGGTGGATGGAGGGCTGGGGTCAGGGATGCATGAGATCTTCAGCCCCTGTCATTGAGGACGGAGTGGCATGGTGATTCCCCGCCTCCACTCCCTTCGCCAGCCCCTGCGGGTGGCTTCCTCTTAAGGTTAGCCCTGGGGTTCCCGTCCCAACCACCCTAGAGATGGGCCTGTCTCCTCTGAATCTGCCCCTGTCCCCGGTACCCCTCACGGGGGCTTCCCTGGTGGGGCCCGCCCCCTCGGAGAATCGGGCACTCTCCCAGCTACCCCCGGGCCAACCTGGCTATCGTGGGTTGATCGGTGACCCCCCAAAACATGTGTCCACATCCTAATCTCCTTACCTTATGTGGAAACAGATGGGATTTAAATTAAGGATTTTGAGATGAGGCACTTCTCCGGGATCCTCCAGGTGGCCCTAACTGCTGTCGTATGTGTCCTTGGAAGAACGAGGCAAGGGCAGGTAACACTGAAAAGAAGAGGCAGAGATTGGAGGGATGTGGACGAGGCACGGAAGTCCTCTCTAGAGCCTCTGGAGATGCACGGGTCCTGCCAACACTCGTCTTGGACGAGTTCTGGCTTCCAGAACCATGAGGGAATACATTTCTGTGGTTTTAAGCCCCCCAGTTGGTGGTCGTCTCAGTAGCCCCAGAAAGCTGACACGCAGCTGAGACCCCTTGCTGGCTGGAATCCGGACGGGCTACTCCGTGTTCTGCCCAAGGCCCAACAGCAGCGACCTCCCTTCCAGAAGGCCCAGCACAGGGCTCACTGCACCATGGCTGCTCCGCACACACTCACTGAACCGAATTGGGGTGAATTCACCAGTAGAAAGGCATGGCCTTGTGCACCCGGGTTCAAACCCCATTCTGTCACTTCCTTACGCTGTGTGTCCTCCAGCGTGTGGTCTGACTCCCGCATCCATGAAATGGGGACGATGGCGCCCACCTCACAGGGCAGCGTGGATTCAGACGAGGCAGTGGATGACAGGAGCCTGGGCCCCGAGGACGCCGCCCATGCTGCCAGGGTCAGAAGGCCCTGTGGCAGCTGACGGCGCCGGGTTTAGCCTGTAGCTCTGCCACGGGCTGGCTGTGCCCCTCGGGCCAGTGCCTTCACCTCTCTGAACTTTTATTATCAGCCAAGGACCAGGAAGGCGTCAGGGGATCGGATTGGAACGGCTAACTGGCAGGCAGTTTCAGCAGGGTCCGTCTGCCCCAGGGACCAGGCCCACAGGCTCAGAGTTGCCCCTCAGCCCTCCCCGGGGGGCCCTCCCTTGGAGTCCTTGCAGGGCCCCCGCACCAAAGTCCCTCAGCAAATGGTCCTGTCCCTTGGGTGAAGGTGCCCTCCAGGTTTCTTGAGGGGGCTGAAGGGAAGTTCCCTCCTCTACCCCCATTCCCAGCTCCCAGCTCCCCCTCCACCCCTGCCCCCTCGTGCACAGACTTCGGATGTCTCCTTTTCAAGGGAGCAGATCACAGACCCTGAAGCTGCCTCCCCCAAGGCCTGGGGCAAGAGGGGAGCGCTGGTGGGTGGGGTATCCAGTTCCCCTCTCTGCGTTCCTTCCCTGTGTTATCCTCCCTCCTCGTCACCCTCCTCTGCTGACCAAAGTGTCACCATCTGTCCCCATTTAATGGGTGGAATCACGGAGGCTCAGGCCGGGCCGGTCAATGACCCTGAGGGCCACAGCAGAGTCGAGTCCCTGCTCAGGCCCAGGACGACATGGCTCCTCCATCTGCTTTTCTCCCTCTAGTTGTGCGCCCCTCCCCTCCCTGACTACAGAAGTCCTCAGAGTTCAATTCTGAGCAGTTGGAAAGACCGAAGAAAATAATGTGTAATTGCCCCCATCCTATCACCCAGAATTAAACACTGTCAGAATTTGGGGGCACATCTTTCTCTTAAGTCAATGTCTTTTCCTCTCTCCTTTCTGTCCCCAAATGTCATCACCCTGCCTAAATGTTCCTCAATCTTCTCCCGCGTGGATAGATCCTATCCTACAAAGGGCATTCTTCCCTTGAGTACAGAAGCTTCGGGAGGTCCTGCAAACCACACACGAAGTCATGGAAAATGTGAATTTTCCACGGAGAGGGTGCCTAGCTCTCTTAAAATTCCCGAGGGATCCTGGGGGCCAAAGAAAGGCTAAGAGGAGGACAGTCCCGGTCACAGACATGAGCTGTGCCGTGAAGGGCGAACCATTTGGGCCTGAATTGGGGGATGACTGCCCCGGAAATGTGGTCTTGAGGTGCTGGAGACGCCTCAGTGGTAAGGGTCTCCATACATGGATGCTGGGGGCAGATGTGTGTGACCCACGTGCATCTGGGTTTGTGAAACACGGATTCCCAAATTCGTAGCCCAACATCCACCTACCCTTGTGTGGCAACTCTCCAAAGACCCCTCTGGCCCCACCCCTCCCGGGCTTCGAATCGTCTGGCAAGTGCCCCCTGCTCCGTGAGGTGCCCTTTGTTTCAGGGAGCCTGGGAGCCGTGTCCTATCACCTCCCGCGTGGCTTCGGGGAGCAGTGAGCCAGACGGAAGGATGGACTGCTTTCTTCCACGCCTCGTAGACCTACGATGCTCCAGGCACAAATCTCAGTTCTGAGATTCACAGTGGAGGGTGAGCTGGGTCCCCATAGGGGATACAGATGGTCAAGAGCAGCAAAGGTAAGTGAGCTCTGGGCCAGGCGGGGTCCCGCTTCGGGGAGACCAGCGCAGGAAAAGGAACAGAGAGTGAGGGAGGGGCTGGTTTAGGTAGGTGGTCAGGGAGATGATGAGTGGAAGCAGGAGTGGAGAGTGGCAGGGGGAGTAGGGAGGGGAGGTGCCAAATTCACGTGGACACAGGGAAATGGGCTCCGGGCTGAGGCGGCGGCCAGGATGAGGCTGTGCCGAGAACAGGCAGAAGGCTCCCGTCTCCCTGCCCTCCCCGTAGTAGGCTGGCTCTGCCAAGGGTCAATCTAGGCAGCCCTCAGTCAAGGCCATTGGTAGGCAGGGGAGGTCGACAGCTTGAGCTGGCTCTGAGCCCATGGTTGCCGGATCTGGCAAATAAAAATACAGGGTGCAAAATATTGCATGGGATATACTAAAAATGATTCTTGTTTATCTGAAATTCAAATTTGGGCATCCTGTATTTTATCCGGCGTCCTCTCTGGGCCTGGGTCACTGGCAGATGATCTTCCCCACGACAAGGGTCAATTCTTTTTTTAATTTTAATTTTATTTTATTTGAGAGAGAGAGAGAGAGAGAGAGAGTGTGTGTGTACAAGCGGGGGGGAGGGGCAGAGGGAGAGGGAGGAGCAGACACCCCTCTGAGCAGGGAGCCCTCTGTGGGGTTCCATTCCAAGGACCCCAAGATTATGACCTGAGCTGAAGGCAGCCGCTTAACTGACTGAGCCCCCCAGGTGTCCCAGCAAGGGTCCATTCTGAAGACAAGGCTGGCGTTCCTTGCAACAGTATTTGCAATTAGCAATGGGGAACCATGAAGGGTATCGAGCAAGGGAGGGGACGCTCTGATTTGCATTTGAGAAGAGTTACTTGGGTAGGAGGAGGGGCTTGGGTGGGAGAGGGAGAGGTAACAGGCACCTGGAGGCAGGGGGATGTCCAACAGGGGGCACGGAGGCCAGAAACAGGACGATGGCTGTGCGCAAGTGGGGGGTGGGAGGTGGAGTCAAGAGGCATTTAGGAAGCTGGGTTGAATGAATGGAGAATGCCTCCGAGTCTGTGGTGGGGAGCCGGGGTGGATGGCGGTAGGAGCATGAGGCAGAGCCCGTGGAGTCCAGCCTTGTGAGCGTCCGGGTTGGTCCTGCCATGTCTGAGCAGGTCTCCTGCTGGAAGGGTCCAGCAGACAGCTAGATGCGTAGCTCTGGAGCCAGCAAGAGGAGACTGAGGACTTCGGTCATCACCTGCCTGCACGTGGCCATGGAAATGCTGGGTGTGAAGAGATCCAGACCGAGGGCAGGAAGCTGGTGCTGAGGGATGGGGAGGGAGGGGAGATCAGAAACGTGACTGGGAATACGGAGGGAGTCAGGGGAGGGTTTGCAAGGAAGGTGTCATCAACGCTGGCAAATGCTGTAGGGAGGATCTGAGATGTGACCATTGGATTTGGGGGTCGGGACGCTGGGGACACGCCAGCTACGATTTCAGGTGAGTAGGGGTGAAAGTAGGGCAGGAGAGGCAGAAGAAGCCAGCCACGTTCACGTGTTCAGTCATCCGCTCATGGATTCATTCATCCTTTCAGGCTTGGAGCAGAGAGGACAACAGCCCTCCGGGAGCCAAGGGCTGGGAGGCTGGAAGGTGTGACCAGGGGACTGGGGAGGGGGGACGAGGAGGGGGATGACCTAGAGGAGCAGAGGGTTCAATGGGAGACAAGGGAGGAACTGTCTGGGGCAGCACCTGGAAGCAGCCTTGATGGTGGGAGTGGACGGAGGGGCAGGATCTCCTGGAGGGCTGCAGGGAGGCGGTGTCTTCTGGGGATACCCAGACTCAGAGGAGGTGGGAAAGAAAGTCCCTGAAGATCTTGAATCTTCAGAGAGCTGGTGAACCATGGCCTGGGAGACCAGGGGCTCTGTGGCAAGGTTTGGAGTGGTAGGGAGGGGGGTTGGAACCACGGGAGGCTCCATTGACCCGCAGGGGAACTCTGGGCCAAAGAAGGCAGAGATTGGCTGCAAAAGCCCCAGGGCCCCAGTCTGCCCCATACCCTGCCCACTTCTTCCTGACCCCCATCCTTCCGAATCCCTAGACTTTCTCATCCTCTCCGCAGCAGAATCCATGCCCAGTAAGTAGTAGAAATGACCCCTCGGAGGCCTGGACCACAGAGTAACCTTCCCAGCCTCTCCCCTCTCCCAACCCCGCCCCAACCCAACCCATGGCATTCCACACCGCATTCTGGTGAATGGACAAAGCAGGCCAAAGCGAGGCAGCTGCGATGGCAGGATTTCGGGCTGTGGGGTGCAGAGGAGAGAGAAAGATCTTCCCAGCCTCTCAGAGCCGGCAACTCTGATGGTGTGAGCGGACGCGGCCCCGTGTCCTTCCGGGGCTTGCCACTCCGGGGGGAATAATGACAGCCTGATACCCATCCCTTCCCACCAGCGAGGCTACAGAAGTATTTCCAAGGCAGAGCCGTCAGAAGCAAGAGAGAAATCAAGACACTTCCCTCGCCTGCGCTGTCAGTGCTGCACATGAAGGCACATCAGATAAGCTTCTTGTCTTGTATGTGGTCAAGGTGTCAGACGGGCCGGCTGCTGTCTGCTTCCCTCCGTGGTTCTCACTGCTCAGCTGGGCCTCTGGAAAGCCTGGGGAAGGCGTGGGCAGAGGCCACTCACTCTTGGAGCCAGGGCTGGGGTGGCATCCTCAGGCTCGCTGGATGCAAAAATGTCTGGTCTTCTCCTGGTCTATAGTCTCCCGTAGCTCCCTAGGACCGGTAGTATCACCTCCGCACTCCTCACCCTGGAGATGGAGGGAGGCCTTCCAGGCAACCCTCGTGCTGTTTCTCATCACACATGTTGCTCTGACCAGGACGAAATAGGCTCTGTGCTTTTCAACCTCAAGCTCACGGTTCATGGCCCCGCTTCAGCGTCCCTCCTCCAGGAAGTCCCCAGCTGCCAGCCTCATTCTTCTACTCTTCTGTGCTTTTCAGAGCTGAGATGTCAGCTTCCATTTCCGTGTGTCCCCTGAGTGTCTGGCATAGACAGAGTGCTGCGTGGCCTGGGTGTCAGTAAATTCATTCAGTGGCTTTTCTACCTTGTTCAAATTTGGTTCGCATACATTAAGCACTTACTATATACAGGCCTTAAATTTCACATCCTCGCCTCCTTAATATTTGCACAATAGTGTGGTGTATTCGTTTTCTGTGTCAGGGAACGGGGGCTCAGAGAGGCTAAGGAATAATCCACAGTCACGCAGCCAACAAGTGTCAGGGTTGGGATTACTCTGAGCGGTTCCTGAGGTCAGAATCTGGAGGTTTCTACTCTGGGCTTTGTGCTTCCAGGTACACCACCCAATAGGGTGTTGGAGGAAGCAGAGAGTAGTGGTTTGCTGTTTCCACACTGACTTTGATTTCAACCTGCTCTTTCTTTTTCATTTTTTTTTTTCTTAGAACAGAAGAAATTTGTGTTCAGGTCTCACTCTTCAATTCCATTCATTGCCTCTGTTCCAGGTGGAGTGCCTGAGCTAGAGAGAAGCACAGAAAGGTCACCTGGTCCCCCCTGCCTCCAGTCAGGACTCTTGGTCATTTCAAGTGAGAGAAACCCAACTGGGTTGGTTAATAATATGCGCCAACTTGGCTAGGCCGCAGGACCCAGATATTTGGTCAAACACTAGTCTAGATGTTGCTGGGGAGATTGTTTTTAGATGATACTAATATTTAAATGAGTAGCCTTTGAGTCAAGTGGGTCACCTTCCATGATGTGGTGGGCCTTGTCCAATCAGTTGAAGGTCTTAAGAGAAAAAACACTGACTTCCCCGAGGAAGAGAGAATTCTGCCAGCGGTCTGACTTTGGCCTTGGAGCTGCAACATCAGCTCATCCCTGGTCTCAGCCTGCTGGTCCACCCTGCGGATCTGAGACTTGCCAGCCATCTCAATAGAGTGAGCCAGTTCCTTAAAATCTCTCATGCTCTCTCTTTCTTTCTCTATTCTGCCTTCCTCTGTGTTGGCTTCATTCGTGAGCAGGCTTTCCTCAGGAGGTGAAAAGAAAGATGCCAGTAGTTCTAACATTGCTAAGCTTAGCAAACCACAGAAAGGGAGGGCTTCCTTTTTAATAATTCTTGCAAAAGTTCTGGGATTGACATTCATTGGCTTGGCTCAGGTGACTAACCCTGAGCCAGTTGCTGAGACTCTGCCTGGGCCAGGAGGCCAGGTGCCCCTCCTTTCTATGGCCTGACAGTGGTTCCTACATATTCGCTTGCTCCCTGCCTTGAGGCAGATCCAAGGAACTGAATCGGCCTGAAACTGGAACTGCAGATCTGAAGACAAAGCACACTAGCGTGATGGAGCCTAGGGATTCCTTTGAAGGGGGTTGGAGGTGGAACCAAACTTTAAACATTCCCTTGGAAAACAGTTTGGCTAAAACTGAAATCTGGTTCATGACTCCTCCTCATCCCTCATGGAGCTCAGGAGTCCTCTGCCCAATGCTTGAATCCCTTCTATAACATTTCCAAGTGGTTGAATACCTCTAGTGACAGGAAGCTCATTACCTATCAGGGCAGTCCATGCCATTTTTGGCTACCTCTGACTAGGAGGAAGTTCATCATGTTGAACTGAAGTCTGCCTCTATACTTTATTCATCAGCCCCTTTCTGCCCTCTAGCCACTCCCACCCCTTCCTGCCCTAATCCAGCACTATGTCAACCCCTCATCCACTCTGAGGCCCTCCAGGCCTCTAAGTCAGCTCTTCTATCAGCTGTTCTCCAGATGCTGAGCCAAGCACATTACTCATGTTATCTTATGTCTGCCTCTTTGATATGGACACTGTTATTGTGCCCATTTTACTGATGAGGAAACTGAGCCTCAGAGATGTGAAGGCTTGCTTAAGGAATATGAGCTGAGTAGGAGAATCGCACTGACTCCAAAACCCGTGTACTTTGCCACCAGGTTACCCCACCTTCAATTGTTTCTCAAATGACATGGTTTTAAGAACCCCCTGCCGTCTTTGCTTTTTTCTGGTTGTGACCCAGTAGACCTACAGTTCTCCAACTGGGTTTTCTGGGGCTGAACTGTATTGGTAAAGACTCATGTAGTTCCATATCATGGAACTCTCTCTCAAACTGTCTTCCTTATGGGCTCATATAACTGAAAAATTCCAGGGGGTTATGGCTTCAGGCATGGCTGGATCCAGAAGTTCAAACAATATTGTCAGGGCTCAGGCTCTCTTATTCTCTTTCTGCAGCTTTCCATAAGGCTATTCTCTGTCTTGGCCTCATTTTCAGGCAGGCCCTTTCCCTTAGTGGCCTTCGGCAACAACCAAAGTTTTACATTTTGTCAGTTTAGTAATCCCAGAGTTCTAGGCAAAGTCCCAGGACTGAGTGTCATTGGCTTGGCATGAGTAATGTGCTCTCCCTTAAGCCAATGGCTAGAGGCGGGATCCCGTGCTCGAATGGGTCAGACTTGGGTCACATGTTCATCTCCCGAGCTGGGGAATGGTGTTACTTTTACCAGATCGCATGGACTGAAAGTATGTGTGTATTTGTTGGGGGAGAGGATGTTGGGGAGTTCTCAAAAGAGAATAAAGGTGGTGTTTACAGAAGAAGCAAGAGTGGGTGGCAGTGGACACAGAGGTCCACTTATAAGCCAGACCTTCTCTAGGGGACTGGGGACTGGGGGTGTGTGTATGAGCCTTATAGGGGAAAAGGAGACCCTCACCTCCTTCTTCTGGGCACCCTACCTTTAGTAATGCAGCTAAGAATCCCAGTGTCAATTTTAGCAGCCATGTCACCCAGTCAGTGCATCTCCAAGGCCTGGGTCCCTGCCCCATGTGCCACAGCGCAGACCAGCCTCTTCCTGCCATACCTTGGACAGTGGCCAGCCCACAAAGATACTCAGTGAATGTTTGTTGAATGAATGCGTAAAACCGGCCGTGGCTCCAGGCAGCCGAGACCACACAGTGAGCCCCTAACCAGCCACTGCGGGCGTCTATAAGCTTGGGTGCTCCCTGTTGGGTCGCACGTTCCAGTTGACTGTGGGGATCCCCCACGTGTTGAGCGCAGGCCACGGGCTTCATGTCCACCCTCCCTCTTAAACTTCCATCCCGATGAGAGCCCTGTGAGGCAGGCGCTACTTCCTTCTCCGGCAGGCGAGGAACACGGGGGCTCAGAGGGGGCATGTAACTCTCCCAGGGTCACATATCCAGGGTGTGCAGAGCTGAGGCTAGAACCCACACCGGAGGACAAGGCTGGCGCCCTATCGCAAGTAGCTGCCGGTAATGACCGCGGCAAACCCGCACCGAGCGACCAGCACGCGTCAAGCATCCTACAAGGGTTTCACATGTACGGTCTCGTTTCATTCCCTCTTTACAGCAACTCTGCTGGGCAGAGGCAATTGTATCCCGTTTCACTGGTCAGGGAACTGGGGTGCAGGGAGGTTAAGTGACATGTCCAAGGTCACACACTAGGGAGTGGCTAAGCTGGGATCTGAAGGCGCAATGGATGCCGAGGTCTTCACCGCCTCCCTCGGGTTCCCCGCCGGCCCTTGTGTGATGACTCCGCTAGGCTCCGGGGGTGCAGCCGAACAGAATGCATGAAGGGCCCTGGCCCCCCGGACAGCACTCCAGTGGAATCATCAGACAGAAGTAATAAACCACAAAGTGAAAGGGAAGGTGGGACGTGTCGGATAGCAGAGAGCATTACAGAGGAAGCAACATGTAGGATAAGTGGACGGAAAGTCACGCAGGGGTCAGCAAGCCCTCCCTGACGAGGGGACATCCGAGCAGAAACCTGAATGAAGCAAGTGCGTGAGCCGTGCCCTGACTGCCTCGCAGGCCGAGGAACAGCACAAGCAAAGGCCCCGAGGTGGGAGCAGGCTGGCATGATCCAGGAGGACCAGCAGGACTGGAGCTGGTGATTGGGGGCCACGGGCAGGAAAGGGGCAGCTGGAGAGTGACCCACACCAGACGGTGTAGGGCCTGAAGCTCGCTGCAGGGAGGTGGCCTTCTCTTGCCCGAGCGCTGAAAGCCACTGGAAGATTTTGAGCGGAGGAGTGACCCGGCCTGACTGGTGATGAAGCGAGGCAGAACCGTCCAGAGGGAGCACGGAGGAGGGGCCATTCCTCGAAAGAAAGCCCGGATGTTGTTTCCAGAGGAAGGGAGGATAGATGCTGCGGACATCCACTGCGGAGGGAGGCCAGCTCCCCAGCTCTGCAGAAGAAGGGGGGCGTGTGGGACGAGGGGCTGCCGAGAAGTCCGTCTGGTGTGGGGCAGCCTGGTCTCCAGGACCCTCCTCCTGCTTCCTCTCCTTATCCCGCCAGCCCCGGAGCCGCTCCCGTGGGATGACGAGGAGGCGTCCGGTCTCAGGTGCTCGAGGGCCCGACTTCCCTTCCAGCTCCTGTGCCCCTGCAGCCGCTCAGCCTTCTCACGACCTCTGAACACGCTCTGCCTAGTCCAGCCTCCCGGCCTCTGCTCCCTGGGCTGTCCTCCTCGCCATCCCCACGGTCGCGATCCCACCAGCCTGTAAAGGGGACCATGCCACACGGCAAGGGGCTGCCTGTGGGATTGTCTTCCCCACTCGCCTGGGAGCTCCTGGAGACTGGGGGGCCCGTGTTGTTTCTCTGCGTCCTCATCACCTAGCCTGGGTGGGTGGGCAGGAAATAGCAGCCGAATGGTGAATGATGGATGAATAAATTATGATTGAGTGATGCAAGGGAGGGGTGAAGGATGGAGAGGAGAAGGAAGGATGGAAGGGAGGAAAGGAGAGGGAGAGAAGGGAAGGAGGGAAGGAGGAAAGGAAAGAAGGGAAGGAAGGAGAGGAGGAAAGAAAGGAAGGGAAGAAGAGAGGGAGGGAGGGAAGAAAGGGCAGGAAGAAGGGAAGAAAGGAAGAAGGAAGAGAGGGAGGGGGGAGAGAGGGGAGGAAGGAAAGAAGGGAGGGAGGGAAGGAAGGACGACCCAGTTCAAATGTGACCTTTCTTGGGAGCCTCCCTGATTTCCATGTTTCAAAGCCACATGTCATTTGTTTCTTAGTGCCAGTCATTTCTGGATGTGCCACCTCATCTCACTTTCCTGTGACTCCAGGAAATCAGTCTTAATCATCTCTATCTTTTCCTCTGGCCTTCCCGTCCCTCCCCATGCTGTCCCTGCCATGCCGTGGAGAACTCAAGAACTACGTACTGAATTAAAATGACAAGGGCCTTAGAAACATAGCAGTGTCCCTGCCAGGAGGATCAGTGGGGATCACAAGGGAGTGAAGAGGGCCCAGGGGGACAGGCTTCGGAGCTGTCCCAGGGAAGAAGGGCTGTGTGATAGCGTCCCATGGGCGCTTCAGGCAGACTCCGAGGCCGGTTCCCCGACAGCCCTGTGGGATGGGGATTCGTCTTCTAATAGCACAGGTGGGGAAACTGAGGATCACAGACTGCTCCAAGGCCGAGGTCACACAGCTACTAAGAGACAGGGCTGGAATGAGCCCCCGGGGGGGTAGCGTGTTGGTGGTAAGCGGGCTCGTCAGAAAAGATAAAAGGAACAAAAAAAGGAAAGGAAAGAGAAGAAAAGGAAGGAAGTCCTGATCTGTCGTGGCAGCCAGTTTCTGTGGTGTCAATACTCCCGCCGAGGCCAGTTTCCGGCTGCCAACACCGGGCCTGCGAAATTCCCAAATATATCACGGTGGCCTCCCGCAAGCGAGCCCAGCACGCAGCCACCACCACCACGGTCTGTCTGCTCGCGCAGCGGGTCTCCTCCCTCTTCCCTGGCCTGGGCTGAGGTTGGGGGGTAGCTGGGGGCCAGGGGACCCCCACCGGCCACAGGTTTTCCCCGCGGCTGCTCCCGAAGCTTCCCACATGGGCTCTCTCCCAGAAGCCCCTTGTCCTCTCCCTCTCTCTCTCTCTCTCATTCTTTGTCCTTCTGACACGGTTTCCCTCCCACTTCTATCTTCTCTATCTCTCCTTTTCTTGAGTGCTCCCTCCCTCTCAGAAAACATTTCAAAGTCTGTTTAAAAAACAACACAGTGACTGACTTTACAGGTTTTTTTCCCCTCTTCTTGAGAACAGGACGTGAGAAGGCCAGGTTGAATTTCCTGTGTGAAATGATGTGTGGGGTTTCTGAGCAAAACAAGGGTCAGGCTGTGGACCTGGAGGAGCTGATGCCAAGGTCAGCTGGGATCAAGCCTCAGACGGTGCGGCCCACGGGGCGCCCAGGCCCCCGCCGCCCTCCCTGGGGACAGGTTTTCTGGACGTGTGCTGGGAGAGAGCTGGGACGGGCCCAGAACATTCCACCGCACACCGCAGTTGCGCCCGATTCCTCCAGGCCCTCACCACAGGGCGAGAGGGGGGGCCCCCACCAGTCCAGGCCCAGCTCCTCCTCTTCCCACTGTGGGCGCGACTCAGACTTGGTGCGAGTCAGACGGCCTCTCCGAGCCTCAGTGTCTCTGTCTGTAAAATGGGGATGAGGAGGCTGACGTTGGGGTCTGGCCGGTGAGACTAAATGTAGGTGACACTCCCGGCGGCGTACCTGGCACACAGGTGGCGGGGAGGTACCGTCGGCTCTGTCCCGCCAGGAGGAAGCGGAGGGAGGTGCTCTGTGGGAATACTAACCGTCATCTACCCTGTTCTATGGCAAAACCGTGAGTGCTTGAAGTTCTCTCGAGGCTTCCAGTAATTGGCTGTGGGGCCTTAAGCACATTACTTAACCTATTCGTGCCTCAGTCTCCTAATCTGTAAAGTGGGGCTTATGATAGGACCTACCAAGTAGGAGTCTTGCATGGATTCAATGAGTTCATATGTAAAAAGGGCTTAAAACAATGCCTGGTACATCGTAGGTGCTTAATGAGTGCCCGCTGTTATTATCAATTTACACGTCTTGAATGGGCGTCGAACAGGAGAACCTCGTGACATTTCTCAGTTAGAGTTAAGGAAGCTCCCGATCGGGACGCTCTCCATACAGTGTCCTCCCAGACATCATCATTAAGAGGCTCTCAGCCTCCCCGTGCTCTGCTGGTGTCCTCATCCGAGACTTGGGGTCCTAACAGTCCCCACTCGATGGGAGAGGTGTGAGCACCCCCTTGAGCAGTGCTTGGAAACCACGGAAATGATTATTACTCTTTCTCTTCCTGGTGGCTCAGAGTCCACGCGCTGTGGACAGGACGGTGTCGCCTCTGTGCCACATTGTGACCCGGGTGGTCCCATTCCTGGGGCTCAGGCGGACCTGGTCATGCCCTCAGCAACCCCTGACCCAGACCTAGCTACCCAGGGCCTCCCTGATCGGACTGAGGGCGGGCCTGTGACTCACGCTGGGTGGCGGAGAGCGCAGGCCAGGCAGAGGGATCCCAGCAAGCGTGATGTCTGCCGTCTGCTGGGGGCTTGTCACTGTTCCAAGCAAATTTGTGCATGAATTCCTTGACCCTTCTCAGCATATTTCTCCTCCTTTTACATAAGGAAACAAGGAGTCAAGAAGCCTGATTTTGGTCCTGGTTCTGCCACTGACTCCCTCTGCGAGCTTGGGGAGGTCCTCTGATTTATTTACTTAACAGTCACGTAAGTGTCAAGTGCTGAGAAGTCATCATACCTGCTAACATTTCCCAAGTCCTCGTTATGCACCCAGGGCCACTCTGAACACTTTGCATCTGAGAGAAACACTCCCATTCCCATTTTACAGGTAGGAAAACTGAGGCCTCTATGGTTCACACAGCTGATAAGTGGCCCAGCTGTGATTCGAACCCAAGCCTCTGATTCTCTGGCCACGCCCCTAGATTACTAGCTCTGCCATCTCTACGGAGCCAGAGGGGAGAGCGTCTCTGTCCTCATGGCGTGAGGCTGGGAGCTCGCGGCCCTCTTCATGGTTTCTTGGTTGGCTCTGGTTTTAAGGAGGCAGAATGGGCTGTGTCCCTGATCTGGGAGTCCCGGTTCTGACCTCACCGACACGTGGCCCTGGGCAGATGGGCACATGGCCCCAGGGCTCTTGGCGCCTCTCTGAGACTCAGTTTTCCTCTCTCAATGAGGTATGTTCTCGAAGATGCTCTGTGCTCTTCCCACCTTCTGGGGGCAGCGAGGCTCTTAGCACCCCTCCGCACCCGATCCCTGTCCCATGCTGTCCCTTCCTCTCACCCCCAAAGCCTGGCCAGTCCTCTAGGGACTCACTCTTCGAACCAGTAGGTTGTATGTCTCCTGGTCTCCCTTCCCCTAATGGTGGGAGGGAGGCAGACGAGGCAGGTGAGATCCAAAGGCTCGGGGTTGGTATGGATCCCCTGCCCCCAGCCACACATGCCTGTCTGGCCCGGCGAGGGGCAGGGCTGTTTGTATTGACCGCTGCTGTCAGCACGGGGAAAGCAGCTGTTTGCCTCCAAATCTGAAATCGATGGGCCTCAGCCTAGCAGATGCCTGCGGGTGGGGGATTTGGAGCCAGGAACAGTTCCCTTTGAGTTTCAGAAACACTTTGCTGGGAGGGTCAGCTGGTATACGGCAGGACTGCAGAGCATGCTGGGAAGCCCGGGCCTATGGAGAGGAAGAGGCGGGGGCCAGGGGGCACCTTCTGGGCTCAGGTCCAACCCCCATGCTTTGGTGAATTTGTGCTTCTACTCATTGTTCTCCCCCTCTGGTGAGTAGCCTGGTGGCATAGGTCTGACAGTTCCGGGCTACGGTCATCGATCTGGTTCTAGTCCCCCTCTGACGTTGACCTGCCATGTGGCCTTGGGCAAGTCTCTGTCTCTCCCTGGGCCTCAGTTTCCTCAGGGGTCAAAGGAGGAGGTCAGAACAATGATCAGTCGAGACAGTCCGCTTTGCCCTCGGTGATGGTGGCGACAATATTCCCTCCTGTCTGGGCACGTTGCCCTCCCCAGGGAGGGCTCATGGAGGGGACATGGCCCTTGTGGGGGCATAACTGGTCTGTTTCACACCCAGAGTGTCAGTTACTGCCCCCTATCCACACATTCCTACCCCCTCCTGGCAACTCCCCTTCCAAAGGCCTCATGATACCCAACCCCCATCCCTGGGGCCTGCCCGTGTCTCCTAAGGAGGCTAGGGCTCTGCATTGGGTCAGGGACCGGGCCCCGGGTCATTGGCTATTTCTATGGGGATAAGGCTGGACTCCAGAAAGGGGACCTCGGGAACTGGGCCTTCAGATAGAGTCCTTATGATCACCCCAGAATTGGGCTCTAGTTTTGTTTTGTTTTTTTTGGCGTGGAACACTGGGCTGATGGTCTGGGCTGGGTCCCAAGCCCCGGACACACTCTGGTTTCTGGCCTTCAGCGTCCCCATCTGCAAAAGGGGTGTGCTCAGCTGACACAGCTTTAAGAGCCCTTTCAAGCCGATGTCCTCACATGCATGCTCTCTCTGTTCTCGCCACATTTCCTTGACCTCCCTCCCTTCCTCCCTCCCCTCTCCCCTCTCTGTTGCTGGTCCCCTCTTGGGGTCTCCTCACCCACTCTACCTGCAGCATCCTCAGGCCTCCTGAACCAGCCTAGCCCTTCCCTCCCCTCCTCCCCTCTACTCTTTAAGAAGAAACTTCAGGGGTGCCTGGCTGGGTCAGTCAGTAGAACATGTGACTCTTGATCTTGGGGTTGTGAGTTCAAGCCCCATGCTGGGCGTTGGAGCCTACTTAAAATTAAAAAAAAAAAAGAAGAAGAAGAAGAACCTTCCAAAGCACCTGTGTAATCATACCCTACCCCGCTCAGCAGCCTCCCTGGCTCCCTATTGCCCAAGACATAGAGATCCAAGGATTGGATCTCCTTGAGATCCTCTTCTTGAGGCCCTCGGTGCTCTGCTCCCAGCCCACCCTTCCATTCCTGTCCCCACCCTCCCCACAAGGAGCTCCCAGTCACAGCGGGCTGCCCTCTCTCCTCAAGCGGGACCCCGGGCTTCCCCACCTCTTGGCCTTTGCTCTGGCCCTTCCACCTGCCCATAATGCCTTCCCTCCTTTTTCCTTCTGTCTAACCCTGCTTCTTCAGGGCCCCCACCTCGGGCATGTCTGTCATAGTTCCTGGTGCTCAGAGCTCCCACAGCCCTGACTGCAGCCTCCTCCACGCTGCAGGCCTGGGTCAGATTCGAGGAGGCCCCCACAGCGGGGGGATCGCTCCATGGCAGGGGTGTCGCCAACTCCTCCCAAACTCCAGGAGACTGTGTGCTCCCTGAGGACAGGGCCTAGGTCTTCTCCGTGACACTCCTTAGGGCCTTGCTCAGGAGGCAAGGAAAGCACGTGCTTCCCTGAGCTGGTCTGCCCTGCCAACAAGAGCACGAGTAGTATGTTTAGAAGGGGGTTGGGTTACATGGGAATGAGCCGGAATCGGAGGCTTTATCCTAAACCAGGTGGATTTGAGTCAGATGGGCCCGCCACCCACGTTGGGTTCAGCTGGGTTATCTGGCCTCAATTGGATTAGTTAAAGTGAATTAATTGGACTGGGCTAGTTAGTAGAGTTGGCTTAGTTACATTGGACTGGTTAGGGAAAATCGCTTGTTGAGCTGAATCAAGTTGGATTCCTTGGACTGGGAGAGCTGGATGGGTTTGAGCTGGGTAAAGCGAGTTGGATTGTGAGAGTTGAGCTAGGATATTGGGCTGGCTTTATTTAGCTGGGTTTATTCAGCTGGGTTGGGTGAGTTGGGCTGGTTTGGGCTGCTTTAGATGGATCTGGCTGGTTAACTGGCTTCAGTTAGGTTAGTTGTGTTAGGCTACTGAGTTGAGTCTTAGGCTGCTATAATAGAGCACCACAGACAGCGTGCTTAAACAATAAACATTTATTTCGCACGGTGCTGGAGGCTGGAGGTCCAAGCTCAAGGTGCCGGCACGGTGAGGTTCTTGACGGAGGCCCTCTTCCGGGTTGCCAGATGGCCACTTCTTGTTATAGCCTCACAAGGTGGAGAGAGAAAGCTCTGCTCTCTTTGTCCCTTTATAAGTGCACTAACGCCATCATAAGAGTTCCGCCCTTAGGACCTAATTATGTCCCAGAGGCCCCACCTCCAAATACCAACACATTGATGATTTAGGCCTCAACCTATGAATTCAGAGGGCGTGCAAATGCTCAGCTCATAGCAAGTTGGGTTGGATGCCGTGGGATGGGTCAGTTGAGTTTGGCTAACTAAGTGGGCTGAATCAGGTGGGTAGGGTAGGGCTTCTTGAATTGGTCTGGTTGGTTGAATTGGGCTTGGTTAGATGGGTTGAACTCATTACTTGGGTTCGGTTAGTTGGTTGGGTGATTGGTTGGGGTTGGCGTGGGCAGGGTTAGTTGGGTAGAGCTAGTGGGATGGGATGGGTCACTTGGGTTTATAGAATTGGGCTAGCTTAGACAGGTTGGGCTGGTTGGCTTGTCTGGCTTAGGATAAGCTGGCTTGGTGGGCTGAGTTCCGGGCTGGCTCGGTCTGGCCTGGGTTCTGGGCTGGCTGGGGGATAGCCACAGTGCTCTGAGTTCTGCTCAGTCTCTAGCTCTGAGCCAGGGCGTGTGGGGGGTGGTGGGCGCCTTGGCCACAAATAGCTGTGGGGAACACAAACAGTTTGGTCTTCAAAGACCTCAGTGGTGGTGGCTGTAACTTTCCACACGGCCCCAGTAAGCACATCTCTAAGCCTCGTGTTTGGGCCCAGCTGCTGCTTCCTCTGCAAGCAAACCACAAGGTGGGGGGCGGGAGAGGTGGGGAGCATGGGGGCTCTGAGCCCCTCCTCGTCAGGCATCCCCCAGCTTAGACACGAAGTGTTCTCTGCCAGAAAAAGAGAGAACGACCCATGGAAGGACGCAAACTCTGCAGTGGCCCCCATGCGCCAGACCCGACCGAGGGGAGGACGAGACCGTGGCGAGGCAGGAGCAGAGTGGGGGTGACGGTTAATCAACAGGCTTGGGAGAGCTGGAGGGTGCTGGGGACTTTGGTTTCTGCACAGCTGTGGTGGGAGCTGGGCTGGACATTCATTCATTTGCTCATTCATTCATTCATTCATTCATTGAAAACATGAGTTCTTGAGCACTCACCAAGTGCAAAGAGCTAGCAGGCAGGAGTCAAAGAAAGGAGCAATGATGATGGCTACGAAGACAACTGCGGGAACCCTGCCAGCCCCTGGCTTCTCGCTGCCACTGCTCAGACCCCTCTGCCCTCTCTGAAGGCACCTGCTGTAAACAGCTCAGAGCCCTTCTGTGCCCAGACGCAGTATGCCCTGTGTGCAGAGGCACTACGGTGGCTTAGCCCAGACAGCAGGGCCTGGCACTCACCCCCACCCAGAGGCCCCCCCCAGCTTCCCTGCCTCTGACCTCGTGCGGCACCCCACCATCCCACCCATGCCAGCCGAGCTGCCTCTGCTCCGGTCCCTGGGAAGGCAGAGCCTCTAAACCCCAGGGGCCTCATAGATTGTCAGATTGAAGCCTGCACTTCGGAGATGAGGAAGTGGGGGCCCAGAGTGGAGGGGCGCCTTGCCTTTGACACATAGCACGTGGGAGGCAGAGCCACACCTCTTTCTAGATGTCCCGATCCCCAGGCCAGGAGCAGCCACGTGGCTCAGTGGGAAGTCCATGTATTTATGATTCAGATAGCCCTAGGCTTGCTGTTTACACCTCTGTGGGCTTGGATGAGGGCCATGCAGCCTCAGTTTCCTCTAGGGGGATGGTTCTGACGCTGGACAATTTTGCCCATCAGGGAGGACATTTGGAAATACCTAGAGACACTTCTGGTTGTCACAAGTGGGGGTGGTGCAACCGGCATCGCATGGGCAGAGATGCTTCTGAACACGGCACAGAGCCCAGGACAGCCCCTCACAACCACGAGGAGCCGGTCCCGAATAGCCGTAGTGCCGAGGCTGAGCACTGCCATTCTATGATGACCAACCGTCCCAGTTTTCCCAGAACCGAGGGGTTTCCTGGGACATGGGACTTCCTGTGCTAAAACAAGGACAGTCCCGGGAATCCAGGGCGGTTGGGCACGCCAGCCTCCTCCTCTGGAGAATGGGCCCATCACGAGCCACCCCCACCGCACTGTCATAAGGATTCTGTGAGATTCTGCAGGTCGGGGGCTCCGCACGGTGCCGGGCCGGGCTCGGCACGCCGTCAACCACGTGGGTACCACGCTCCCTGCTCGGTGCTTCCCAGACTCCTCCCTCCTGACGTCTTCACTTTGAATGTTCCCTCCTTGGTGCCTGGCCCTCCTCCCAAGACTCCCAGAGGGAGCTCCTTCGGGAAGCTGTCCTTGACTGGCCATCTCTAGAGGCCTCTCCCTGCCTCCCCATCGTCTGTCCCATGTGGTGCTCCTGTCCGCTCTCGGGTATTCGGAGGGTTAAGGGTCTTTCTTCTTTCCGGGTAGTTGAACTCACCGTCCCGGAGTTATCGGACTCCCTGCCGCCCATGCCCCAGCTTGACGGAGAGCTCTCCCAGCGTGGGAGCCGTGTCAGGTGTCTGTGCCCCGATGCCCAGCCCGGGGCCTGGTGTAGAAGAGCCGAGAGCAAACGTGCACTGGCTGAACTCCCTGAGCCCTCACCAGGTGGCAGGTGCTGCGGCCCGCAGCTCCTAGAGCCCCGGTCCTCTCCGCCAGCCAACCCCCTCCCCCCAGCATGCTGGTGGCGGGACAGGGCTCCCGGCAGAGGCTTAGCCCCGACCTTTGCAGCCTTGATGAAGCTCAGGGTTGAAGTCAGGAAGCTGGCACGAGGCTCCCAGTGCACGGAGTAAAGAGGCACAGTGGGACGCGGGTGGGAGCGCATCTTAGTCCATTACATTCACACGAAGGACGAGTTTTCTCGGTGTACAAATGCACTGACCCCTGAGGGCAGCGGTGACAGCTCAACCTGGGCTGGGCCTGGCCGCTTCCCTGCTGTGTAAGCGGGCTGGTGCTCTGGCTCCTTGGAGAGGCCACCCCAGAACCCCCCCTCCCTTCTGCTCCGGTTCCCCCGAGCGGCCCATCCCACACACCCCGCTATGGCCACGGCACCCCCCCCCGGCCCACCACACACACGGCGCAGGCCAGGAAGGGTGGATTTATTTACTCTTTGCCGATGCTGGCTTTTCTGCCCCTGAGGGCAAGGCTTGCTGGTTGCCCGTGTTTCCTGCCTGGGTGTTCCCTGCCGGGTGCCGGGTGGACGTGTCTTCCAGCCGCCCTGCCCTGGTCCCCCTCCGCCCTTGCCGCAAGCTTTCCCTCCGGTCCCCTCCCTGGCCGCCGGAAGTCAGACCCAGGAGCCTCCAGGTCCCCTCAGGTCTTTCTAAGCAGGAGGTTGGGCCCCGCCGGCTCTGGCCAGGTCGGCCCCGGTTGGGATGGCCGCAGAGGACACGCTGGTCAGCCGCACAGAGCACGGCAGGGCCCCTGTCCTGCCGGCTCCAGCCGGGCAACGGGACCGACCAAGAGACGCTTTCTGCTTCTCTGCCTCTGCCCATTGTTAAAGAAGAGCACCCTGAACTCGGCGGGGTGGAGCCGGGTGGGGAGGGGGGTGAGGCAGGGACCCGTCTTAAACTCCTTGACTTTGGGCTTGATGACTCAGGAGGAAACCGAGCCGCACCCCACGGTCTCAGGCGGCAGGCCGCTCTGTGGTGAACTGTCCTCCCAGAGACGCTTTTTTTTCTTCTTTCCAAATTTCAGTCATTCCGGTAACAACCTCACGATTTTTCTTACTCTAAATTCATATCGCCCATAATATTCCTTATTTAATATGTATTTTTATACGTATGAATTGTTTTTACCTCACTAAACTTAGCCTCATCCTTAGAAATCTCATCTGTGGACTCAAAGATTTGACTTGCTGGAGATTTTTTCCCTAAAGTAGAGGAAATAACCATGAAACGAGCAAATGCTGGTCCGGGTACCATCTCTGACGCAGTCGCGGGGAGGCAACGAGGAGGTTATTCCTGGGGAGGAGCCCCGGGCCCATTTGTTCTCAGACCCCTGAGATGACAAGCCTGGTGCCGTGGGCGCCACCTCCAGCTACGGGAGGCCTGAAAGCTGCCTAACGTCACGAGGGCTGCCGGGGAGCCGGACTCTGTTCTGTCCGGCCTCTGGGCGCAGCTGGACGGGTCTAGGCCTCATCATAATAATCCCAATATATTAGAACTGCCCTTTAGGGTTTCCAGAGCCCATTCCCAAACCCTAGGCTCACTGGGACCAGCCTAAGGTCACGTGAGCAGAGAGGATGGGGCAGAGACTGTTGGTCAAGGTCCCGGAATGCAATGGCTGGAAAGCCCAAAGTTTGTCTGGCCTTGTGCTTCCCAGAGGCTGGTCTGTGAGGTGGTTTGGGGGCCCCTTAAGGGGCCTTGGCTCACAGAGCGACAATGGAGCATGCCTCCCATTCTCTCACGCGTCAGGTACCAGCAGGGCAGAAGCCTCGGTGAGGTGCTAGAGGGTCTCTGATGCCCCTCTTATCCTTGCTGGCCTCCCACCCAGACATAGAGCCTCAGAGCCAGGGGCTTTGGCAGAGGAGTCTCTAGCTGGGGCTTTGTGACGGTTGCGGTAGGAGGCATTCTAAGATGGCCCCAGGATCGCCACGCCCTCCCCCCACTTCCCCGTGTACGCACCCGTCCTCTTGAGTGTGGACAGGACCTGGCGAATGTGACTTAGTAAATCGAGGGGTGTTTATCCTGGGTGGGCCTGGACTAATCAGAAGAAGCTGTACAAGAAGGCAAAGCATCAAGAGGTGTGTTCCTGCTGGCCTGGAAGACACCAAGCAGCCACTCTGTGAACTGCCTGTGGGCGGCCACATAGGAAGGAGCGGTGGGCAGTTTGGAGCGCTGGGAGGTGAGAGTGGCCCCCGGCTGACAGCTAGCAAGACCACAGATGCTGCCACACCGCTACCGCGGGCTGAACTCTGCTGCCGCCCGTGAGTTTGGAAGAGGAGCCTCAGCCCCAGGGAGGTTTCGGCTCTGCCAACACTGATTCCAGCCGGGTAAGACGCTGAGCAGAGGACCTAGCGAGCCCATGCCTGGACTCCTGACCTGTGGGAGCAGTGAGGTAATGCGTCTGTGTGGATTTAAGCTGATAAATTTGTTCCGCGGCAGTAGGAAAGCAATACCGTGTTTGTGCTTTCCTTGTATTTACCTTTGCAGTTACTTGATATTGGTTTTCTATTTAGTGTGATCATCTGTTGTCCTTAAATTTTTAAAAAGGGAAAATCAGTTCGATTTTTAAAATCAGTGTGGCAAATTAGAATTCTCTGATATTCATACGATCTAGAGGTATATTACGTCTTCTGTCCTTGAATCTGGGGCCGGGGGAAGGGGGACTGTGTCTGCTTCCACCATCAGAGCAAGACGCAAGTGACAGGATGTGATTTTCGTGTTAGGTCATCAAAGGCCATGCGGCATCTGCTTGGTTCTCTCGGGACACCTGTGCTCGAGAAGCCAGCTTGCACGTGAGACCCCAGACTACTCTGAGACCACGGTGCTGGAGAGCCACGTGTGGGCGCTCCACCGCCAGCCCCGCCGAGCTCCCTGCCGCCGGCCGTGGGAGTGAGTCAGCTCAGACGTCCGGCCCTGGCAAGCCTTCAGATGAATGCAGCCCCAGCCAGCATCTGACTGCACCTGCCTACAAGGCGCCAAAGAAAAAGCACCCCGCCAAGCCCCTCCTGAATTCCTGACAACATCACCAACAAAATCAAACGGTCGTTTTAAGCTGTCGCGTTTTAGGATCATTTGTTATGCAGCAGGAGCAACTGGACAATTAGTGACACGTTCGAGTGGTTCAAAAATAAAACAGTCCAAGAGTCTGGGATCGGTGGGCCTGCCAGAGGCTGGGCATTGGTGGGCTGCTGCAGCCTCTCCATTCACAGCCTCACCAGTGACGAATGTTTGCGGTGCCTCGTGGGTGGTGTGGGCATGCGTACCAGAGGCATCAGGGAGCTGGGGGACAGAGGCCTAATTTGAAGGAGGGGACACAGGTGAAGCTGCCAACTCCCAGCACGGGGTGGACTGCAGGTGCTCAGTCAATGTTTCTTGCAATGAACCGCCCCCAACCCGCCCCCAAGAGCAGCCATGCTGCATACTCATTCATTCATTCATTCATTCATCCATTCATCCATCCACAGACACTGACCAGGCACTGTGTGTCCAGTGGCTGGGAGACCCGTTCTTGCCCCCGAGGCACTTGCCTGCCAGTGTCATATGGAGGGTCAGTCTTGCCGAGTGATGAAGGAGGCAGGAGCGTGGCGGGCTGAGTTGTCAGCAAAGGCATGCTGGAGCGCTATGGGCCTTATCAGTATTTAAGCTTAGGCACTTAATAGATACCACACACCCTTCTAACCACGTTGGAATATTTACACCTGTTGATAGGCAATGGATGATATTCCTACTATCTCTATTTTCAGATAGGACACAGGCTCAGAGAGGTAAAGTAACTCGCAGGAAGGAGGCAGAGGAGGGGCTGGGACCCACGCTTTCCAAGCCCAGAGCCCGAATCCATCGTCTGTCCTGCCTTCCCAGCGCGTGGTAAGACTGAGAGACAGAGAGGACGCTCCATGTGGGGAAGGTGCAGGAGCAAAGGCTTAGAGGCAGGAATCTGCTTCCTGCAGCTCGGGGAAGGCGGAGAAGAGTGGGAGGCGGGGGGTTTGGAAGCCCAATCAGGATGTCTGCGTGCAGCTGTGCTGTTTCGGGAGCTGCCTGGATCATTAGAGCTCAGTTCCCCTCTCTCCATTTCCCCCCTCCCTCTCTTTCTCTTTCTTTCAAGGAATGTATTTTTTTTTTAACAATGTAAATGAGTCTAAATACCCGTGTGGGTGTGGGTGTGTGTATAAATATTTTTAGCAAGGTAAATGTCTTTAATCAAAGCTGGCCCCCCTCAGAGGTATTTCAGTTTGCCAAATGCACGGAGAAGATGCAGCCATCATCTTCTGGTTTCCAGCTCACAGATCACTTGGGCCCAGGAAGGCTTTGTGACAGTTGGGTTTATGAGGAACAGTCTCCCTGGCAGCCCGAGACACATGGCTGAGAGGAGGGGGCTCGAGTGGGGGGCCAAGAGGCCAGGCCCTCAGGGCACAGAGGGCCGGGGCCCCTTCTCCACCCCCAGGAGACGGTCCTAGGCCTCCTGCTCCCCTGGGAGGCGGGAATGAGCAATGGCTGCTAGAAGGGGAGGTGTCCTTTTCTTTCCCGTGCAGGTGAGGCCCAGGGAGGGTGTCAGACTTGTCCAAGGTCATGCAGTCAGACCCTGTGACAGACCCCCAGTGCAGGGGTTTTCCCTCTGCACTGGGCTCGTTCGTGCTCAGGGTAAAAGAGCATCGGAGCGTCCTCAGGTCCCCATCTCCACCCCCCTGGAAGGAGAGAGAAATGCGTGGAGAGATCAATGCCCTGAGCCAAAGGGCCGGGGAGATAATCGTGGGGTTTTTGACAAGGCTTTCTCCGTTCTTGGCTGCCCCCACCAGGTCCCGATCAGGCCAGCCTTAAACGGGGTCCTCCTGATGCGTCTGGGGGGATGGGAGAATGAAAGGAAGGTTAGCTGGCCATGGGGAAGCCAGGACAGAGCTGAGGTGGGAGAGCCAGACTTCCGGAAGGCCGCCTGGGGCTCTGAGGAGAGCACTGCACAGGGAGTCAGAGGCCCAGGGTCCAGCGCGAGGAGGCTGCTGCCTTCTCTGCGAGCACAGACATTCATCGAATCCACTCAGTGAGTATTTGCTGCGGGTCCATATGCCTGGCTCTGTGCTAGAAAGGGGGAGAGGGGGGAAATGGGGCTGACTCGGTTAGTCCCAGGAACTCACTGTGCAGCAGGGGAGAGAACCCATGGGGATATTGCTATGGTGTATAGTTTGGCCGGGACCAGGAGGGAAAAGAGAGAGGGCGGGCTGTGGGGCTTGGGCTAGAAGGGGTGGGAGAGGAAGCTGATCCGGGCAGGCGTGGGAAGGGCATCCCCAGAACAGGTGCAGCCCAGACAGAGACCTGGAGAGGGCGGACTGAGGGGCGCGCGCGGTCCTGCCCAGTTGGAGCAGTCCTCAGGACGGAAGAAACGTTTGGAAAGTGTGCTTGGAACCAGGTCAGGCTGGTTCTTGAGTGACCAGGGAAAGATTTTGGACTTTATTCTTTTAGTCAGCAGGAGCCCTTGAAGGGTTTCCAGGGAGGACATGTCGATAAGCGTGCGAACCGGGAAGAGTCACCTTTGGAAAGTTTACTGCCCCTCTAATTCTTCAGGGCTCGGCTTCTTTCTCCGTGGGGAGAGGGAACAGGACTAGATCGGGACTAGCAAATACTTGGCACACGCGTTCCCCGGCGTCCACAGCAGGCATCACTAGTCGCTCCCTGCACATTCTCCCGCGGCGCTCCCCAGCCCCCCGCCGGTCTCTGCCATCCCACGGAGATGGCCGGGAGGATGGCGCTGATTGGCCATTTCTCAAAAAGGTGATGTCGGTGATCTAATTGCCATGAAGGCAGCAGCAGACAGAAGACAGAAGAGCTTCTGTCCCGTCTTGCCTTCCGATCAGCTCCCCACTCAGGGCGCTATTCCTGACTGCGGAGAGGTGGAGAGGTTCGACTGGGCCTTTCTGCAAAAAGCTTGCATCCCCGCACCAAGGGCTTGACTCCACCTTTCTGCTAAATCCCCACCGTCCTCCCAGTCCAGACGAAGAGGGCTGATTTAGAGGGGTACCCTCCAGCCTTGCCGCTGTCCCCAGAGCTGCTAAGGGCTCTCTGCCATCCCCGGCCGCAGCCCTGGTGGTCCTAAACGCGGTGTGTGAGGAGCTCCTGGTTTTGCTGGCACAGCACAGACGCCCAGTTAGTTAGAAAAACATGCGGCTTACTCTTCCCTCTCTGGGTCCTCCAGCCACCACCTTCTAATTCAATTTCCCTTGAAAAACAATGGTTGCAATGGAGGGAGAAACAAGATTTTCTGAAACTTTGTAAAGCTTTGCAAAATAATTACCCCCGAAACTGGCAGACTCCCCACCAGCTGGATTTGCCCCTCGCTTCCCCCCCTGGAGTTGCCCTCCCAGATCGGATCCTGGGCATCCGCTGGGCATGGGGTCCCCGGAGGTCACTGCCCTCCCTCCTGGCTGCTCACCTCCTCTTTCAGTGAGGACTGGTTTGGGAGGCGAGGGGGGAGGAGGAGGTGGTCTCTCTATCCCCCACGCCCGGCCACGGCAGGGACCAGATCTTTCCTGGAAGCTCCTCGAGCTGGTTTCACCTTCCTGGTGCCCTGGCTGAGCCCCGGGGAGGGTGTGTGACTGCAACCCCACGGAGGAGCGGGGGCCAGAGGGAGGCACCAAAGTGCTCCCCAAGTCCTGACCCACAGAAATTGCAACATAATAAGTGTTTATTGTTTTAAGCCATTAAATTCGGGAATAGTCTTTTTTTTTCCTCGTTTTTTTATTTGATTTGATTTTTCCAGTGTTCCAAGTTTCATAAGGTAATGTACCAGCCCTCTGTCGGCAGAACTCCCTGCTGAGTCACGGCACCCATTCGCCTGGCTTTGTTAAGAAAATCATCTAACACTTGGAAATAGGCAAGGAGAAGGCGGCAGGTCTCTTCACTGTCATATCGGGGCTCCGTTTAACAGGCCTGCCATGAGTGCTTAATTATCAGGAGGAATGTACCTTTGGCTTAGTGTATGCCATTAGAAGGTCTGACTTTAGAAGTTATATGTTAACTTACGGATTTCTGTCTAATAGAAAACCCCCTAAGGTTATGGATTGTTGGCCCTTTAGGACATTAACCAGTTTTGTATCTAACTGAGCCATTTTATTCTAACGTTCTTCCTCTAGTATTCCTTAACAGTCCTCTAGTCTCCTTTGAAAGAGCACTGCCATCTTACTGCTGGTCTCATTCATGAATTAAACAATTTTTAAACATTTGTTGAATCTATATTTGCATGGGAGTCATACTTTAAAAAAATATATATACACATATACTTTGACCACTTACATACCTTCAGGAATGGGGAACTCATTACCTATCATGGACCCCAAGAGTCTTAGGACAGCTCCTAGAACAGGCTTAGGAGTTCTTCCTTATCCTTCTAGCTACATCCTCTAGCTCTTGTTCTTCACTGAAGGAGAACCTCAGGAAGTGAGCTGAATCCTTAATCCCTGTGGCATCAACTCACCCCTCAGAGCACTGGTACTGGATGCAGAGAGATGAAGAGGCTTCCACAGGGCCGATCATCTTTCTGCAGAAGCCTTTCCCAGGTTTACATCCCAGCATCAAGGGCTTTTCACTATGGAGTACATATTTTGTAAACAGAAAAAGAAGTAATTAAATTAAATTTAAAAAAAGAATTAAATTCTAAAAAGAATTTAATTCTTTTTTTAAATTTAATTTAATTTAGAATTTAATTGGTATCTATAGATTTAGAATGCTATCTAAATTTTGTGTCTGTGAGTGGAAGGAGAATGGATAAGTGAATGGGGAAGAGCTATTTTTTGATGCTGCTCTGTGCCCAGGCTTATGCAGTTCAAGGAACTGGAGATTGGCAGGGGTCCACTCTGACCCTCTACCTAAACTCTTCTCTTTAGGTTATGGAGGGATATCACTAGGTAAGATCTCACTGGTTTCCTTTCTGGCCTTGTGGTTTTGGGGATGAAGGCCAAATCCCCACCTCGACCCTCTCTGTTATGGCCCACCCCTGCACCCCACCCTCCCTTGTCTCATGCCAGGCTCCCCTTTGCCCCCTTCATTCCAGGCACACTTTCTCTCCCTTAGCTTCACTATGATCCTTTGCACCACCTGGTCTTTGCTCATGCTGTCCTCTGTCCCTGCGATGCATCCTTCGTCTGCTCCTTGCCTCGACCACTTCCTGCCTTCACAGAGGCTCTCAGAGCACCTCTACCCTGCCCCTAACCCCTGCACTCAGTAGGTGGCAATTTAATATTTCTTTGTGAATGACTTGCTAGTGCTGGCCTCCCCTGCTGGACTATGGGTCACAGGAAGATGGGGGCCACCTCTGCATTGTCCCATGTTTTGTCCCCCAGGGCTCACACTGGGCCTGGTGGACAGCGGACACTCTGAGCCCATGGGGCACAGGGTCTGGCAAAGAAGTAAAGGTTTCATGGCACGTGGTGGCGAAATGGGAGGCTAGCTCTTCAGTTGCTGGGCCCGAGGTCCAGTGCTCCCTTTGCGGCCAAGTGTGCGGGGGTGGGGGGGTGGGGGGCGGCAAACTCATTTCTTGTTAAACTGGATGGCAGTGCCTTGGCCTTTCGCATACCCACAAGCCGTGACTCAGGTTATGTGAAATACAACCAAATGCTCCTTCTTTTTTTCTCTAAAGACAGCAGCTTACTAGCCACAAGAGGCCTCTTGCCGCCTACTCACACCTCAGCCAGAGGGTTTTCTTTATTTAAAAAAAAACATGTATATCGCAATGGAGGTAAATGCTCATTGAAAAAAATGCAAAATGCTAGCGAAGTGTGGTAAGAACAAAGTGGAAGGCCTCCTGCCATCGCGCTCCCAGAGGTAACCACCGTGCTGTCTACACTGTGAAATAACCAGAACAATGATCACGCCTGACTTACCTGCCTACTCGCAGCCAGGCTCCTTCACATACGAAGTGCCACAGGCGCCCAGAAGGTGGGTACTTGGTTTTCATTCCGATTTCATCGACGGAGAACTGAAATGGGCAGAGCTCGAACAAGTTGCCCAAAGTCACACAGCTGGGAAGTGGCAGAGCCCGATCGGATTCCAGGGACAGCCGGGAGAGTCTCGGCGCTTCACCTAGAGACCTCGTCCTTGTACGCAGGTGTCTACCCTTAACGTCTCAGAGCCCAGGTGTTCAAGGATGGAGTCGGGACCTACGCCTTGACTGCTCTTTCCCCGCTCTGCGACCTCGGACAGCTTACTAAAGCTCTCAGTGCCCCAGCTTCTTCAGCTGTAAAATGGAGAGCAGGGCGGTTCCACTTTGGGCTGGTGGCCAGTTAGGGGATGGAGAGTGGCCGGAGCAGTGTTGCAGGTGTCGCTGTCATCCACACCAGGTGCGAGCTGTGCTCCGGGCACTGGGAGGCAGGCTTCCGGCTCCCTGGTGGGGAACCCCAATCCAGAGCCAATAATGACGCGCCCCTCCCCATACCCCCCGCCCTTTACTGGCAGCCCAGGGGCTGAGCCCAGACTTTCTGAATTGGAGCAGGTGTCGCTGTCACTGGGCTGCACCCGCTGCGAGCCGCGAGCCCTGCGAGGACCTTTCTGCCCATTTCAGCCGACCAGGGCTGCCTTGGTTGGGAGCTTGGGAGCCCGACGGTCCCGAGTTCAAGTCTGTCCTCTGGCGCTTCCTGCCGTGACGCCGTGAGCGCTTTGCCATTCGGCCTCAAGGTGGGCACAGAGCAGACGGGCAGCAGGAGAACGGGGTGGGCTGAGCCCCCACCTGCTGGAATCGAGAGGAGAAACTGAAGTGACGCATGCGCACGCTCGGCCCCACGTGCACCTCGTGATCCGAGAGGCGGCAGCTGCGAGCGTGACGTCACGGGCCCGTCACCACCGCGTCACAGTTGGACCTGAGCAGCCAGTGTGCAGGTGAGGGAACGGAGGCAGGGACTTGTCCACCGGAGGCAGGGACTTGTCCAAAGCTGCATTTCCGGCATTTAATGAGCTCTGTTGCCTCTGAGGGGACCACCCCGAGCCTCGGGGGAGCCAGCAGCCTCCTCTGCACCCCAGGGCAGGCCCCCCGGCCCCTGCCTCTAGTCCCCCTCCTCCCCTCACACCAGGTCTCCCTGCCGCAGCTGTAACACCCCTGGCCCACAGAACCCTGGGGAGAGGGCCCCGGACAGGGGGGCAGGGGGGAAGCCAGAGGCCGCAGCTGTCAAGAGGGAGAGGCTGAGAGCTGGCCAAAGGAATTCTAGACTCCCCGGATCCTGGATTGAGAGAAGCAGACATTCTTGAGATGATTGAGCCCCCATCTCTGTCTGACCCTTTTCAAATAAGCCGGAAGCGGCTTGCCCCGTAGTCAGCTGAGCAGTCGTCCAGCCTCTGCTTGTACACCCACCAGCCGGGAGCTTGCTGCCTCCTGAGGCCCCCGCCACACCCCAGGCAGCGCTAGCTCTTGGGGGCGCACGAGAAGGCGACCACGGGGGCGCAGGCAGGGCTGGTGGAAACGCATCCCTTCAGAGAAAGCCCTGGGGCAGAACTCACTGCACCCTCCCTGCCTACCTGGGGACATGTGACCAGCCGAGGGACCAGCCAAGGCCCACTTCCCGGGACTGTCAACCCTACCCCTTCCACACCAGCCTGTCCAGCCCTTCCTTGGCGAGTGACCGAACTTCGCACAACTTTGCACAACCGGGTTAATCCTCCCAACACCCTCATGCAGGGAAGGCTAGGACTATCCACGGATGGAAAAACTGAGGCAGAGGGCAGGGCAGCGGCATGCCCAAGTGTACATGGTAGTAAGTGGTAGAGGTGGGCACTGATCCCACCCTTGGGTAAAATGTCAGAGCCAGGAGGCTCCTGACACAGGATTGGTTCAGGGGCTTTCAACTGGCTGCTCAGCAGAATCACCTGGGGTGGGTCCCCCCAAACCTTAATTGTGTCTTTTAAAAGACCCCCCAACGTAGCCAGGGTCAACAATCACTGATGGATCCAAGCCTCTCATTTTTTAGGTGAGGCAGCAAAGGCCCAGAGAGGCCAAGTCGCTTGTCCAAGGTCACACAGTAACTCAGTGGTATTAGAACTGGGTCTTGGGGTCTCTCAAACCAGCAGGACTCTGACACTTCTCAGGGTTGATGCAAAATAAACTAATTGCATTTGGTTGGTCTATGTGCTGCCCACCCCCACCCTGTCCACACCGACCCCTGGCTGCAGCTGCCCAGCCCCCGGCCTGATTTCTCCTCTGGATTGGCTGGCTCCTCTGCATTTAGAAGCAGAGGGAAAATCCGCCAGGGGAAACAGTGGCAGGCATAGGGTCCTTTTGCCTCTGTCTGTGGGTTTGTCTTCCTCTCACCTCTCATGAGATGGGTTGGAGGATAAATACAGCAGTGTTCCTTGTGGAATGAAGAAGGGCCATACTTCGGCAAAGACGCTGGGGTGAGGGGGCTGGGCGTGACGGACGGGGGCCAGTCCGGAGGCTCCCTGGGTCTGGGCTGCAGCGAGCGAGGCTGATGGCACAGTGAGGACACACGGCTCAGTGCCCAGCAGCCAGGCTCCTCTCACCCCTTCCGTTTGCTGGTCGAGTGAATATAGCCTTAAACTGCCCCCCAGCGGACACCCCTCAGCGGGATGGGGCCAGTGGTCGTATGGTCCTGGCAAGATTAGATGAGATGAGACATGCTGGGCGGCTTCCTGCAGGCGAGTATAAGCGCCTACTGTTATCACAGGCCTCTCTCTTGGGGCCGGGCGTGAGCTTGTATGTCACTGTGCAGCCCTGGCTACGTCCCTTCTTACCCTGAAGCCTCAGTTGTCTCTTCTGTGAAATGGGAGGAGGGGTCCCTTCCTGTCCAGCTGGGGTCCCTTCCTGTCCAGCTGTTCAGAGTTGAGTTTTTACTGCTTTCAGACCATGTGGCAGTCACGCGTTTGGAGCAGACAAGGTCAAGAGCCACACCTGGCATCCGACCCCGATCCTTTCGGCACAGTCAAGGCAGGCAATGCTGACTATCCCCCACTCGGGAGGGGACACAACATGGAGGCCCAGTCTAGCCCTCCTGCCTCAACTATGCAGTATCTTCCCCGCCCGGCGGCTGGTTCTGAAAACCTACCATCTGTCCAGACCTTCTGAAGCTCCGTTTGTTGACCGCCTGCTGCGTGTCGGGCCCTGTGACGCGGTGTGACTTGCTCAGAGTCTCAGTGGGAGGAATGAGCCCGGCACTGAGGCCTGTGTGGCTCTGAGTTTCTGCGCTTGGCCCCACACTGCTGTATTTTGCTAAAATAGTCCTCATGCTACATTTATAAATGTCTCACTGTGCTCCTGAGAGTTTATGGCAGTTGGTTAGAAGCATGGCCCCAGAATCCAAACTGCCAGGGTTCAAATCCTGGCTCTTGCCTTTGCTGTGTGACCTGGGGCCAGTTACTTAACCTCTCTGTGCCTCAGATGTTACATCTGTAAAATGAGTTACTGACTTCCTTCCAAGGAGAACAGTATAGAAAGGGAGGGGTATGAGGGTGGGGAGAACAACTTGACAGTTGAGAGTCGTGACACCACTACGTCAGCTTGTGGTCAAGGTCAATATCAACAATGATGGGTCATGGGGATAAGTACGTGCCTTTTATATGATGTGATGAAATGGCACTTTATCTCTGTGGTCTTCCTCCTCAAGTCCTGTAACTCCAGGCTAATCATGGGAAAAACACAAGAGAAATTCCAATAAAAGGACATGCTACACAATACTTGTCCAGGACTTCCCCAAAACTGTCAAGGTCATTTAAAAAAAAAAAAAAAAAAGGAAAGTCTAAGAACCTGTCCGAGCCAAGAGGAGCCTAATGAGACATGACAGCTAAACGTAATGCGGTGTCCTGGGTGGGATCCTGAACCAGAAAAAGGACATCAGGTGAAAACTACGGAAATCTGAATAAGGTATGGGTATTAACATCAACTCATTAGTTGTAACAAATGCTCCATACGAATGTCAGATATTAATCAAAGGGGGCCCTGTGTGTGTGTGTGGGGGGGGGTGTATGGGAACTCTGTATTATCTTCTCAATTTTTTCTGTATATCTGAAACTTCTGAACACTAAAGATTATCTTTTTTTTTTTTTTAATGGGAAGAATGAGAGTCCCTCCCTCCTAGGGTAGTTAGAAGGATAAAAGGAGCGAGTGCATGGAAATTGCTTTGAACAGACTCTGGTCCAGACTAAGCACTCCAGGATGGCTGGCGGTCATTATCATCGCTGGGTAGGGGAGGGCCACCCAGCGCGCGCACTGGAGGGTCACGTGGTTCGCTCCCCACTGCAGGGAAACCATTTCTCCCATGATTCTGAGAGGGCGGGTCCGGCCTTCTCAGGATTTGCTCACCCACCCTGTCGCAGTCAGCCTGTGTGTCCTCCCCTGGGGCCCAGGATGGGCAGAGGAGCAGAGGGGGCCGAGCGAGGAGCGGGTATGGCCCCAGTCTCAGAGCCGGCGAGCCCGGGGAGACCCCGATCCCCGCCAGCTGGTGACTTGGAGCAAGTGAAGGCACGGTCTCTTCCTCTCTCATGAAGTGGGGGTATTGGCTTCAACCTCATACGGCCTGGCTGGGGAGTAAGTGCTCAGATATAGGAAGAGTTCCGGAAGGGGGCAGGGGTGGGGTTAGCGTTTGGAGGAGTGTCCTGGATTGGATTCCATTGCTCGGCATCCCCATCCCCAAGCCTGCAGAACGGCCTTTCTCCTGGCCTCCAGATGGTTCCTCTCCTGCTCACATGGGGTGAGATGGGGCTCTGGGCACAGGTGGGCCCAGAACCAGGGGGCAGATGGCTCTTCTGGTCCCACAGGAGGCAAGTCCAGGGAGAGGCAGGGCCTGACAGCCATCTGCTTCTCCCCAGAGGAGAGGGGTGGGGTTGTCCCGGGGGAAGGGGAGGAGAGCTGGGTGTTGGCACTATCCGGGCACGCTGGAGCCTGGGGGTGTGGAAGAGGACTGCATGGCGCAGGGAACCCCCAGCTCCTGCCTCCAGAGACTCCAGAGCCCCGGTCTGGAGACTCGCAGCCCCACCCCGTCCTAGCCTGTCCTAGCTCCCGCAGCCACACCACCGCAACCCTGGCCTAAGGCTTGAAGTCCATTTGGTCCTCTATAGTCAATTCATCGCCTTGGAGTCTTTGACCTTGACCCCAGCCACAGACCAAGCCCTGATTCATCCTGGCACATGGCCCTGGCCACACTGAGCCCTGACCCTGCTCTCACATGGACCCATAACCACAGTCCTGACCCTAAGCAGCCATGTCAGAGATGCAGATACGGCTTCTGGAAGAGCCCAGGCCACTCACTCCCTGGGGCTGGCCTGCAGGGCCAACGGCGTCATCCCCGAATGTGAAGGCCATCCACACAGCTCTATGACAACCTGGACACGCACTACAAAGCCCTTGGCTGACCCTTGGGAGACCTGGGCCCTGCATCACCCCATTGTGACCTGGACACGTCCCACCCTCCTTGGCCTCAGTTTCCCCTCTACCCTTTGAGGGATGAATGGATGACCTTTGAGGACCTTCCCAGTTCTGACAGCTGGTGATTCAAGAGACATGAAATGCTCTTGTGGGCATGTTTCTAGACTTTTCCTTGCTCCTACTTCCCTAGTCTGAATCCCCTCCACTCTGCTCTCCTGGCCTCAGGCTCACAGCCCAGTGGTTAGAAACAACCTTTGGGGCCACACAGACCTGGCCTCAAACCCAGGGGGGACCTCGACAAGTTTCTTAACCTCTCAGAGCCTCAGTCTGCTTATCTGTGAAATGGGCATTTTGAACGTTGGGAAGTCTCATGCGGGTTATGGGAAGCTTTTGGCACAGCCTGGCATGAGCAAAGGGGCAGGACGTCAGAGCCGAATGTTCTGCCCTTGCGCGGGGTTCCTGGGCTTTACTCGGCTTCTTCCCTTTCACAGTGGGGAAACTGAGGCCTAGAGAGGTCGAGCTCCTTGTTGACAGAATGGGACCAGCAAATCCCATGGTCCACCCCCTAACCCTCTTCCTCTGCATGCCGTGGAAGCCATGGCAACCCTGGGCAGGTTGCCGCCCCTCTCTGAGACTCAGTTTCCTTCTGTGTGAGAGAAGGGTGTGGGCCCAGTGGGACCTCCCCCCACAGCTCCCACAGCTTCTCCGGCTCAGCTACTGAAGAAGACAGGAGCGTGCTGGGGTAGGAGGTTACGGCTGGATGGCAGGCCTTGAGAAACCTCTGGAATGCGGGTTTGAAAGTTTGGGGCCCGTTTTTGCTACAACGGCCTCCCCTTCTCCCCTCCTTTCTTTTCATGACTTTTCACCAACTATTTCTTCCCTTAATGCAAACCATTGTTTTTCCAGGGTGAAATTTAAATCAAAGCCACATGATTCCCTCAACACACGCACACCCTTGCCAAATGGAAGCGTGTTCTGGGGGAACAATAACACCCGTTGAAGAGGACTCTGATCTCTCTCTCTGGGGATCACCAGGCAATGGGAAGATCTGGGGAGCTTTGAGCTGGCCTGACTGTAGTGGGCTCAGAAGCTTCTAGGCCCTAATGTGGCTCAGGCCAGGGGCAGGGGACGGGAGGGCAAGAGCCCCTTTCCTGAGCCTAGGGTCTCCATCTCATAAGCCACAGGCGTATGGGATAGTGCCCAGACCCCTGCGCCCCCATCTGGGGGGTGGGTGGGTTGGCAAGGTCAGCCCATGAAGGCTTGGCCATTCAGGTGACCAGAAGCATGGCGGCAGTGTGATCTCTGGTTTGCGTCTGACTCTCACTTGCTGTGTGAGCCTGGACAAATTGCTTAACTTCTCTGAGCTTCAGTTCCCTTATTGATAAAATGGAGCTCTCGCCAGACCTCTTCTTGGGGCTGCAGGGAGAGGATGCAGGCGAACGGTCAGCACGTTCGGAGCCGAAGCACCAGGCACCTGCTGCACCACGTGGCTCCTGGAAGCAGCTCTGGAGGCTGCAGGAGTGAGGGGGGGGTCTCCGAGAGGAGGGAGGGAGAGAGCACTGGGTATCTGGAGAGGAGAGAAAGAGCAGGAGGGGCAGGAATGGGGAGGCGGGGACATCGGGCGAGCGGAGGATCCCCGGGCTCTGAAGGGGGCAGGCTGCTCTCCTTCAGGGAGGGGAAGGGAGGTGGAGGGACCCAGGGAGGTGGGGGAGGAGCCCAGCCAATCCTCAGGGACCGCTCTCCAGGGGCTTCCCCAGGCCTGGCCTCTGCTTTGCATAGTCTAGCACTCCCAGGTGTGCCCATAACTTGGAGCCCCTGGGGAGGGGTGAGGTCAGGAGAGCAGGGGCAACCTCCCTCCCCTCCCATGCACACACACAGAGTTAGCCACCTGCCCCCAGGCGCATGTCTCCAGAAGGCCCGGCCACCTGCGGGGCGAGCACACGCATACACATAGGTCCCCGCGTCCAGGCACAGACTGAGACATGCATGCAAATTTACACACGCTAGACTCCTATGCAAAATACAGACCCAGACAGGCCCTGGCCCAGAGACACGGCTCCGCACTGGCTCAGACCCGCCTGCAGGAGTGCACAGGTGTGCACGTGCTTGCACACACACTCGTGCAAAACCAGAGCCAGGGAGGCCTTCGGCAGCTCGGGCTCTGAGAGGACAGCCTTTCCGCTCCGTTCTCCTCTCCACGAACACAAACAGCACCTCTCCGGTGTCGGGGCCCGTGTCAGGCCCCAGACACAAACCAGACACAGTCCCCACTCCTGGAACTTCCATTCTAGTGAGAAAAAAGAAATCGATAATACTTGTTGAAATAATTCTTCTTCTTCACAAAGTCACGTGATTTTATTCCTTTAATCCTCACAATGAACTTCTGGAGTTGAGGGTATCTGTGTGACAGATTAGGACACGGGGAGCCCGGAGAGCTGGCGTCACGGCCTGCCGGAGGCCCCCTGAGCTGACAGGCAGCAGCCCCGCTCAGAGGGGCGGGGACAGGACTCTGCTTCCCCGAGGCGACCTCCACACCGGCCAGAGTGGCTCCGGGGACCATGCCCCACGTGGGGGGCGATCTGGGCTCACAGAAAGGCCTGGCCGCTGCCGTTAGCTCACCTGTGATGCTGGACCGGCCACTGTCTCCCCACTTTGCATCTGCGGGAAAAAATTATTCCGCCCCTCGTACAGAAGAGGACACGGCGTCTCTGAGAGGACAGGCGGCCTTATGAGGTGGCAGAGCTGGGCACCGCGCGCAGGACCAAGAGCCTCCTCCACCAGGGGTCAGAGAGATCCAGCCCCAGCACCCCAGACCCCTCAGTCAAGCGGTCAGGGAGACCTCCCTGGCCCTGGCTTCAGCCGGACACAGTGCTGGGCACAGGGGTGGGGTAAGTGGCAGACCCGGGGGGCCAGCCGGCCCCATCGGCTCCAGGCTCAGCCCCTAAAATCCAGCCGGGCCAGCCCATGGGCTCCGCATTGGTCCCAAAGTACCTTGAGAGTCAGCACCGAGCACCGCCAGGCCGAGGGAACCATGTTCCTTGAGGACCAGGACAAGAGGAAACAAATATTTAGTGCAGCGGTGGCTGACCCCCCTTTTCCTGCAGCAGGGGTGCAGGGAGGGGGCACCCTTCGTTCAGCCCCGCCCCAAGGGCTGCATCATTTCTGGGGCCCTCTTAGAAATCGCTCTCTCCTGGGGCAGCACCTGCCTGCTAGCCACTCATAGTCTGTCCCAGAGCTGCTTAGTCACCTGATCAATTTGGGGGATCTGATAAAATGCATATTCCTGGGCCGCTTCCCAATCTCAGGGCTGGAGTCCCAGAATCTGCATTTTTTCAAAGCCCAGAGATCCAGAGACCTGGAGAAGCCAGCACCAAGAACCCCCGACCCAGGGCCCTGACGACTAGGGTCTCCTGACTTATTAGTCAAAATTATTAGTCTTATTTAATGCTGGGTCCCTCCTCAAAGGATATAGTAGGTGCTCAGGAAATGCTTGGTAGTGATACTGGAGGGCTGGCCAGGGCTGTGCGGCACAGGTGCTTCTGGACAGCCACTGGCTTGCTGTGTGACCTTGGGTGAGACACCACCCTCTCTGGGCCTTGGCTCGCGTCATTTCTAGAGCTGACAGTGAGCCGCCGTCAGCCCCTAAAGGCTAGTTGAACACTTGGGAGGTGATCTTAGTCCCAGCCTAGGAAGGAACTAGACTGATTTCCCGGGCATCTCTGGGAGTTCCCTAGGTTACCCTCTGAAAAATGGGCCCAGGACATTGAGTCACCCTGAACTAAACTGGGCACAGCCTGGACCTAGAGGGCGCTGTTCCACACCTAAGGGGAGCAGCCTTGGCCAGTCCCTGAACCCCAGCCTGGGCCCAAGCGCTGAGCTTGAGAGAAGTGAGGACCCTCCTACCCTTCCCCCCACCCCCCACACCATGGGGAGGCCGAGATGGTGGGCGAGGAGCAGGTGCGCAGGCTCCCACTTCTTAGAATCCCTGCGAGGCCTGGGTGGGTGAGCTCATTTACGGGAAGGGGGGATGGGGGCTCGCTCTTCTCACCTGGCCTGCTTGGGGGGGCAGCAAGTGCGTCAGCAGCCCCGGGGCCTGGCCTGCCTCCGGAAACGCCGCCCAGGGCTCAGTCACGAACCCAGGCGGGCAGGGGGGGCAGCCGGAGCACTGAGGGGAGTCAGGTGACCTGCGAGGAAGCTTGGCTGGGGGCCTGGAGGCTGCGCCGGGGTGCAGAGTGAGGTCAACTTCCCCCTTCCTGGGCTTGTGCCCCCACAGCCGGCTGCCCAGCTGGATGTCTCTTCAACTGTCTGTCTGTCTGGCCTCTGTTCTCTGGCCCACCATAGGCTCAGGACCTCTGCTCGGTGCCCCCCGTGCCTGTGAGGGCTGAGTTCCCATCAACAGGCAGCCTCCGGGGGCCTTCAGGTCAGAGTCCCGCATCGGATTGGGGCGCAGACCCCAGCCAGGGCCTGGTGGAGAGAGCCTGGCCTCCCCCAGCCCTCCCTCTCCCTCCCTCCCTCCTCCACTTCTCTGCAGCTATTTAAAGCCAGTGGTGGCCGTGGGAAACTTCTTCAGATGTGTGGTTTCGTCTTCTTCAGCACAGGGACTGGGCGTCTGCTGTCTCTCGGTCTGGTGACTCACCCAGGGTGAGAAAAGCCTTTTTGTTGCTTGACGCTCGCTCGAGGCTCTGTGGTCTGAGAACCTGGCCTGACGGGGCCTTCCCTCACTGGGACTCCTGGAAGGCCTTGGAAGTGCCCGGAGCGGCCCCTTGGTCCTGTCACCAGACCCAGGGAGGCCAGGGGCTGAAACATACTGCTGGGAGGGTGCCTATCTTCAACACTCGTCACAGCTACACCTCCTCCAAGAAGGTGCCCTGATTCTCCCAAAGCCTCAAGCCATCTCCCCCTGAGCAATCCAGTCCTCTGCCCTCAGTCTTCCCATCTGTGAAGTGGGAAGTAAGCCTGCAAGTCCAAGCTTACAGATCTGCATGGAGGTGAACTGTAGAATGGGTATTATGGGGTTTGACACACAATAGGTGCTCAATGGGTGCGGTTTGTCCCCAGTAAGAGTTGCCAGCGTTGACTGAGCACTGATTTTGTGCCAAGCCCCTTATACGAATGATCCCATTTACTTCTAACAATTCTAGGAAGTGCTTACTAGTATCACTCCCATTTTACGGATGAGGAAACTGAGGCACAGGGAGCCAAGTTATGTACGCGTTATCTCGTAGCCATCTCGTAGCTAGTAAATGCAAAGCGAGATTCAAACCTGGGTGATGAGATTCAAAACCCCAGAGCCCAAGCCATTAACCACCTGTCCCGGGAGCTTGGCACATGGTAGCTGAGAAAAGTTTGGATTCTAAGAGCTATGAAGAGATGCCCCTTCCACCCAGAACCTTGTATGGGCTGTTCCCTCTGCTTGGAGACTGACTCCAGTCCGCTTGCCTGACCATATCCTCCTCAAGCTTGAGACCTCAGCTGGAAGGTCACTTCCTCCTGGAACCTTCCGGGATTGCCTCTTAGGTGCCCTCATGGCACATGGCCCCTCTCTGCCTACTTATAATTGCCTTTGAATCATGACCAGTGCAGTTGTCTGCCTGGGTTCCTACCTAGACTCTAAGTGTCCCTACAGCTGGGGTGGGTCTGGCCCCTCACGCTGCAGCCCCAGGGCAAGCACACTTCCTGGCACACAAGCGGTTCTCAAGGTTGTGGACTGAGTAAGTGCCACCAACGTGTCCAGGGTCTGGGTGAAGCAGGGAGGAGCATTTACCGGGGAAGTTTTCCAGGAACGTCTCTCTTGTAATAGAAATCCCTTTGGGAGAAGCAGGCCCTTAGGGCTGCTGCTCCGGAAGGTTTTAGGGGAGACAGGAGGTTTCCAGAGGGAGTTTGAAGAAAACCCGGTTTCTCAGGACAGCAGGTGGTCACCGCTCCATGGATGTGGGCATCCCCGGTCACGTGCTTCTAGCCCTGGAACATCGTGGAAGTAAGACGGAGGGAGTGTGTCCTGGGTCCCCCCCACTCCCTGCCACCCCTGGAAGAGGCTGCTGTCCCTTGAGGAAGGAGCCCTCAGCTCTGTCCCTGAGGGTCCAGAGGTCACCAGGGTCAGGCCAGAAGGTGCTCATTATAGGCTAGGCTTGGGGTCAGAGACAGGTGACAGGGAAGAGGGGAGCCCACAGTCTTGTGTCTCCAGGGTCGGAGGGGAGCCGGGCCCCCTGAGGGATGGCGTGGGGAGTGAGCCTGGGTGGCCCGGCCCGACAGAGCCGTAGCTACTGACTGGTGATGTCCCGTCGGGGCCACAAGAACTGCCACAAATACAGAGCGCTGTGGCCTCCGATGTGCCCAGCACATCACCCCTACCGGGTGGGGGTGAGGCCAGCTTCTCCGGCCACGGGAGCAGCTGGGCCAGCCGAGGGGCCCCCCTCTCTGCCCGGGGAAGGGGCCGTAGCCACAGCAGCCGCACCAGCGGGGGCAATGCAGGGGTCAGCAGGTGCAGCCACGCTGGCAAGCCGCCAGGTGGGACCCGCGAGGAGGACCAGAGCAGCCACACCGGCGGGAGGAGCGCAGAGGACCACAGAAGCAAGCGATGCTCCAAGTAGTGAGCAGATGCTGGGTCTTCGGCCACCGCTGTTCCCTCCTTCATGCGGCTCCAGCTGCCTCGCAGGCCTTGCCAGAGGCGGTGGTGGCCCATGGAGGCATGAGGAATGTGGACACGAGGGAACACTGCGGGCAGGAAGCTGGAGGGGGCAGGCGAGAGGCCCCAGGGGCGGGGTGGGGGGCTGGGGAGAACAGGGGCCGGCTTGGACATCAGGCGTTGTCCTTCCCAGCCCCAAAGGGCCCCTCGCACCTCCTCCTCCCTCTGGCCCTCACCCCGCCCAGACAGGGTTTGTTGCCCTCCTGGTGCACAGAGGAGAACTCGGGGGCTCGGGAAAGTTGGCAAACTTGAAAGGTGGGGAGCCAGGACCTGAAGCCCCCGCTGCAGGCTTGTCCCATCCCTCGGACGTCCTGGGAAGAGGAAGCAGGAAGGGCGCATGGGCAGCGGGAAGCTGCAAAGAGAAACGGGGCACGGGGAGTGGAGACGGCGGGTCCTGAGCAGACCTCTCCTCTCTCGGGGGGGTCTCGGTGTGTGATCTGCAAAACCGCTTGGCCTCGCCATCCCCAGGGGCCCTCGCGTTTGGTGGCTCTAAGCCAGGAGGGAGGGTATGTGGCTGAAAGAAGGGGAGGGGAGACCTCGCTGAGAACTTTGCAGCTCCATTACCCCCAATGGAGGCCAGAGGTGCAGAGCCACTTGGCCAACGTCACAGAACAACTGGGGGGGGGATCTGCACTTGACTGGGGACAGGGGTGGAGGGGACAAATCCTAGGGGTTCAGGCGTGTGGAGATGAACAGAAGACTGCAATCGAGCCTCCCCACCCCCACCCCCGCCCCAGCACAGGAAGAGCAGTCTTCACCCAGGCCACAGCTGCCTACCTCTCGCGGAAAGCCACAGATTCACTGCAAACCCAGGCCCCTGCTCTGCCCATTTCCAACTCCCCGTGCCGGCCTCAGAATTATACGTGTCTCCCCATTGCATGGAGGGGAAGGCTGAGGCCAGCAAGAGCGAAGGACTTGTCTGAGCCCCCTCACCCCCCAGGAGACCATGTCAGAGCAGGGACTAGACTCTACGTGTCCTAATTTGTGGTTCCCTGCCCTGTGTCCCCCCACTACCACCACCACCGAAACTAAAAATTTATCAAGGGCCCCGACACTAGCTCTGGTCTGTCCGCCGCTGCTCAGACACGGGCCCGGCCGCGACCCCCACCTTGCCCTAGAGTCAGCCTTGCCAGCCCCAGGGGCCCAGAGCGCCTGCTTCACTGCCACCCCAGCGGCCTCCAGGAGAGCCCTGGAGAGGCCAGGCCAGGCCAGAGCCGAGCAGCCGAGCTCCACCAGGCGTCAGCAGGGCCGGCAGCTGCCTTCCGAGATCGACCTAGAGATCAGCCTCTTCTCCCCGAGCTCATTGCCTCACACCAGCCCGGGCACAGACAAGAAGCCAGAGGCGCCGACTTGGTAAAGCACCCCTTTGTCCTCAGTTCTGCTCTTTGGCGCTGGGTTCAGGAGGCTGGGTCCTTTAGAGGCAGAAATGCTTCTGAGAAAGTTCCCTGTGAATCCCAGAAGGGAAGTTCACGAAGGACTCTGAGGCAGTGGGGAGCTGGGGGTCAGGGGATGAGACACCCATCCAGGGTCGCACAGCGAGTGTGGGCAGAGCCGACGGGGGACTCCACCTGCTGTCCCCGAGCCAGCACCTCCTCCGAGCAGACCGCCGAGCTGACCCGACGCCGGGCTTGTGCACGATCCCGGGACGGCCCGGGCCGGCGAGGCTGGGAGCCTCCATCCACGGCTCAGAAGTCCGCCAGGTCCACAGCACTCCCACCACGCAAGGGAAATCCCAAAGCCAGACGGTTGTGGAAATGAAGTGCCCACTCCTCAGCCACTTACACACCCCCTGCCCTTTGCATATGACTGGGAACGCCTGACATGGGGCCATGGCCGGATTCTAGTCTGGCCCAGACAAAAAATTTCCGCTGTGGTTTGGAATGGACCATAGCCATCACTTCCTGGGCCCCAGGGGACGTGAGGGCCAGGCAGAGGACTAGAAAAGGGGGTGACCCCACCATCAGGCTCACAGAGACGAGTGGGGGGCATAGGCACGAGAGATTGCCCACTGAGGGTCCAATGCTGGCTGGACCACAGACTCACTGTGTGACTTCCAGCAAATTCCTCTCCTCTCTGCCCCTCTAGAATGAATGTTACCTCTTGGCTCTTCCTGTCAGGGAATCTGTGGCTTTGAATATTTTACTCTCCTAAGGGAACAGAAGGGACACAAGGGAGACTGAGGCAGTAGGTGTTGAGAAGGAGTGGGACTTTGAGCCCAGAGATCTGAGAGCGAGTTCTGGCTCCGCTAGCTACTTGCTGTGTGGCCTTGGGCAAGTGATTTGGCCTCTCTGAGCCCCCATCTTTGCACCAGTAAACGCTATTATAACACTAATCATCACAGGATTTAAGCCCTTCCTCTCTGCTGCTGTTCCAAGCGATTTCTTGCAAGACACCCCCAACCACCAGTGGGGTAGGGGCTCTTACTACCCCTTGTGGGAGATGAGGGAACAAATCTTGGCGGCCCAGGATCTGAACCCCGACTGTCTGACTTCAAATTCCACGATCTTCAGCACCTGCTATACAAAAGGGGTCACCGTGAGGATTAAAGGAGATCATCTGAGCCAAGTTCCTCACTCACTGTTCTTAGCCCTGGAAGTTACTACCATATTATTACTGTTTCTCATCTCGTACTGCTTTCCTTGGTTGATGCCGTGGCCTTGCTTCCTATGATCCAGTGAGCTTCTATGCGTCTCTGCGGAGTGCCCCCTGCCCTCAATCTGGGAAACGCCCACTGCCCTCTCTGCCCTCCGGCCCTCAGGGCTGTGCCCCTCATTGGCCAGGGAGTTGGGAGGACAGGCCATCTGCCCCGGGCCCCCGTGGCCACTCTCAGCATGCGGGACGCCCAGCCCCGTTCTTACTACACTGTCTGTCGGCTGCCTCCCAACACTGGGTAGTTGGGGTGCCGGGGACTGCTGGGCACACTTGCAGCTTGGACGTGTCTCTGAGATGGGCTTTGTTTGTGAGCCGAGGGGCTGGTTGCATAGAGGAGATTCTCGGGAACGTCTGCCCTCAGTGCCAAAAAGCCCGGCATTAGCCAGCCAGCCTTCGGCGTCAAGTCCGCCCAGGGGTGCGCCAGATACTTAAGTGGGCGTGGGACTGAGGCTGTCAGAGTCCAGGGCAGGGTCGCAGACGGGTGTCTGAGGATCAGTGCGGCCAGTAGCCAGCTGGGGCTCGACCTCACCCACCTGCCGAGTCCTTTAGGTAGCCCTCGGCTCTACGGGGAGCGCTGGGGTTTGAAATTTAGACAGAGACAATGAAGGTTCTTTTCCCCAAATTCTCCCCATTACCTACCCACTCCCTCAGCCGGCTTGTTTGCTTGTCCATCCAGGGGTTCAGGCAGCAAGTTTTACTGAGCACCTACAGGCTGTTGACACCAGTGACCCAGCTGAATCCTGGCCTGTCACCCAGCTGAGCGGGCCCCATCGATGTCCCCTGCTCTCCCCCCCTCTCCTCCACTCTCTCCTTAGGCCCTCATCAGGCCAGGGGGTGGGGAAGCTGGCGTGGAACTCAGAGGGGTCGCGGTTGTCACCGAGAGGGAGACTGGCTGGTGGTCTTCAGCTGTGAAGTCGGCTTTGGTTTTTCGGTTGAGAATCACACCCACACTTGCAACCTGCGGGAAGGAAGGTGACTGGGGCCAGATTCTGTGTTTTCTGGAAACACCACAGGGTGGTGAAAGGTTTTCCAGGCCCTAACCTCAAGCCAAACAGGCAAGATTTTAATCACTGAACGGTCATTGGTGTCTCCCACGACCTGGAGCTGCCTTGAGAACCTGAGATTCCCAGGAAGAGAAATCCTGCAGTGCAGATGCCCCTGTCGCCCACAGAGAGCATTTCCATGCATTTGCCCCTTTAGTTCTCAAACCTGCCCCGGGACAGGTGTGATTCTCACTTAATGGGTGGGGGAGCTGAGGCTCGGAGATGCCGAGGGACGCACCCTGGCCACACAGCCAGTAACTCACACCTGCCGCCTCCAAAGCTCCATTTCTGCACTGCTAGGGCCACAAAGCCCCACGTTCCTGGTGCCCGCCTTATGGCCCCCTGCAACGCCTCTGGAGCACCGCACGGAGGGGCGGCACCGGGTGACGAGCCGAGAAGAGGAGCCTGTGGACCAGGAGGACCCAGCACAGCCCCTGCTCAGGAAATGTCTGTTGACAGACGGCCCTGTTTTTGTAAAAACAAAACTGTGGCTACGTGTGCATAAAATAGAACTGGAATAAAATACACCCAAGTGTTAATATTCTGGTGGAGAGGAGAAGGAACGAGTTTTCTTTTTGTTTTCTGTATGTATCTGTATTCTCCAAATTTGCTATAGGATAAAGAAAGGAAGGAAGAGAGAGGGAAAGAAAGAAAAAGAGAAAGAGAGGCGAGAGACAGAAGACAGAAAGAAACAAAGAAAGAAAGAGAAAGGAAGGTAGGAAGGAGGGAAGGAAGGAGGGAAGGAAGGAAGGGAGGGAAGGAAGGAGGAAAAAAGGAAGGAGGGAAAGAGGGAAGGAAGGAAGGAAGGGAGGGAGGGAGGAAGAAAAATAAAATGGAGAGTAGATGCGTACCCCAGAGCTGTCCACCCAACTTGGAGCTCAGGGGGTTTCGGGGTGGGGTGGCCTGATATGGCCGTGGTTGGCAGGCCAGGCTGCCCAGTGAGTGGCCATTTGGCTCCAGACACAAGAGAGGACAACGACCAGTGTCCCTGGCCGGCCTCCAGAGTTCTGTCTCGGGGTCAGAAGACATCATTTTGAGCATCTTGGGGCACCGGTAGATGGGGGATAGGTATAGTAGGTTTGGGGGCTAGTGGTCAAGGCTGAGGACTTTGGGGTCCGGTGGACCCGGGGGGGCTCAGCTCCCCTGTTAATTCAGAGTACCACCCGGAGCGAGTCGTCGGCCCTGGGGCTCATCAGCAGAGCAGGGCTCCCGAGGGCCAATACAAGGACGGCACGAGCTCAGGCTGGCGGAGGACCTGCCGGTCCCGGGCACGCAGCAGGAGGATGGCTCACCCCACGGCGGCTCTTGCTCCTTGGCCTTGGCTTCCCGGCCCCAGTGGCCTTTGGGCAAAGCCCTGGTGCTCAGGCTGGGAGTCGGCTGGAGGGGAATTGGGTCTAACCCCGTCGCTTACGGCTCAGGGAGGGGAGAAGGTAAAAGGCAGGATAGGACCCCCACCCTCCACCCCACCCAGCTGCCCCTTCCACGCCTCAGTGCACCTGCGCAGACAGTGTGGGGCTGCTCCAGGAGATCCGAGATCCGTGCCAGGGCTCCCTATGTGTGGTCTGAGCACCTTCCTTGCAATGGGCATCTCCCCTCCGCCGCCCCTCTCCTCCAGCCCTGCCCAGGCGGGGTTCGGGACCCGAGGACCAACAAAGTTCTCCTTCCTGCTCTCCTTTTGAGTCAGCCCCACTGCCCCATGGAGGTGACTCAGAGGAGACACGGCCCCAAGCCACACCCCAGCCATCCCTGGAGAGGGGAGCTTCACCTCGGGGCTGGGGTTCCCAGAGTCTGCCCTGCCCCACCTCCACCTCCCAGGCCTAGGGAGGAGAGGCTGGAGGTCAGAGGGGTGGAGGGGTGGAGAAGGAGAGAAAGAAGCAGAATGGGGCTGGACCCGAGGCCGGGACACACCACCAAGAGTTCCAGACCTCTCTTCGCGACAGCCCCTGCCAGAAGGTCTACCGCGGAGATGGCGAGAAATCCGGGTGCCCCGTTATTCACATGTGGGCAGCTGCTCGTTTGTCCAGCAAACATTTGTGAAGCTCCCACTCCGTGCCAGGCGCTGGGCTGGGCCCCGGGGTCTGAGATGAATCAGACCCAGTGCCCGCTGCCCGGGGGCTCCCAGTGTGCTGGAGGAGACAGACATGGAAACAAACCATTAAAGACATGAATGAAACTCTTTGAGATAAAAATACACGGGATCTGTGAACACAGAAGGGCCACTGAGATGATAAACTTAGCGTTTTACGCAAATTTAACTGGGAAGAGAACTCATGTACCAGCCCTGAGCTGGGGAGGGCAGCGGGGGGGAGGGGGGCTGAGATCTTGAGGGATACCAAAGGCTTCCCCCACTGCGAGTGATCTTCCCACCTGCCGCCCGCCTTCCAGTGCCCCTCTGGGAAGCATTACCCCTCCAAAATTCGGGACTGGGGAGAGGCCCTCCAGAACGCAGGAATCGGATTCAGATTCAAAGATTCCGTTTCTAGGCCTTGCTCGGCAGCCCATTTAGTCTGTGACCCTGCAAGTTACTCAGCCGCTAAACCTTAGTTTTCTCATCTGCCAAGTGGGGCCCTGGGTTGGAATGAAACTCTAATAGCCAATCTTTGCAGAACGTTTGCCGTGTACCAGGCACTGGGCCACATACTTTGCATACGTTACCTTGTTCAGTCCTTGCATCCGCCCTGCGAGGTAAAGGCTATTAATAGAAGACATCTCTTATCCAATGAGAGCAAAACCAGCGGTTGGTTAATAGAAAAAATGTTTAAAGCGGGACATCTCATGATACATAAAATAAGCATTTATTGAATGTAACACGTGTGCATGTACATTTATTAGACGATCTTTCGACACAGGGCCAAGGCTCTCTGAGACGGAGGCCTCTGGCCAAAGTCCTACCTTGTTTTTCTTGCATAAAACAAATCCATACAGCGTGGTCATGGTTCCCGTGTGGGCTCCTTTAAAGCGTTGGGAGACCTTAGAGGCGCTCGTGAAATGATCAGGAGGCAGAAGTCGTCTGGATCTTTAATAACTTCCCCCCAGTTCTAACCTACACCTAATTCAACTGAACGTTTTGGTGGATTTTACCAATTGTTTCCCCCATTCTTCTTCGTCTTTCGTCTTGCCCACACCTCATTCAGCAGCATTTTGTTTTCTTTCTCGGACAACGCTCCTCGATTGGCTCTTTCCAAGGCTTTTTCTTAGTTTCCAGAGACACAGAACTCTCTCTGCTGCTCTCATTCCGGTCCTGCTCCTTGGTTTAGCAGGGACAGTGGGCAGCTCCAGGTTTGGGGACAGACCTCGCTGAGCCAGCAGGAGCACCTTGATGGCGCAAGGCAGTAGCCACCCAGCCTGGAACATTCAGAACCCTGGGGCATTCACTAGTCTGCCTTTCAAAGGAATGGAGAATGTTTATAAATCCAGAGAAAGGAGGCCAGTTATGGCCGCCTGCACCGTTCTGTCCCCATTTTACCGGTGAGGAAATGGAGGTACATGATGTCATTTCCCCCAAGGCTGCACTAGGCTTGGCAGAGCTAGGACTTGAACCCCGTCCTGTCGTCTGGCTCCACGTTTTTCATCCTCAGATTCTGTGGCCTCTTTAACACTCTGAGACCCTTGGAGCCCCTGGCTTCCCTGCGAGAAGGACTAAAGGATGTTGTGATGTCCTACGTGGGACCTGAGGCTTGTTTTAAAAAATTCAAGCACTGTGCCCATACATGGATGGTGATCCCTGCTCTCGGGGTCCGGGCCGTGTCTCCCCCAGGTCTGTGTCCCCAGGCCCAGGGCTTACCAGTGTCTGTGGAGGTAGACAGGAGCATTAGGTTATCTTCCATCCGTCTATACCTGTCCCAAGTACCTGCTCAGGGCAGCCGCCGGGCGGGGGCTGGGCTATAACAGGGAGAAGCGGGTGTGATCCCTGCCTTCACTGAGCTCGTTGTCTGGGGGGATCCTTCCAAGGCCTCTCACAGCCAAGCCTCCTCTGGCTCAGATTCCCTCTGGGGGGGACATGGGAGACAGTGAAAGTGCAAAGGGTACTGACTGGGGGTCAGAAAGATCTGAATTCCAAGTTTGAGTCTGCCACTCCCTGGCTGTGTGACCCTGGGCCAGTGGTGACCTCTCTGAGCCTCGGTGGGAATGATAACATGTCATTACAGGCTCTCAGTGGGCCCCCAAGTGCCCAGCACACAGTAGGGCCGGGATGCAGGAGCTTCTGTGAGCCTCTGGGACAGGAGCCCCCCCCCCCCCCCCGGCAGGGAGGTGCTAGCTGTGGTCAGGGGACTGGGCAGGCAGCCCTGAGCAGCTTCCGACAGTTGGTGGCTGTGGAGAGCGACATGGCGAACGGGGGAAATGAAAAGAGGCCAGACACTGTCCAGGCCACAGCACGCAAGGGGCGCCTTGCTCAGCCACCCGTCCCTCCCAGGCGCAGAAAGGGGAAGGCGGCCCAGACCGGGAAGTGGTCGGCCTTCTGATGTCCACCTCACGGGGACCGCGCCAGCCCGAGCAGGAAGTGGTCGGCCCCTTCCCAGCCCCCACGCCAACCCGGGCTCTGCCTGAGCTCACACTTGGGAAACAGCTGGGCCCGAAAGTCCCTTTCTCTGGTCTGTTCTGGGGGCAGCGCTTTATTCTTAGAAAACCAGCTCTGGCTGGGGCCCCCGACTTTGCGGCCGGGGGTCTGCAGGCCTGGCTTCTCATCCCAGCTCTGACACTTCCTTGGGCTGAGGCCCTCGCCAAGTTCTTCCCTGTCTGGACCTGTTTCCCATCGGTCAGAGGGGGTGCTCATCCCCCACCTGTGACCTCAGAGAGACCATGAAAATGGAGAGTCCTGAAAGGTCACAGCTGGAAAGTCCCCAAGGGCTCCTCGGGGCCCACGTCTCATGGATGAGGAGACCGAGGCCGGAGAGGGAAGGACACACATGAGTGATCACAGGGATCTCACGCAGCAGCGACAGTTGAGGTTTGGGGAAGAGCACTGGATTGGGAGCCTTCCTTGCAGTGGGACGTTGGTCAAGTCAACCAGCCTTTCTGAGCCTTTTTCTACAAGAGAGCAAGCCTTATCTCTCAGAGTTGTTGTGGAGCTCATCGAAAATGAAGCGTATGGGGGGCGGGGGGCCTTGTAAACCGAAACATACTTGACCGTGAATGGCTTCTGAACTGAGGTGGGGCTGGACTGGAACCCAGACCTCCTAGGTCCTGCTCTCTGCTGCCCCCTACCCGAGACTCCATGCACAGGGAGCAGAATCTGGCCTTCCGGAACCGCCTGGTGGGGAGGACTGCTCTTGCTTTGGTCCATCCTCTCTGGTGAGAGATGACGAATTTATTTTCCCTGATTCCACTGAGTCACTGGAGGTCATGCTTCTGCGGGGGGCTGGGTGTGAAGAATTCACCTCACGCACGTCAGAGATGCTTATCACGCCCACCCCTGACTTATTCGACCCACCAACTACCCACCCTTCCTGCAGGCTACCAGGGCCTTCCTAGGACTCCAGAGCCCAAGCAGCCTTGGTGGTGTGGGTTGCAGGAGTGAAGAGGCTAGACCAGCCCCTCCACCCCAGGCCTCCCGGGTGCTGCTCGGCACAGGCCTCCCAGGCCTCGGGCTGCAGGAGAGAGGCCTCAGCCGAGGGAGTCCTGGATGGTGGAGCTGGGAGAGGAGTTAGACATTAGCCCATCCAGGGGGCAGGACTGGGATGGGTCCGAAGGAGAGCTGGAAACCCCCAGACCATAGACAGACTTGTGACGCGTGTGCTGTGTGTGGCTGCGTCCCTGTGCAGTTGTGTGTAGGTGTGACTGTGTGTGAGTAGCTACATTTCCTGAGGGGAGTGTCCAGATTTCATTAAATTTTCAAAGCAAAATTCAAAAGTTTAGGACCAATGTGCTTTCTCCGTTGTCCCATTTCATGAATGAAGAAACTGAGGCACAGAAAGATGAAGTGACTCATGGTTTTAGAGGCAGGATGGGAGGGGGGCACTTGGTGCTCCAATTATGACCTCCTTTTTCTGGCTCAAAAATAGTCCCTGGGAAGTTCAAAAGAGATCTCGATCCCATTCTCCATCCCAGGACTTTGAGGGCGGCTGGGGCTGGGGGAGATTGGGCTCCCCCAGGAGAGAGGAATGGTTATGTTAGGTTCCCTGAGCTGATGCCCAGAGGTCCTACTATGACCATGACCATGACCATGACCATGATCACCACCACCAGCACCACCAACAACACTGGATTTGGCCTACAGTCTGGACCAGTCAGCCTGCTTCCACCAAAGCAGAAGCTGGGATGCTCAGCTCAGGTCTCATCTAGAACCCTGTGGGGCCAGCCTAAGGGTGGGATGAAAACCAGCCTCTGGCTCTAAGGTGGCGAGGGCCTTCTCAACTGAAAATGCCCATTATGAGATGAGCTCAATAGACCTGTCCCCATATCAGATCCCCTTAGAGCTAGGTAGGACAGGTAAGCCCTTATCCAATTAAGATTGAGAAAATGTGCATATTGTTCTTTCCATGTTTCCACAAATACCTATTTATCACCATTTCGGCTGACACCTCCCCAGCACCAACTGAATGCTGTTCTAAGTACTTCAGATATATGAACTAATTCAGCCCTTGCAGCATCTCTGAGATATGTAGTATTATTATCCTCATTTTATAGTTGAGGAAACAAAAGCACAGAGGTCAAATAACTTGTCCAAGGTAACACACCTAGCAGATGGCTAGGCCAAAGTTGGAACCCATCATCCTCCCGTCAGAGTCTATGCTCTGACCCATTACACGACACTGTTGGCCTGGAGGATTATGGACAGGCCCAAGAAAACCCCAGATGCTCATCCCCTGCAAATGACCATGATCTCTTTGAAGGCATGGGCTATATGATTCTCACTGCTGTGTCCTCAGGACCTAGCACTAGGCCTGGTACACAGAAGGGGCTCAATAAATGTTGGTGGAGTAAGCGATCAATTGATTACACTGGCCTGAGCCACACTTCAGGACGATCACTGAAGCTACAGTTCTTCTTCCAGCCAACAGGGGGCAGCACGTGTAATAAGGTGAGACCGCCTTTAGCAGCCAGGAAAAAGGAGTTAGGAGAAAAAGGAGGAGATACTTTGTGGCAGGCATGAACAGTTATTGATGAGAATCAACTAAGCCCTGGGTCCCACCATGATAGGATACCGTGGCTCATGTTCTTAATGTGACGGCTGAGGAAACTGAGGTCCAGAGATGGGTAGGTTCTTGCCCAAAGTCACACAAGTTGAGTGGCCGAGGCCAGGCTTGGGCTCTTTCCTCACCAGAATGGTATAAATAGCTATCAGGCTAGAATATGGCCCAGGCCTCCCCTTGTTCGTCAGGACAAGGTGGGCCCTGACATGGCAGATGCTAGAAGTTACCAACCAGGGGCAGCCCTTTGTGCACATGGCCAGGTTGCCCCCTGGTGGCTGTAACTGGCAGGTACCCAGAAGCACAGTCAAGATTTTGTCAATGTACCAGCCAATGGGATGCATTTCCTCCTTACTGGTCCGGGTTTGGCCTCAGGCTGTTGGAAAGACCAGGCACCAAGAGGATCAGGTTGCAGTCCTTCCCAGGACTTGCAGTCCTGCGGATGAGGCAGGATGGCCCCTGGAACAGGACAGAGAGCACGTGTGCCTGAGCCCCCAGGATCCCAGCCAGTGGCCACCCTGTGCTCCCGCACCGTATCCAGTACTGTGGACGCCCCATGTCTTTCAGGCCCACCAGATCCCGTGCGGTAGCTACTCAGATTTTCCCCAGTGACTGTTAGGAAACTGAGGCTCAGAAATGGGATCTAATTTTGCTCCAAGTCCCACAGTTAGGAAACAGAGGAGCCCCCAACCCCGCAGATCCCAGGTCGAGGGCTTGTTCAACTGCCCCATGTGGTCACCGCCACAGCTCAGAGCGAGCATGGTTATCTTGGACTGGGGTGGTCTTGGAAGATTCCTGGGGGGAAGCGGGGCTGCACCATCTCAAAGGCCAAGCCAGCTCCTTAAGGTGACATCACCTGTTGAGGATGACGACAGCCACCACCACAGCAAATACCACCAATTAAGTCTTTAGTGCTGTGTGTGGTGGTTTAAGTGCTTTCCATGGGTCATTTATTGATTCGTCCACTTACCAGATATTGATCAAGCATCTCCTCCTGTGTCTTAGGTGTGGGGGTCACAACAGTGAACGAAACAGACAAAAGTGCCTGCCCTCAAGGAACCTGCATGCCGGACAAAGGAGAGAGCTAATGAGCAAAATTAATAATTCACACACATAGTGTGAGGAGTGGTGAAAAGTAGGGAAGAAGGATGGAGAGAGGGGTTTTTTGGGGGTGTATTTTAAACTGTGTGGTCAGAGAAGATTCCCCTGAGATAATATGTGAACAGAAAGCTGAAGGAGAAGGTAGTGAGCCATGTGGGTGTTTGAGGGAACAGTGTTCTAGGCAGAAGGAACAGAGAGTGCAAAGTCTCTGAGAAAACGGTCTCATTTATTCTTCTCAGTCAACCTTGAGTTATAACTACCACTGTTCCCATTTCATGGATCTTCCAGGTTAGGGAGCACTTTCTATGTTTGGTAGGGAAGATGGAGAACTGAGGCCCATAAAGGTCATACCCAAATTCACCTACGAATTCACCCCAGCCTTAGAGGGAAGGGGCTCTACTACTTAGAGGGGCTTGTACCTCAACCCACTTCCAGGGAGGGTGACTGAGGAACATCAGTGACTAATCTCAGCCTGACCAGCCACTGCCCACGAACCAGAGGTCAGTCTGTGGTTGGGGTCAGAGGTCATTCTGGGTCTGAGGTTTGTGGCTCGATCCGGGGGTCAGTCTGTGGCTGGGATCAAAAGTCAGTCTGTGGCCAGGTCAAGAGTCAGTATATGGTTTGGTTCAGGGGTCAGTCTATGACAAGGAACAGCAGACAGTCTGTATTCAAATCAGAACTCTGTCCATCCCCAGGGTCAAAGACCAGTTGGGCCAAGGTCAGAGCTCAGTCATGGTCAGAGTTGGGGTGTACGTCTGTGAATAAAGGCTGCCAACTAAGCTGCATTAGGCCAAAGTCTGACCTCAGAGCCAGGCTGGGACAGACCATTGGGGGCTCTAACCACTGAGCCTCAGTCCCGTCAGGCACAACGAGGGCAGAGGGGACAAAACATTTCCCTCCATCCCCCATGGCAGCCTTAAAAAGTCTGGGCAACCCAGCCCAAAGCCTCCCCATTGTTCCAACAGCCTGGGGAACTTAGTGGATCTAATACTCACCTACTCCCATTTAACAGATGGAGAAACAGCCTGGAGGGGGTCGGGACCTGCCTACTGAATGAATGTCATACTGAAGATGAGGGCACAGCAAGAGCCAGAGCACAACCCTCCCAACACCCAGAGATCCCCTAGGCTGAGCCCAGCGATGGGCCCTCCTCCTGCTCAGTCACTGTTTGGGGGGAGAGGTTCGAGGGAGCCAAGGCCCCCGCGGGGAGGTTGCTGGGCATGAAAGGGAAAACAAAAGCCTCAAGCAGGAATCAGGGGCTCTTGGATTCTGGTCCCTATTGATGGACTTAGTTCCAGACTCCAGAGAGGCCTGTTCATTTGTTTGTTTGCTGATTAGTTTATTCAACAAATGCCTTTCTAGGTAACTTCTCTAGACCTCCGTGTCCTCATCTGCAAAGTGGGCAGAATGGCCTTTCCAGGATTGTGGTGGGGGTCACATGAGAAAACAGGTGGGCAACTCACGGTTACTGAGCACAGAGCGTGTGCGGTGCTGTGGCAGGTCGGTGGCCTGCCCACTCCCCTCGCACTTGCCCCTCTGCGCCCATGCCAACCGGGCAGTTTCCAACCCCAGTGCCTGCGACCCCCACCTGGCCACTTTCCCTGGCCACAGTCACGCCAAGACGGAGTGCCCGGGAATGAGCACTTTCCTGGAGGGGGCGCGCAACCGAGGAGTGAGGAGGGGCAGGAATTGGGGGATAAATATCCAGCTCCCTCCCCTCGGCTGGATGCATCCGAGCACTCTGCCTGTCCCCTGCCCACAGCAATAACTTACTCCATGTCACACTCTTTGCAGGCTCTTTCCCTCCCTCTCGCTTCCTCAATCCCCGGCAGGAGCTCCCTGGGATCAGGGCTCAAATGAACAACCCGCAACCCAAGTCCTAATTTTAGGGTCTGCTTTTCTATCATGCACAAGCACATCGCAGGTGTCATCTCATTTAGTCTTTGCAACAACCCTGAGAAGCAGGTCTCACGGCCCCATTCCACAGAATCCAAGGTTCAGAAGGTTGGAGACCCTTGTTAAGGGTCACGCAGCCAGTAAGTGGCAGATCTAGGATTCCTCCCCAGGACTGTCTGTCCCCAGAGCCAACACCCTCAACCATGACGTTATGCAACCCCTCCCCCCCTGCCACCCAGGGACCTCCCTCACAGTGGAAGGACAAGGCAGGACTGAGTGTGGAAGGCAGTAGTTACTGGTGGCAGTGTTATCTTTCAGGCAATGGTCCCTCAGCAAGCCAAGCACGCTTCATGGGGACATGAGACTTGACCCGGGTGTTGAAGGATGCATAGTTGTCCAGGTGGTGAAAAACGAGAATGCACTCCAGGCGAAAGGAAGAGCATATATAAAAGGCTCAGAGGCGCGAAAGCGGATGTCACAATTACAGAATGCCAAACAGCAATGGGGCCGTGCACAATGTGATGGCTTCAGGGGAGTGGTGGGAACCCTGCATGACAGGTGGTGGCCTGGGTGCCACTGAGCCCAAGGAGGCACCAGAAGGCTAGCGGAGGCTTGAGCTAGCAGCAGGATGTGGTCAGATGGGGTGGCCCTGGTGGCAATATGGAGGGGGGATGGTGCTTGATATCGTACATGCTCTACACGTATGTATTAAATCTTAACTGTTAATCCTTTATTTTATGATTTGAGCTTTTGCATATTGTTTCAAAAACCTCTTCCCCGATATAAGGAATAAGCATTCTCTTGTAAAAATTTCAAATTTTGTTCTTTCTCATGTAGGGTTTTCAGTAATCTGAAATGTATATTGATGTTTGGTGTGAGGTAGGGAATCTCATTTTACCTTTTCTATCAGGGTAACCAGCTGACCTAGCACCATTTCTTTTATAACTAGGTCGCTCTGCAAATGCTGATTTCTGCCATATGCTACATTCCATTTATAAGTGGATATATTTATAGGCTCTCTCTTTCACTGTTCAACTATATTCCCTTAATCACTATAGCTTTATAATGAGTCATGATATCTGCAAAGACAAGTTCTTTATTCTTCAAAATTGTGTTGGTATATTCGTTTCCTACTGCCGATATACCAAGTTACCATAAATGCAGTGGCTGGGAACAACACAAGCTTCTTCTCCTGCAGTTCTGGAGGTGGGAAGTCTGCAATCAGGTTCCCTGTGTTAAAACCAACACATCGGCAAGACTGCGTTCCTTTCGGGAGGGAGGGAGCACCCATTTCTCTGCCTTTTTTGGAGTCTAGCAGCCACCTGTGTTCCTTGGAGCACCTTCCTCCATCTTCAATGTGCATCGCCCCCTCTCCACCTGTGGACCTGTGAAACTAGAAATAATTTCTCCGCTTCTCAAAGACAAGCGTGGGGCAGGCATAGGGTTCAGGTTATAGACATTCCCATTCAAAAAGGGAGAAAATGAACGGAAAAAAAGAAAAAACAGTCTCCAGTCCAAAACAATTTCCAAATCCAACAGGGCAAACTCCACTGTGTTTTAAGACCTGGGAAAAGCCCTCCATGGTTGGCAGCTCTGCACCCCGCATGCGAAACAACCCAACTACGAAAACTGCCGACCTTACCTCACGCCAGATGTAAAAGTAGACTCAAAATGAACTACAGAGCGAAGCAAGCATTGGATTAAGTGAAAAGGCCAGATACAAAAGAGCACGTAGTGTATAATCCAACGTGTATGAGATTCTAGAGAAAACCACGCTGCAGCGACAGAAAGCAGACCTCCCATGGCCAGGAGGTGGGAGGAAGGATCTGACTGACCACAAAGGGTATGAGGCAAGTTTTGGGAGGTGATGGGAACGTTCTCTATCTTGGCTGGGGTGGTGGTTCACAACTGTGGAAAGAAGGAAAGAGAGAAAGGGAGGAGGGTGTGAGAAGGGGCGGGAGGAATGGGGACACGACGAGAGAAGAGTGCAGTCTAGCAGAGCCAGGGTCGGGGGTGGCCTCTGTCAGCCAGGAGGGTCCGGCTTCAGCCTGCTAGACTCCCAGGCGGGTCTACTGGAGCTGTGGCCCCCGGAGCTCTGGGGAGGGCATCTTCGGCTCCCACCTTTCCAGAACAGAAAAGCGATGAGACACTTGGATTTTTCTCAGCAAGCCATCGTGCCCCTTAGCAAGCTCTCCCTGCCTTGCTGTGCCTCAGTTTCCTCTTGAGGGCAGGGATGTGAGGCCGTTCCACTTACTGCTATGCCCCACTCAAGCGGTGTCGGGCTCCTAGTACATACTCAACGTGTGGAAGCTGTGTTATTCTCACTGCGCCCCTGAGCAAACTAAGGGTAGGGAGCACATCCCACCTCCCGCGGCGGCGGGGAGAACCAGCGGCCGGCCCCGCACCATTTGGCCCCAAAGCGCAGCTATGTAATCATCGCACTAACTGCCCTGTGTGAGGTCCCTGAGGGCTGAGCTCCGGCCTCCCCCTATGGAGAAGGCCTTCCGGTGGACACTAATCCCATCGGCCTCGGTGGGGGGGAGGGGCTGCCGCTTCTCTCTGGTCCAGGAGCAGCCTCTGCCCACCCAAGGAGAGGCCTGTAATGGGTCCTCACCTTTCCTTAACGTAGGTACCGGGGCTCAGGCTTTGGAGCCTCCCAGCCCCAGTTCCACTGCCGGCTCTGCCATTGCCTCTCTGAGTGACCTTGGGTAGGCGCACAACCCAGGCCTCAGTTTCCTCACCTGTGAAGTAGGGAGAATGAGTGGTATTACGTACTCCAAGAATCGTGAGGATGAAATAAGTGAACGTGGGTAGAACGCTCCGAGCGGAGCATAGGCCTCATGAATATCGGTCACTGTCACTGTGGCCGGCAGCAAAGGGCACCTGGCCCATTACATCCCCTGGGCTCCCAAAGGCCCCGCCTCCTGCCCGGGTGCCCGGCAGGGCTGAGCAGAGCCTCACTGCTTTCCTAGAGGGCCGGCCCACCCCTGCCTCCCCCATCTCAGAGCCCGGCGCCCCCACGCAGGGGGCCACAGCAAGGCCCTCAATCAATAAGGCCCCACTGATTGTGGCTTGGTGGGGGGTCTCAACCACCAGCCACGGGAGTCCAGCGGGGGCAGTGGGGAGAGAGGGAGCCAGGCTCCCAGGCCCCTAGGGCCGCTGCAGAGGGTTCAGTGGGAGCCTGACTCTGCTGATGCCAGCCCCCAGAGGTGAGGGTGGGGTTGGGGCAGGGTCGGGGGAGGCAGAGGGCAGTGGCTCTGCGACCCTTCTAGCTGCACCAACACCTTGGTGGGTGATCTTTCCAGACCACATCTCTCTGAGCCTCATTTCCTTCTATCAAATGGGGGGGGGGGGGCGGCGATCCCTGCCCGCTCGGCCTCAGGCGCTGTCCCAGAGGATCCGGGCTCTGTCTGGTACCAAGGGCCGGGCCCTGTGCTACGGGCTTCACATGCATCTTCTCAGCACAGCTGGCAAATGAGGAAACTGAGGCTTCTCTGGTCCTAAGAGCTTTCTCTCTGGGGAGGTCGATTTCACAAATGGGGACACTGAGGCTCGAGGAAGTGACCAGTCTGTCCTAGAGGCTTCTTGAAGGAGGCCAAGTCCCAGGTTCAAGGAGAAATTCTTTTCTTCCCAGCCCAAACGGGAGCAAACACCTTGCCCTGCCCCTCCCAGGCCCCTTAGTTCACCTGGAAGTCAACGTGAGGGCTAATTTTTTTTTTTACTTCCTGTTTTTCAAGACCGACACCAAGGGGCCACACCGGGGCCTTCCTTGGAGCGTGTCGGCTCCCGCCACTAGCCCACCTCTGCTGCAGCAGCTGGAGTTCCACTCTGATCTGGCCAGTCCCCCACCGTGGCCCCAGGGAGGCATGACAGACACCCCTCCCCTGGGCCGGGCGTCCCTCAGAGTAGAAGTCACCACCCCGGCAGACGCTCTGGGGACGGGGCTGTCGAGCGCCTCACCCCCGGCTGGAGCAGGAGCTTCGAACCTCACAGCCGCAGGCCAGAGCAAGGTTGGCCCTCACCCCCTCAATTCAGCTGCTTCCCGCAGACCTGCTCCTGCGCACACCCCAAACCACATCCAGGAGGAGGCTGCTGGTGCCCAGACCCAAAGCTACAGCACCGCGGGCTTCCTGGGGGAGGCGGCATGTCCTGGGCACCGGCTTTTTAGAGGACACTTTCAAAGCCCCCATCCACTCCCCTCCCAGCCTGAAACTCTGTCATCCCAGCCTAGCCCCCCGTGTGGCCATGTGTTTCTGAGACCCTGAACCCGTAATACCAATATGAATATGGGGTTGAGGAGACAGTTACTGCTATTTATTCAATCCTTCGTAAATGTCAGGGGCTGAATTACGCACTTTAAATACATCTCATTTTAATCCCAAACGAGCCTATGAGAGAGGTACTGTGATTATTCCAATTTTATAGATGATGGAAATTAAGCTCAGAAAGGTTAAGTAACTAACCCAATGTCACCCAGCTAGAAAGTGGAGAGGAGCAGGATTAGAACCGGTTTCCTACAGTACATTGGCCTCCCATACCCACACTTCCTGTTGGTCCGTCGTCTCTGATGTCTCCTTGGACACAGCCCATCATACCCCAGGGAGACACTGTCCCGAGCAGCAAGGTGGCTGCACCTGGGGGCCAGGAATGTGGCAGGAATGTGTGCCGCCCTACTCAGCCCTGCGAGCCCCTCCTGACTCCCCTGGCCCTGCTCAGACCAGGACTGCTCAGTCCTAGAGTAGGGCTATTTGGGTCCCCTCCGGACCCTCGCATACCCAGCACCCACTCTGCCATTCAGAGCTGGGCAGTCAGCCCCAAGTTCTCCTCGGGATTCTGTTTGCTTCCAATTCCCCAGGCCACCAGCAGATCAAGTCTTCATCTCATTTCTATTATTCATTTATAATAATGAATAATGGGTTTAGGGGCAATCAGGAGGCCCTAGGGACCCTGGAGTGACCAGATCGGCTGAAGGCCAGGCCAAGCCTCTGTGTGGACACTAACGCCTTATCAAGGCTCTGAAAAGGTCAGCATCATGGAGGCCCCAGGCTACTGCACGTGGCTGCTGTGGTCAGTGCTGGGGCAGGAGCCAGTGTCCAGGGCCATGCCTCTCCGCCCTGGCATCAGTCCCTGCTTGCCAGAAAAGCCTGGAAGGAGAGGAGGAACTGGGGGCAGGTAGGCCTGTGGGGGGTCCCCTGGCTGTGCAGTAACCACAGGGAGAGGCACAGCCAACCTTCTAAAGAAGCCTTCACATCATCCCCCAACCCCCACCCCCACATCCACACAGTTTCCCTGCACCCCTCCTTTACTGGCCCCTAAGTTGTGGAGGCAGCAGAAGGACCCCAGATGTGAAGTTCAAATATGAATAGTCGGACCCAAGCATCCCTCCCCCGATGACCATGACCATCGCTGAAGCCCATGGCCACCCACACTCCTCCTTGCTGCCCATGTGTCTCCATTTGCCACTCATTACCCCTTCTCGGGGTCCCCATGTCCTGAAAGCACCCCAAGCCTTCGGAGTTAAGAGTGACCGCTCCCTTCACACCCTCCCTGCAATTCCTTGCTCCTTGTCGGAGGTGAGCCCTGTTATCAGCCTCATACCTACTCCATAGATGCTCTTCTGTGCATTTAAAAAACCTACAGAGATATTATCTAGATCTTCACATGCAGGATTTACTTTACGTAAATAGGACCATGCTATGTCAGCTTTTCTCTAAATTGCCTTTTTTAAAAGCAGCGGGAATATCTTTCTGTATTTGTATATACAGACCTATCATCGTAATTGTTAACTGTTGCAGATTTTATACTGAAAAGAAAACAAAACAGAAAGGCTAAATCATCCATAGGCCATAGCTTTTCTCTTAGCTTTGTAAATACTTTCATATCCTTTTCTTAAGATCGTCGGGACAGGACTGTAGAGAAGGTATATGCTTGTTCAACCACACACACACATTTTCTAACAAAGCGGCATTGGGCCATTTACACTGCTCCATAATTAGCCTGTCCATTTAGCAGGCTGGCTCGGAGATTTCTCCAGATGAGTGCGTTTTGATGTTACCTGATTCTTCCACTGCTGGATGGGACTCCATTGCATGGCTGTGCCATAACACACCCACCATGCCCCCTCGGATGGACCTTGAGTCCGTTCCGGGCCTTTGCTATCGCCGAAATGAAGAGCCATCCATATAGGCCTCTGTGCCTTCCTTCGCAGGTCTGAAGTCTGAGGGGCTGCGGACTGTACGGTGAGTGTGTGTGCACACGCGTGTGTATGTGGCAGGGAGGGTGGTCAGAATGTAAGGCGGATCGCCCACCCCACCCATACCCATAACCCTGCCTCCTCTCGAGCAGCAGAACTGTTAGGCTGCCAGAGACCCAGAAAGCCTCCACGGACGAAGAATAAACAAGGGAGCCCCTTGACTGTCCAGGATTGTGGCCGCCCTGAGCCCACACAGTTATAGAGCTGCCCCGTCCCGCGGTGACCATGGCCCGGGTTTGGGGCCAAGCGGGAAGGGGCCTCCATGCTGTTCCTCCCGCCACCCCCAACCCCCCACCCTGGCCCCAGCCACCCCTTGCCATCCTTCCTCCAGCAGCGTGGACCCCTGACGCAGGCCCCCTGTGTGGCCCAGGCAGGCCTCAAAGGCCAATCGGGAGAGGGGGCTGGTGCTCCCAGGCTCGGTCTCCGGGGTCCGGGAGGCCACTCAGCTGCTTTTCTGTCCCGTTGCGTCAAACTGATGTGAAACTAAAAAGCTCTAAGACTGAAGCAGGAAAATCGGATCCACTATTGATCCTTGTCACTTGGGTGACTTTTGTGACCCACATTAGCTATGACCCAGCCAAGAGCTACTGCCCTCAAAACAGTGTGTGTGGTGGGGGGAGGTCGAGGGGTGAAACTATAGACAGAGGGGTGGGGGCCAGGGTAGGGGGACAAATGACCTTTCCTTGGCCCCCAGAAAACTTGGCAGGTAAAGATTGCCTAGCAGGAAAAAAGCAGGGCGCTGTGGGGGCCCCCCGGGCCCTCTGTTCCCGCAGGATGTGGGGAAACCACCTCAGGCCATTTTGGGGCGTGGCTGCCGCCCTGGCAACCAGCCTACCATGTGTCAGGTCAGGGTGCTCTTTGAAGTATGGACTATCCTAACCACATTAAAACTCATGTTCTAGAAACCAATCCTGGACAGTCAAGGCCAGGGCCTTGGCGACTAAATAGAGCGGCAGCTCCCAAGCTGGCTCTGAGAAGTGGATTCCTAAGTCACCCCAGAGAGTCTGATCCACCGTGTCTGGTGTGGGGTGTGAGCACAGGGATCGTGAATAAGTTTCCACATTCAAGACCCTTCATTTCTAACCCAGTTGTGTTCTCTGGAGTCTTGGGAGGGGCAGAGATTTCTGTGGGGGTGAGGGGGCTGAGGGGTGGGATCCCAGGCTCCTTACCTCTTCCACTGGGGCACTGTCATTCTCGTCTATATACTCTGTTTCCCCTGGCGGAAGACCTCTTCAATTGATTTTAAGACACACCATGGTTTTATGCACTGCGAAGAGAAGGACTGCCAGTTAAACTAAGACAAACTACAGAGTACGAAGTTCATCTCAATTTTAGAGATGTTAAAGGTGAAATGTGAATTCTAGAAGCCACAAAATGGTGGTGTTGCGGTCATGCCCTTCATTGACATCCTACAACTCTTAGGGAAGTCTTTTTACCTCTTCCACAGGACCCCAGGGCCCCAGGTCCTCTGGCCCTGGCCTAGATCTCCAGCCACCTCCCCAAACCACTAACCTCTTCTCTGTGCTCCTGCCCGTTGGCCATCTTCCTTCAGGCACTTGTATCCTTCTTGTCCCCTTCCACCACAGGGCCTTTGCACCAGCGGCGCCTGCTTCCCTTTCCTTCCTCACCTGTTCATACTGAAAAACACAACTCAATTGGCACTTCCTTAGGAAGGCCTTCCCTGACCAACTTCCCAGGCCACACCCCCGACTCCCGGCCGCCACATTCTATTGCCTCATGTCACGTTCGCGATGCTGGTCTCAGCCGCAATCTCACCTTGTGGTATGTGATTAGGTGATGAATGACAGACTTCCCTGACTGCAAACCCCACGCAAGTAGGGACTGCCCTGTTTTGACTTGCTGTCGAATCCTTTGCATCTAACACTGTGCACACAGCAGGCATGCTGTAATCTACACTTGTGGGTACCCGTCCCTTCCTATATGGGGCTCTGGGTCTTAGTACCTTGAGAGAGGCCATACTGTCCCATGCCAGCCTCATTGGCTTGGTCGTGGGGACACAGAGATGGCAGCTGGTGCAGACGACCACACACAACAATTGCCTCATCTCTTCTGCTCTGGCTCCCGCACTCATCCAGCCTGTTTGCTCAGCTGCCCCACGGAGCTCCGTTCTCCTTTCCTGCTCCTCTCCACCTGCCTCCACCTCCCATTCACTCAGGACCAGAGACAGACAAAGGAGAGGAGCAAAGACCACCTGCCGTTCTGTCCATCAAAGCTAGCAGGGGAAGGAGGTGCTGAGAACTGGACCAACGGGGGATAGTTCTGGGGAAAAAAGCATTATCAGGAGTCTAAGAGTCAGGTTTCTGAGTTTGAATCATTGCCCAACACAGGCAAGTTCAATTTCTCTGTGCCTCAGTTTCTTCATCTGTGAAAGGAGGACAATAAGAGCAGCTTCAAAGGGAGGTTTTGAGAAATGCAGAAGGCACCAGGCTTGATCGAGTTCCTCTTCAGCAAGCACGGTGCCAGGGAAGTACTTAGCACGCGGCCCCTCGATGCAGTGGGGCTCTTATCCCCCAGCCCTGAGGCCAAGGTCTGGTCCCTAGGGCCTAGTAAGCTCTCATCGACCTGGCTGCCCACATCGATCTGACCAGGGCCCCCTTGGGAGCCCCTTCTGCATGGACAGGCCACCCTCTGCCCCTGGACGGCTGCCCTTTGCCAAGTTCATGGTCTGGAGCAGCCGGCCAGCTGGGTCTCCTGCTAATGAGCCTCTCGCCTGGCCGGATCGACTCCCCACACTCTCCATCAATCCCTGACCTTCCCAGGGAAGCTCCCCCTTCCACTCCTGCCTCTCCGTGGCTGCCGCTGCCCGCTCTGGGCTCTCCTTGTCTCCGGCGGGACTGCAGCTGCAGCCCTTGAACCCCAGCGGCTCCCCCTCTGACATACGCGTTTCAGGGCCAGGGCTGTGGAAATGGACACGTGACCTGGGTTCAGAGCTCAACTTGGTCCCTTCCTAGCCGGATGGATTGAATGTTTGTGTCCCCCATCCCCAAATCCATTTGTTGAAACCCTAATCTCCCGTGTGGCTGTATGTAGAGACTGGGCCTCTAAGGAATTCAGGCTAAATGAGGCTCTAAGGTTGGGCCTCAATCCAAGAGGATTAGTGCCCTTACGAGAGGGCGACGCCAGAAAGCTCACTCTCTCTCCGTGCACGCAGAGGTCATGCGAGCCCACACGAGACAGTGGCTGCCTGCGAGTCAAGAGAAGAGGCCTTTGAACAGACTCACCTTGCCGCCACCTTGATCTTGGATTCCCAGCCTCCAGGACTGTGAGACATTTCTATTGCTTCTATCGCAAAATACCCTGCTTGTGGTATTTTATTACAGCACCCGAGCAGACTAAGGCACCAGCTTTGTGGCCGTGGGCAAGTTCCTTAGCCTTCCCGTGCCTCAGTTTCCTCTATGTAAAGTGGAGATTAGAAGGCCGACTCTAGGGCCGCTGTGGGGACTCGACAGGTTGAGACGGTAGGGGTGCGTGACCGTGCTCTGCCTGGACGGGGCCCCTTGCCGGCAGTGACAGTTACCGTGCTACCTCCCAGAACACCCTCTGTCCCCCCGGTCTGGGATCCAAATTCTTCCCTCTGCCCTGTCCACGACTGGAGTCTCCTCCTGGCCCCCCGCCCTGTTCCTCACTCCCCAGAACAACTTGAGACCCTCCATGTGTATCGGAGCCTGGACACTTGGCCTGAAGGACCTGGGATTCTTCTCTTCTTGGATGGATGCATCCAATCTCCCCCTACCCCAAACCCCTAGCACAGACACATTCTTGACATGGGTGGGCTCTGCTTCTGTGCCTCAGTTTACTCCCTTCCCAGGAAACCAAGGACAGAGCCCATGGTGCGCGATGGAGGTGCTGAGGAGTGATGATGCCCAGATTCCACCACGAGAGGTGTACCCCCGGCCTTTCATTCCCCACACAAATACGCCTTTTCCTAAGTCTCTGACTCTTCGGTGAGAACCTTCTGGCTTTGGGTCTAGGCCCCTCTAATTATGATGCTAACAAGGGCTGACGGCTACTGGGCTACTGGATACTGCCTTCTTTCATCGCAGCCATCCTTCCGAAGGCAGCGCTAAGACAATCCCCACTTTACAAAGGAAGAAACGTAGGCACCGGGAGGTGAGGTAACTGGAGGAAAACGGGATAGGAGTGCAGGCGAGGCCCACCCTCCACCACCACACTCCGCCCCCGCAGCCAGGGCAGCCTCTCTCCCAGGCCAGAGCGCTGGCAAGGTGTCTGCTTGGAGCACAGCCTAGAATCTCCCAAGAGCCAAGCTTCACCAAGACCCAGGCCAGGAAACGGTCCCCAGGCTGGTCTGACAACACGGATCCCACAGACTGAGCACTTTGCCGTGTTTGTACACAAGGGTGGGGACGTCTTGCCACCCGCTCCTCTGGGCCGGTCGGGGCCCATTGCAGAGCCCTCTGCAGAAATGCCACCTCCCAACTGCTTTGTGCTGTCTCCCTCCCAGCATTCACCCCCAGCCGGAATGAGAGGCTGCCGTGGGAAATCCGCAAGGGCATCCATGGAAGGATGCTCAAGATACCAGCTGCCCCATCACTCAGCGGCCCTCCCCAGAGACAGCTGGACTTCCCCGGGGAACTGGTGGGCTTCCTCCTTCCCCACACCGACACTGATGTAACCGACCGTATCTTCCCTTTTGCCTTGGTGGCTGGGAAGCTCAAGTCAACTTTGGAACTCAAACTCCCTCCCTCCGTCAGTCCCTCCCTCCCTCCTTCCCTCCCTCCTTCTTCCCTTCCCTCCCTCCCTCCCTCCTTCCTTATCCTGTGCAGAGTCCCTGTCCTAGGAGCCTGCTCTAGAGGCGTGAAGACATGCACAGAAAACAAAGAACCCCAAATATATTTATGTCCTTACAAGAAGGGGATAAGCAGGATTGGGTGGCAGGCGCACATTTCCCAGGGGCCTCACCCCATCAGGGTCGGGGGAAGGCTTTCCCGAAGGCATGGCCCTGGAGCCGAGGTCTGAGCAGTGAGTGGAAAGGTAAGGCGTGAGGGGCGCAGGGTGGCAGCTGAGGGCCCGGCTAACGCCCGTAGGTAGGGGTGGGTGGCCCCGGTGGCCCTGGAGGCCCGGAGCACAGAGATCCAGGTCAGAGCGGCTGAAAGTGGGGAGGTCAAAGACGGGGGCCAGGCCAGCCTCCCAAGGCCTCTCAGGCCACACTGACAGGCTTACGGTCTATCCGGGGCGTGGAGGCTAAGACGATACAGGACGTATAAGGAGGCACATGTTTTTTCGATAAATACAAACCCCTGTTGAGATGAGGAATCAAGACAGGTGAAACCACGTCGATGGGAATGAGTCTCCTTGATTTTCTTCTTCCTGAGAGGCAGCAACCTTGCCTCCCTCGAGGGACAATAAGGATGGTGTGTCTGCATGTGACAGAGGCGTGAGAGAAAATCAGATGCCTTGAGGGATGGGGGTGGGCTTGGAGGGAGGCAGCATTGAAAGGGGCAAGGCAGTGAGGAAACTTCTATGCTGGTTTGGCTGCGGACTTGAGCATGTCCTGTGACACCCCCCTCCCCGCCACCTCGGGCCTTGGTTTCCCTCTGCGGAGGACACGCGGGCTCTACCAGAACCTGCCCCATCAAACCTTTATGCCTCGAGAGCAAAATGCAGAGCTGGCCAGACAGAGCCCCTTCACAGAGGGCGGCCAAGTCCAAGATCAGGGTCCCCGGAGTGCTTCCCCCACAGCGATCTCCCACCCCCTGACCCACCCTCCCCGGAAGTGGGGAATGGCGACAGAGAGTCGTGGAGAAGCCATTAGGGCCTGGGTTCCATCACAGACTTAATGACGTGTGGCTTTAAAAGCCAGGCTGCAGTCCTGCTCTCGTGCTCCCCGGAGGGACCCCTGCAGCGGATCCCAGCAGGACCCTGGATGGCAGCAGGGCCTGAGCCCGCCACCGGCCCCTGGGCAGGAGGCCTCTCAGCCTGCCCCAGCCCCACGCCACACCTGCCCTGGCTCAGATACCTGCGGAGGCAGCCCTGCTTTCCGTGACAGAGAGGCTGCCCTGCTTCTCCGCTCCCGCCTTGGATCCAGGGGGTTAAGCAGGGGAGGAAGTGATGGAAGGAAGAAGTCTGGGACTGGCTCTGACCGTAATTTGCTGTGTGACTTTGGGTAGGTCACTTCCACTCCTGAGCCTCCGTTTCCCCATCTGTAAAATGAGTGTGTTATTTGGCTCTCTGATAAGAAGACATCACGGCGGGACTGGACACACAGAGATTTCTTGGGGGGAAATGCCTGGGAAGGACAACGGGGCAGGACGATCCCCCAGACCAGGAAGCAGGTGGGACACTTCCACGCCCAGGGACTGGGTAGACGTGGCCTGGGTGGTGGTGGATTTGGAGACGTGGCGCTCGGCCCCCGGGCGCCCCCATGGCAGGACGTCCCGAAGGCGAGCTGAACGGTACTTGTCTGTGGCCACCGTGGAGGCGACCCGGTCCCCGCTGGGCTGTGCCTGGGACTCTGGCTGAGCTCCTCTGTACCCTGAGAAGTGCCATCTCCTCGGAGGGAGCGTGTCCATTATGTCACAGGAGCCAGGGCAGACCGGCCGGGGCAGAGTCCTCTGGCGAGGATTTGGGACAAAGCTGGAGAAGCCAGGGGGGCCCCCTCAGCAGCCCGGGAGAGCGCCAGGCCCAGGCTGAGCCCCCTGCCGCCCCTCAGGCCACACCACAAAGGCTGAGGGCAAGCTGAAGTCAGACCCATGCAGGCTCGGAAGTTCAGGGGAAGGAGCCGGATGAGGCTGCGCTCTGGGGACACGCGGGAGCCATGGAAAGGCCAGACCAGCAGACTGGATGCGCGTGGGGAAAGCCTGGGACCTGGGGCTACAGGAGTGCAGGTGGCCAGGCCTGGGCCCGGCGCCTCCCATCCCCCAGGCCGCTCCGACCAGAGGGTTTTTCCGCGCTCGGTTGGGCCTGTCTGGCCCTCCCCTGGAGACGGCTCTTACTTCTCCATTCCCTGGTGGCCCGGCCAGCATGTGGCGGGAGAGCAGCCCCCAGGCTGGGCTGTGGGACTCACCATGGTGGCCACACTCCCCCTGCCAAACCCCAGCCCCGGTTCCCCTTCTCGAAGTCACGGCAGCAAGAAGGCCCAACTTCCTGAGTGGTCGCCCTTCTCCTGGCCCTTCATTTGCCGACACGCCCTGTAATCCCCACTCAGGCCTCGCCGAGCCCCAGCACCCCTGGGCGGCTTCTGGCACCTTCTTCCTCATCATGGCAACCATTTAGGGAGCCCTTGCAGCATGCCAACGACCACACTGAATGCTTTCCTAAATGCCCTCCTTGAATTTCTATGGCAACCCTGTGAATGAGGGACTTTTGTTTCTATTCTGCAGGTGAAGAAACTGAGGTCCGAGGTTCACCCTCTTGCCCATAGCTGGTCAGTGGTGGAACTAGAATTCGAATCCTGATCTCTTAGGTCCAGAAGGTCTCTGGTAAAGAATTATTTATAACTGTCCCTCAAATCTTGCCCTCCTTGACAGTTCCCAAGTGCATTTCATTTCATCCCCAGACCAAGCTTGGGAAGGACGTTACTCCCATTTTGGAGGTGAGAAAACTGAGACCAAAGAAAAGCAACAGGCCTGAAACTCGCACAAGTGGTCGGAGTCAGAGAGGAGAGGGCCTGGGTGGGGAGGGGTGCTCCCAGGTAGAGCCCGGCTCCAGAAGATGGGGCACCACCACCCCAACCTCTCGGCAGTCGTGGCCTGGAGGGGACACAGCAAGACAGAAAGCAGGGAGTTTTCCTTGCGACACCTTCAACTCTCCCGCCTCCCCGCAAGGGTCTGAGAGCCGAAACTGGAGGAGGGGCCCTCAGGACACCTTTAGAAGGTTTTTTCCTATCTTTTCTTTCAAAAAACACGTTTCCTGTGCAATTACAAAAATAACTTGTGCTCGTTGTAACAGTTTCCTACTCTGGCCTGAGCTGGTTCTCCAGCCCACCCCCACCCTTCCTCTGAGAAGCAACCTCGTCACAGGCAGCGGTTTGGTCTGGACCCTTCCAGCTCTTCCAAGACTTAGTGAGATGTGTACGGTTCTGTTCTTTCCCCTCTAAATACGGGCTCAGGCACCCAGTGGCAAATTACTTTTTTCAGTTAACAGATCGTCTCAATATAAAGCATACAGTAACAGCCGACAGTTTGACCTCATTCTGTTTAAACGTCGGAGGGCTTGGTGGATTGTTCTGGAACGTGCAAGGCTCTCATCAGTGGGCAGTGACGTGGCTCCCTCTTGGTTGTGTTGCTCTTACAAGCAAAGCTTCCCTGAATTCTCTGATACGTCTCATCTTCCCCAGGCTAATGTTTCTGAAGGTGGAGGCAGAATGTCACGGCAGCCAGGAGCCCCTGAGCAAAAGCCATCTCAGCCACTTAGCCGCTGAATGACCTTGGACAGGTCAGTCTCTGGGGACTCAGTTTCCTCATATGGAAAACGGGGATACCAACAGTGCCCTTACCTAAGAAGGCCCTTGTCATTCAATGAGTTAATATATATATAAAGCACTTAAAACTGCCTGGCAGGTAGGAGGTGCCAGCAGATATTTCTAGAAGTGGGATGGCCAGGTCTTGAGGTTTGTGCTTTTTTATTTCCACCAGATTTGGTCAAACAGTCTTGCCTCTTGGAAGCCTCCTGTCCTCACAGTTCCAAGGATACTGATACCCCCCACCCCCCTTGCAAGGAGTCCCCTCCTTCCAGAAAGTTAGTCACTAGAATCGCAACCCACCCCCCACCCCCCACAATGGGCCTCATGCTGCAGTTGAAATAACAGGCTTTCCCAGCTGCTCCCCAGGCAGAGCCGCACAACCCTATGCTTCCAGGCCTCATATCGAACCAGACCCCAACTCCATGCAGACCCACAGATCCCCACCTTCCTTCTTCCAGGGTCATTTTGCCGGCGAACAAGCCCTCCGTCCTTGCTGTGGTGTAGAGGAAACAGTCCAGCACAAGGGTCAGGGGAGACATCCCCCCCCCCCGGGGTCCGCCCTGCCCCCTGGCCTCAGTTTCAGGGCCAGCATCAGGGTGGGCCAAGCCGGGGACCCTCACTCTCAGGCTCCTACAAGCACCAGGAGGCTAGCTCTGGGCCCCTTGCCGGCCTCACCCGAGTCCTGGCCCAGCTCAGTTTGCTTAACTTCAAAATGGGAGTCCAAATGGCAGCCTGGAACGTCAGGAACAGACTCTGAGAAGCCACTGAGGGAGCGGAATATACAAAGAGGCTTTGCAAACTCTCGGGTGCTAGATGAAGGGTCTCGTCAAACAAGGCGGGTTTGAAGCAGGAGAGCGTGATTCTGGCTGCAGGCGCGTGGAGACCCAAACCCGGGGCAGCTGTCCCGGGGGGAGATGTGTGACAGGCTCCTGCATTGACTGAGGGCAAGAGGCTCATTCAGAACCTCACTCCTTCCTGCTGCGGGGGCGTACCCTCCACCCTGTATCCCTGGGGGACCTGCAGCCCCCCAGACACCAAGACTTCGCAGCAGCCACAGCCCCTGGGACTTACACGAGGTTTGAGACGGAAAGCATCAAGAAGTCAGAGAAGACGTGGGTCTCCACCTCCGGCCTCCAGACTAGGGCAGGGCCAGAGAGAGAGGACCGAGCCGAGGCCTGGGCAGGGAGAGGAGGCCATGCCCTTTCTCAGGGAGGAGAACTTACTCACCCTTCTCTGGCCCAATTTTATTTTACTGACTCTTCAAAATAATCCGAGAAAGTCAGTATTATCACGAGTTCCATTTTAAAGATGAGCAAACAGGTTCAGAGTAGAGAAGTGTCTTTCTTGCCCAAGGTTCTGGCTCAAGAGCCCATCAGAATCTGGGCAGGTACAAGACCTGTATTTGATCTTCTAGGGAGGAAGCTTGGGGCACCTCAGCCTCCTCCCCTCACTTCACCCCCCTACCCCCCGCCGCCCCGCCCCGTGACTAGAAGCCTCCTGAGCTGAGCAGACCCAGCCTCTGGGGCCCTGGGCAGCCCTGGACGGGCCAGGCTGCAGGACGCTCTTCACCCAGCCTGCACCTGCCCCTCCCTCAGGCCCCTTCCCCCTCCGGTGACAGCTGGGCCCAGCCCCATTAGCACCATTTTCACTAACAGCTCGGAGCTCTGGGGGCGGGGCTGGTGCTGATGGGCTCCCCTGGGGCCCAACCCTCTTTGGTCCAGACTCCCCCGTCCTCACCGCAGAGGCCACAGTCTTCCCTGCCCTTCCACCCCAAGCCCTCGGTCAGCCCCTGAGGCCCTCCTGGGGCAGCCAGGCTCCCACCTCAAAGCTGCCCTAATGGACTTGGCCTTGGGATTGGGGGGTCAGCTCCAATATCACGACGATACCAAAAATAATAAAAGCGACCACCTAATGAGGGAGGGTTTTCCGTGTGCCCAGCCGCTCCCGGGCATTTATGTATGCAGTAACTTGTTTACCCGCGCGGCATTTCTGAGGGGGTGTCAACTGTACCCATTTGGCAGCTGAGTAAACCAAGGTTCTTAGGTTGGGTTCCCCCAGAAGCAGACCTTGAGAGACAGGCTTACTGTGAGTAGTTTACTCAGAAGGGACCAGGAGACACTGGTGAGGAAGGGGGGAAATGAGATGGGGAGGGAAGAGAGACATGAAAGCTTTAGTCACCAAGCAAATTACGCCCTGGGCAACTGGAGCCTGATCCCCTTGGGAAATTTGGAAGACAGTATAGAATATGCCTCAGAACTATCCCAACCAGAGGGGCGCCTGGGTGGCTCAGTCGGTGGAGCTTCCAACTCTTGGTTTTCGTCTCAGATGATCTCAGGGTCGTGAGATTGAGCCCCACATCGGGCTCCCCACTCAACGGGGAGTCTGCTTGAGATTCTCTCCCTCTCCTTCTGCTCCTCCTCTACTGCGTTCTCTATGTAATAAAATAAATCTTTAAAAAACAAAGAACCAGAGGGGGTTCCCAACCAGAGGGGGAAGGAACTGGGATATTTGTCCCCCGACGCCCTATGTGTCATTCTCGGGGCTGCTTCCGAGGGCATTCGTGCTCTGTGCTAGGCACCTGGCCCACGAGCACCTGTCTCCCTCTCACGCAGCCGGGAAAAGTCCTCGGGCAGAGTCCCAGAGTCCCAGTCCTCATCCCTGAGTGTGAAGAAGTGAGTGCCAGTGGGATATGACCAGGCATCCGCAGGGTCTTCTTCACCAAGGCTCAGAGAGGGATGGCCACTTGTTCGAGGTCACGGAGTTCGTCAGTGGCAGAGTGAGGATTCAAGCCAATGCCTGCGTGATCTCAAATTTTAGTCCCCAGGGAAGGACCAGGAGCAGGACTAGGGTTTGGGTCTGATGGGGGCTCTGCAGCGCCACTCTCTGCCATGCCAAGGAAGCCTTGACACTTGCCCAGGAAGATTCCAGGAGAGGCACCAGCAGGCTCTTGTGTTCTTTGAAATTCTTCCTTGCCCCCCATCCTGGCTGCTGGGATGTTGGGGAGCTCAGACAGGTTCATTCTGCCGAAGGGAAGCCAGAACCCCCGGGGGGAAAGCAGACAGACAGCAAAGCCCAGACAGAAGCAGGGTGAAGGAGTGGAGTGAATAAATGAATGCAACAAGCCAACAGTGTCTCAAGTCCGCCAGCCTCACATCTTCTCCCACAGTTCCGCCCACCAAGCCCCAGAGAAAGCCCTAGAGTCACCACCTGCAGCCCACAGGTGGCCAACGCGTCCTGCTGCTGTAAAGACTGTAAAACGACACATCAAAAGCCCACATTCTCAGCTCGGCTTGCAAAAGCAGATGCTCTGGTAAAAGGCGCCCACGTCCCTGCTCTGTGCTGAGGAGCGGCCGTCCCCTGGGACCAGGCCTGGGCTCTCCAGTTTGTCACAGTCTCCAGCACTCCCCTGTGCCTCCCAGACACTGAAGCCGCTGTCGGTTGCCACCTGGCAGCTTGAGCTGTCCTCTTAATGCCCCCCGTGGCCCCTGGGAGCACAGAAGTTTGAGAGCAGAGTACTAGGACTGGAAACTTGGGGCACTGGGTTTTGACTTGCTGGGTGACCTCAGGCAAGTCCCTCCACCCTCCCTGTGCCTCAGTTGCTCTTTTGTGACCTGAGGGGCCCACAATAGCAGATAGATCACAAGCTCTTGACACTCCAGAAGGCAGGCGCCCGGGACGTGGGCTCCACTGAACGTTTCCCAGCAGTGGGGGTGCCCCCCTCGGACAGAGGGCTCACTGCTCTCCGGTTCTACGAGCATGTCCAGCAGGCGGGCGACGGGTGGAAGAGCCGGACACGGTCTCTGCTTCCACGGGTCATCAGCTGCAGATGAAAGCAAGCCACTTGCCACAGAAAAACTCTACCCCTGCCCCCACCGCGTTGGCTTAGAGGCGCGGGGACTTATGGAGAGGGTGGGTCCCTGCAGGTCGGCCCCCAAGAAGCCACCAGTAGGGAGGGAAGCACCCAGGCCGGGCACAAGTGGTGGCTGGGCAGGGAGGGGACACTTCCAGGGCCTCCTCTGTGCCTGGCCCTGTGCTCTGAGTCCACCTGGTCACTTCCTGGGCAGGAGCGGACTTTGTCATCACCTCTGCGGTCATTACTGCCACTGCGGCTGCCCAAGGGAGCTGGCGAGAGCCTAGCTATGAGCCTCCACCACCGCCCTCGTGGAATCGCCTCCCTGCTGCAGCCGTCGTGAGATCGGGACAGGAACAAGCACAGATGGCGAGCTTTTGACGGGCCGAGCCCAGCCGGAGCTCCTTTCTCATGTGACACTGCGTGCGACCGGCCCGCTTTACACTACACGCCCCCGACTCCTCACACCCGCAAGGGCACCCACGCCCATTTCCACACTCACACCCACCCTCCTTGTCACCCCGTCGCCCCGCAGGTGCACGGCCGCCCCTCCCCGCTCCCCCTACCGAGGCCTCAGCCGCCCCTCCTCCTCCTGCCCCTCATCCCTGCCGTGCTCCCAGCATGCCCCGCAGCCAGCCCGTGGCTCTCAGCTGCGCTGCCTGAAGCCACAGCCTGCCCTGACTCCCACAGCCAAACCGAGTCAAAGACCAATTAATATTCTGATACCTGTGGCCGGCTGGAGTGATGTAGAGCTGATGATTTCTTTTTCCATTTTACTCCAACTGTGGTTTCATTTTTTTCCCAGGCCTCCTTTGGTCAGTGGTTTTAGGGGCACTAAAGTTCACTTTTGTGGGTAACCTGCGCTGTTAGCTGTTGATTTAATTAACTCAGCCTTTCTCTTCCTTGACCAGGACACGGCCAGCCGTATCTGCTCTGCAGACACCCGTTTGGACAGCCAACGACCGGAGGCGTCTGGCGGGAGAAGCGTGTGGTCCCTGGCAGACACTGGCCAGGCCCCTGGCTGTCGTCAGCCGCTCCGAGTTTTCTGGAGCACCGCTGAGCCACTACCTCACGAGGGTCCAAAGAGTTCTGCTCCCATCCGACAGGTGGGGAAACGAAGGCTCAGAGATAGGAACCCAATGACGTGGGGTCACGAAGCTAGCACCAAACGGAGCTGGGCTTGCAAGCCAACCAGGTCTGCTTCCACAATCCTTTACTCCGGAGAGACAGTTGGTTCCTCCAAAAGGTGTCCCATTGAAGGAGAGGTAGGGACACGGCCGGAAGACACATGGGGGGACTACAGGAGAAACAGGAGGAAGGGAGGGATTTGGAGGAAGATGCTAACTGAAGTCATAGTCTCCTGGCCTCACTCCTGAGAGTCTTCTTTACGATGGAACAGACCAGAGTCTTTCATCCTCTGAGAAGTTTCCAGAATCCTAGCACAAGTCTCTCTGTGGCCAAGCGAACATTCAGCCCTCAAAGACTTGGGCCCAGTGGGCAGCTCCAGACTCAGAGGACCCTCAGGGCTGAGGCGACCTGAGGCCAGAGGGAGCAGGGGGACCAGCACAGACATTGGAGGAGGCTTCAGAAAGAGAGCTTATGACCTGGCAACGTGCGAGCAGCTGAGGCCAGGGAGGTGGTGAGAATCACAGGGACTCACCAGGTGACTTGGGGCACGTCCTTCCCCACCTCTGGCCCTCACCTTGCATTCGGGGGTGTGGCCAGTGAGCGGTGGCGGCCCTTCCAGTCGGTGCAGCTGGAGTTCTAGGGGACTCTGGCTGCTCGACTAGAGAAGGGAGGGCTCCGGGCTTGCAGATAGACCCTCCTTTCTTCTCCCCTTCCCACTCCACCTCCTCCAGGAAGCTCCCCACCCCTCACCCACGCCCACTCGCCAGCTCTGTGTCTAAGACTCTGGAATTTTTGTTGTTGTTGGGTTGTATTTTTTTTTTCTTTTTGCCACCAGGGTGAATTGTCAATTGATTTGTTATTTATCCCACTGACAACAAAGAGAGTGAAAAGGTAATAATTCTGGGCCCTAGGGTAATTCAATTCCTGTAGCACCGTCAGCTACATTAACTTACTTCCTGGATCTCAATTCAATTAGAGCAACATTCCCCAGCATTAATAAATCAATACTCATGCCATTTGGATATATTTTGAACGTCTTTCATTATACATTGCAGGTCGGGAATGGCTGTTGAATTGGAAGTTAATGGGACAGGACAGGGCAGGTGGGGCTGCCTGGGGAGAAGCTTCCAGCAGTTTGCTCTAATTGCCTCTGCTGCAGAAGATGGTGTTAGTAAAACAGAGGCCTGGTTAACTGAGTGAGCCCGCCGGCGTGCAGCTCCGGTGTGGGTGGGCAGAGCCACAGTGGTTGAAGAGATTGTGTTCACCCGCTCATGTACCCATTCATTCATTCATCCTTTATCCCTCCTCCCACTGTTCTTTCACTCTTCACTAATCCCTCCTCATCCCTCCTCTCAAGACGTTCTCTCGTCCTCCTCCTATTCTTCCTCCTGTCCCTCCTCCTGCTTCCTCCCAATCCTTTTATCCTTCCTCCTACTCCTTCTCCCACCCTTCCTCTCATCCTCTCTCCAAATCATTCTCCCATCATTCTTCCCATCCCTCCTCCCACCCCCATCTTCTCTCCATTGCCCCTCCCACTCCTCCACCTACCCCACCTCCCACCCTTCCTCCCATCCCCATCTTCTCTCCATCCCTCCTCCCACTCCTCTTCCCATCCTTCCCTCATCTTCTTTCCATCCCTCCTCCCATCCCTCCACCTACCCCTCCTCCCACCCTTCTTCCCAACCCCTCATCTGCTACCCACTCCTCCTCCCATGCCTCTCTCCTTCTCCTTCTCATCCCTCCTCCCACCCCTCTTCCCATCCTCCTCATCTTCTTTCCAGCCTTCCAACCTTTCTCCTCCAAGTCATTCTCCCACCCCTCTTCCCATCCCTCCCCCATCAACTTCCCATCCCTCCTTCCATCCTTTCTCCTCCTTCTAATTTTCTACCTTTTCATCTTCTAGTCATCCAGAACATTTCGAGGAGGGCCTACTAGGCACCAGGCCCTATATTGACTTCTGGGCTCACAGAGGTGTCTGTCTCAGAGATCCAGACATCTAAACAAATAATTACAACACACTGTTCAGAGCCACCGCATGGCCAATCGATAACACTTGTGCTGGAGAGAGCAGAGCAGGACTCAGACATGAGCCAGTGGCAGGATGGCCCGACTCTAGGGATTGGGGAAGGGATTGGGGAAGGGTGGGGAAGCCTCCCCAGAGGACGTGGAGCCTGGGACAGGTTTCGAAGCGTGAGAAAGTTTTGGCCAGGTGGTCTGAGTGAGATTAGCACCTGCAGAGAGCCCAAAGAAACTGAGGACTGCCGGGAAGGGTCTCCCCGTCGTGGGTATGGATCCAAATCCCCGGGAAGTCAATACAAATATGATTTCCCGGGGTCCTCCTCTAGGGAGTCTGACCCAGGAGGTCTGCGTGGGGAGTCAGGAACCAGGGCCAGTGGCTTCAGCACCAAGGTGCCTGCCGATGGAGAGAGCCTGCAGCTCAGGCTGCCCACCGCTGGCTGTGCGGCTGAGTGCATCCCCGCTCTCTCGGAGCCTTTCAGGTCTATACGCAAACTTGTCATCTGATAATGGCTGTTTACTCACTTCCACAAATGAAAAACCCGACGACCAAAGAGTCAAGGGCTGAGCCCCAGGTGCGGTCTCTGCCGTCCCTGCCCGGAGGCACAGGGCCTTTGTACCTGCCGTCCCCTCTGTCTGGGTTACTCTCCCCGCCCCACAGCCGTATGTTTGGCTCCTCCCCTTCTGTGCTGGTGACCTGCTGCTGTATGACAAATGACCCCAAAATTCAGTGGCTTCAAACGACCAACATTTATCATCACGCCGTTCCTATGGGTCAAGAATCCAGGAGTGGATGATTCCAGCCCAGGCTCTCTGAGGAGGCTGAAATCAGAACGGTGGCCGGGGCTGAGTCACCTGAAGGCTTGACGGGGTGGGCTGCCCAGACGGCGCCCTCATACGGCTGTCGGCAGGAGGCCCCAGTGTCTCGCTGGCCGTTGGCAGAAGGGGTTAGGGCCTCTCCACAGAGCTGCTGGACCGTCCTCATGCTATGGCACCAAGTGCTCTGAGAACCAGCAAGCAACATATTTACAGCCTACCCAGAAGTCAGGGGCCATCGTTTCTGGCATGTTCTACTTGCTGGAAGTAAGTCTTCCGGTCCAGTTCACACTCAAAGGGAGGAAATTAAGCTCCATCTCTTGAAAGGAAGACTATCAAAGAATTTGTGAACATATTTTAAAACGCCATTCTCTTCCTTCAGGTCCCACAGAAACGTTGCCTATCAGAGATGCTCGCCCTGACACATCGGTCTGGAAGATTCCCCCACCTCTCATCACTGTCTTGCTCCTCCTGCTCTGCCCTTGTCTCATCCATGGCATCTGCCATCACCTGACATCCTTCTCTCTCTTTTTCTTTAAGAATTAATTTATTTTAGAGAGAGAAAGAGCACACAAGCAGGGGGAGCTACAGAGGGCAAGAATCTCGAGCAGACGCCACGCTGAGCGCACAGCCTGACGTGGGGCTCCGTCTCATGATACTGAGATCGTGACCTGAGCCAAAATCAAGAGTTGGCCGCTTAACCAACTGAGCCACCCAGGCGCCCTGACATCCTTCTCTTTTAATTATTAATCTTGTTTATTGTCTGCCCCTTTCCCCCCCAGGACGGGCCCCACGAAATCAGACACTTTGTCACTTTGGGTCACTGCTGCCTCCTCAGCATAAGAATGGTCCTTGGCACCTAGTAGATACTTGAGAATTACTTGCCGGATGCTAGGATGAAGAGGAAGATGAAGGGAGAGAGAGCGATGCTGACCCGCCTGGGTCTTCCCTGCCTCTGGAATCCAGCCCTGGTTGGGCCCTGGACCTGAACCCTCATCCTGGGCCAGACCGGGGACAGCCCCGCCTGGGGGTCAGTTCTGGTCCCCGCTGGGCCATCAGCCTTTGGTGTGATGCCAGATGTGTCCTTTGTCCCAGCTGAGCCTCAGTTTCTCCATCTGATGAGAGCGTGCTAGATTCCTTCTTCCACTTAGCAAGTACGTCCCAAGCACCGGCCAGGTGCCACAAGTGTCCTGGGCACCAGACAAGCATAGCACCTGCCTTCATGGGGCTCAGCCTCTAGAATAAGCCCACCGAGGGTCCTTCCAGCTCCCCTGTGCTCCTCTTCTGCCCTTAGTTCCCTGGCAGGTGCTGTTATAGACTGAATTATGTCCCCACAAATAACATGATAGCCTTTGGGAAGTAATTGGGGTTAGATGACATCAGGAGAGTGGGGCCCTCAGGGTGGTATTAGTGGCTTTATAAGAAGAGGAAGGAGAGGGATCTCTCTCTCTCTCTCCTGGCCATGTGAGGAGGGAGGTGGCAGTCTGCAAGCCATGAAGAGGGCCCTCATGAGGGACCTAACTGGCTGGCACCTTGATCTTGGACTTTCCAGCCTCTAGAACTGTGAGAAATAAGTATCTATCGTCTAAACCCCCCAGCCTATGGTACTTTGTTACAGCAACTGAAGCTAACTACTATAGATGCTGATGGCCGAGTATCCAAGTGCAGAGACTGGGCTGGGGTATTTAAACCCAGACTCTCCTGGGAAGGGGGAGATAGCCACTACAGGGAGAAATCTCTTTAAAGCCAGTAATGAGGGGGACTGTGGAGAACAAGCTCATGCTCACCTCCGGGCCTTTGCACATGCTATTCTTCCTACCTGGAGCTCTTCTTCCCTATCCCGCACTCCTATCACTGGCCAGCAACTCCTTGCCCTTTGGTCTTGGCTCCAATGCTAGCTGCACCCAGAAGCCCAGAGTCTGGGCTGGGGCCCTCTGCTGGTTCCCATGACCCCCTGATGTCTTATATGAATACATTCTCCACACTAGACTACAAATCTTCCTTTGCTATGTCTCCACCTGGCACCTCCCATGAGTACCCCAAGGGTGGGACCCTGAGATCAGATCCTCAGGATGGGGACCCAACTTCAACCGGGTTAATTTTTGTTTTTTAAGATTTTATTTATTTGTCAGAAAGAGAGAGAGAGAGAGCGTACATAAGCAGCGAGTGCCACAGGCAGAGGGAGAATCAGATCCCCACTGAGCAAGGAGACTGATGCGGGACTCGATCCCAGGACCCTGGGGGTCAGGACCCGAGCTGAAGGCTGAAGCCACCCAAGCGTCCCCAGCCAGGTTAATTTCTTTAACTGGATCACACAGCGGGTGATTTCCCAAGCTGTAGCAAAATCCCACGTCTGTCTGGATGTCAAGTGTGAGCTCTTCATCTCTCTTGGCTCTGTGCATACATGCTCTGAAGCATTTTCGCCAACACTCACTCCTGTATCTTCATGAAGAATGAGTCTGTTCTTATCTCAAATGGAGGAAGGAACCAAGGCCCAGAGCTCACCCGCATCCAGCCTGTCCTGACCCCAGCCCCACTCACTTGGAGGGAATCTGCTTTGGCCCAGCGATGCATCAGATACGTTGCGGAGAGCTCCCCTGTGTGCTGCGCCGAGACCCCCACCCCCACCCTTATTTACTGAGCCCAAACACAGAGGGAGAAAGCTGTTACCAGGCCCCCCCGTTTTCTAGGGGAGAAAACAGAGGCCCAGAGATGTGAGGTCCCTTGTTTGCTCTCACTCAGCTAGTAAGTGGCAGAGCAGGGTTTCAAACCCATGTCCTCTCTGCTTTTCTCCACTGAGCCACAGAACGGCTTCGAAGCGCTGAGTGGGAGACAGGAAGCCGTTCGTTCGCTCATTGGCTCAGTAATAAATATGGGGCTCCCGCAGGGGAGACAGATCACCCACAAATAAATACATAAACAAGGGGACTTCAGAGTCTTCACATAAGGGCCTTAAAGGGAAAGAAGCAGGATGATGTGACAGACAGTGACGAGGGAGGGGACACATCTTTAGATGGGGGCTCTTCTCTGAGGAAGTGACTCCTGACCCACAGCCTGAGTGGCCAGCTCCTGGGCACTTGGGGAGTGGCCGAGGGTGAGAAGGGCAGCATTCCGAAGACGAGAAGGAGCATTTGGAGGGGCAGAGACCAGGGAGGGGAGGAGGGACGCCAGGCTATGTCTCAGGTGGAGGTGC
>CM052900.1:149777265-149811054 GCA_028534135.1 Potos flavus | reverse complement strand
GAATGCATCCCCTCCAAAGATGTCTGCCTCCTAATGCCCAGAACCTATGGAGAAGTTAGGTTACACGGCAAAGGGGAATTAAGGTTACGGATGGACTGAAATTTGCTATCGGCTGACCTCAAGATGGGGAGATTATCCTGAATTATCCAGGTGGGCCCAATATACTCACAAGATCCTTTTAAGTGAGAGACAGAGGCCTCAGAGTCAGAGAGAGATTTGAAGACGCTACCGCTGGCTTTGAAGATGGAGGAAGCAGTCGTTAGCTAAGGAATGGGGGCAGCCTCTAGAAGTTCAAAAAGGCGAAGAAGTAAGAGTCTTCCCTACAGCCTCCAAAAAGAACTCAGCCCTGACAATACCTCGATGTTAGCCCAGTGAGACCCATTTTGGACTTCCTTCTTCAGAACTATAAAATAAATATGTTTCAGCTACTATTTGTGGTCATTTGTTATAGCAGCAATAGGAAGCTAATACATCAAGTAGATAACATTGTTTAATTCAATGCGCACACACCCTAAGATTCAACAATTTCACTGCTAAAGAAAATCTCTGACCTGCTTTTGGTTGTAGATGTGTAGAATCATCTACAAGAGTGTTCACAGTAGCACTATTCAAAATAACCTAACTAGAAATGATCCAATGTCCATCAATAAGAAATGGATAAATCCAATATGGTAGATTCCTACGGAAGAATATTATACAACAGTGAAAAATGAATGACTTACAGTTACACACAAACGCATGGAAGAATTCCACAAGAAATGATAAATGAAAGAAGCAAGTCACAGAGAAAGACATATAGTAGCATTCATTTATATAAAGCTCAAAAATAGACAAAGCTAAATAATACATAGCTAAGGGCTGTCTTTTTAAAATTTTAATTCCAGGGATGCCTGGGTGGCTCAGTCGGTTGAGTGGCTGCCTTCAGCTCAGGTCATGATCCCAGGGTCCTGGTATCGAGCCCCGCATCGGGCTCCCTGCTCAGTGGAGAGCCTGCTTCTCCCTCTCCCTCTGCCTGCTGCTCTGCCTACTTCTGTTCTCTATCTCTCTGTCAAATAAATAAATAAAATCTTGAAAAAAAAAATTTTAATTCCAGTGTAGTTAACATACAGTGTTATATTAGTTTCAAGTTTACAATATCGTGATTCAACTATTCCATACACTCCTGGTGCTCATCATGACAAGTGTACTCCTTAATCCCCATCACCTATATCACCTATCACCCCCACTCGCCTCCCCCTTTGGTAACCACCAGTTTGTTCTCTAAGGCATGTCTTTAAAAAGTTAAACTACAAGGAGAAGAAGGAATGATTTATACAAAAATCACTATGTTAGTTATCTCTTGGAGAAAGATAGAAAAGGTTGAGACCCACGAGGAGTCTCAAAGGTACAGCAATTTCTTGAGCTGGGTGGTATGGACACAGGCATCTGTTGTATTATATTATATTATATTATATTATATTATATTATATTATATTACATATGTTATAATTGCTTAAATTGTAAGTATATATTTATATGCTCTTTTGAGTGGATGGTAGAGTTCACAATAAAATATTCTTTAAAGTCCCTGCATCTGACTGTTCATTTGATCCTTTGTCACTACACCATGAGCAAGGCAGGATAGGGGTCATTACCTTCATTCTACAAGTGGGGAAACTGAGGCTCTGAGGGTTAAGTGACTTACTCAAGCTTCATCTCTATCCACTCACCCCATCTCCTGTGCTCTGGCTTGAGTTCAAGAAAGAAATGAGACAGCAGAAAGAGAAAACATGAGTCTCTTCCTCGCTTTTGAATTTCAATAAAGGGAGTCAAAACCTCAGGTCATGGACTAATCGTGGAGATTATGTAAGCAAACTCCCCCGTCCCTCAGATTGTATGGAGATTTCTGAGCTTGTATAAGTATGTATGTAGATGTACATAGCAGCATATGGGCTTTGGGGAGTCAGAAGTAGTGAACCGTGCTGTAGAGACCATGGCTCCCTAAGAAAGGTGGATCCCATACCGTAGTCAGTAGAGTATAGTATACTATTCTCAGTTGAGTTTGTGGAGTGAGGTTTATACTCACTGAGCAGCCATAAGTGCCATAAGGGCACTAATAGGTGGACCTTGAGAGTCAAGAATGCCTCCTTGAAGAAATAATGATAGACCTAAAATGTGAAGAAAAAAAGGAGAGAGCATGTGCAAAGGCCCTGTGGGTGTAGGAAACCTGGCCCCATTAAAGAAGTTGAGAGAAAGCTCATGAGGCTAGAGTAGAGAGAGAGGAGGGGTGAAGACTGGAGCTGTGGCCAGAGAAGTCAAAGGTCTGCATGGCCTCCAGGGCCACAGTAAAGACTATGGCCTCATCTCCACTTTCATAAGGTTCTTCACACCTGCTCAGGGACTTGGTTCGCATAAGACTGTGAGCCCTACAAGAATGGACACTGCTTTGCGTCTTGGTGGCAGTAGAAGGTACTCAGAGGTACTCGATGAATACATGTGAGAGCAGAGCTGGGGATAAGAGCCAGGGCCAGCGACTCCTTATCCAGGGTTCTTCTGTTCACGTTGGTGCCTCAAGGCTTCCAAGACTTTACTCAAGTCCCCTCTCTCCTTAAATTCAAAACCAGAAACTCTTTGTATTACACACACGACCTTATCAACACCGTGTGGTCCTCTTGTTCTGAAAGTGGCTGCCAGAGGCCAGGGTCTGCATCTTGTATGTCAATAGCCCAGCTCCCGACATTGCCCTGGAACCCAGGCAATAATCAGCAGACACTTGATGAAATGTGTTCTGACTGACCTGTGCTCAAAACCCAGCTCTACCTCTGACCTTCTTTGTGACTTCAGGCCATTTAATGTGGCCTCAGAGGCCCAGTTGTTCATCCGTAAAATGGGGGTGGTAATAGCTACTTTCCTCCAAGAGTTCTTGTGAGGATTACACGAGATAATGTGTGAAAAGTACCTAATAGAATCTGACACATCCCAAATGCTCAAGGAATGCTAGCTGCTACGATTGTCTTTATTCTCTGAGCCTCAATGTTTTTCATTTATGAGTTGGCTAAATGAACTTATCTGCGAGTGATATCAATGGAGACATTCCCAATCTACCTCACATATTTTGGTAATGGTTAAAACTGTCCATCAGGCATATATTGCTTTTGCCCCTTTTAATAGGTGTAATTTTTGCCACCTGGGTTGTCATAAAAGTTAAACAAGACGGTATTTAAAGCACCTAGCGTGGTATCTGGTTTATGGTCATGATTCAATAAATCGTGGATCTGGTTATTACCAACCATAAGCAGAATCCTTTGTCCTAGAATTCGCCTTCTCGGCATGACAAGTCTTGCCCTATCCCTCCAGCAGGTGACCTCAGAGACATTCAGGGATTCCCTGGCTGTCAGAGAAAGCACAGGAGACCCTTCTCCCACTGAGACCTGTGCCACCTCCTCCCCTGACTTTTCCTGTAGAGCATTTACTCCTAGTGTCTTCAGCCTGCCTCTTGCCAGAATAAAAGGGACAACCAAAATTTGGTTGCTCCACCCAGGCCATCAACCCAAAGGAAGCAGCTTCAGTCCTAATGCCACATGCAAGCCATCCCTAATGTCGAAGACAGACTCTTGTATCTTTTTTTTTTTTTTAAAGATTTTATTTATTTATTTGAGAGGAGAGAGAGAGCACGAGCTGGGGAAGGGGCAGAGGGAGAGGGAGAAGCAGACTCCCTGCTGAGCAGGCAGCCCAAAGCAGGGCTTGATTCCAGGACCCCGAGATCATGACCTGAGCCAAAGGTAGACGCTTAACCAACTGAACCCCCTAAGTGCCCCAAGATGCCTGTGTCTTTACACAAGACAAGCCACATGGGTGTGGAGCTGGACAGCCAGCACCTCTGGGTGACAGAGAGAGCCCAGGGGTGCCAGAAGACTAAGGCCCTTGCACCCCAAGAAATAAGCTTCGTGGTTCCTGCAGACCCAGGACAGAGAAGGAATGTCACGCTCGGTCAGCTTGTCCCTCCTTGAAAACCCCTAGCAAATGGACACGCTTCGCATGCTTGATGGGAGGAAGAGTCCCGCTTTTCTACCTCCTCATTGGACCAGCCACCTCATCTCTCGCCTTGACCAGTCTGTCTTCCTGGTGGTTTCCCCGGTTCTCCCCTTCGTCCCTATATTAGTCAGGCCAGGTTAGGCAGTGCTGCAGTATGAATAATCCCTGTGCCTCGGTGGCTTGCAGGAACAGAGATGTATTTTTCGGCCACACTGCCAGTTCACTGCTGGTCAAATATAGCTCTGATCCATGTCATCTTCTCCTGTAACCTCCTGTAATGCCTCTTTCTACAATATGACAAAGTTGTTTTGGAGACAGGAAACGAGACATTGCAAGTTACGCAATGTCTTAAACTTCTGCCCAAACGTGGCACGTGGCAGTTCTACTCACATTTCATTGGCCAAAGTAAGTCATATGATCAAACCTGGTGTCAGTGAGGTAGGAACCGTATGACCCTCCCGCAGAAAGAAGTGAGTAACTGAGAACAACCATACAACCTATGCCCACTCCACACCTTGCACCAATCTATTTTCAGTTAGGCAGATAGAGTGAACTATAAAAATGTAAATCAAATCATCACATTCCCCTGTTTTAAACCCTTCACCCTCATCCTTAGAATAAAATCCCAATTCCTGCCAGATCTGGCCCAGCCTCCCTCCTACCTTCCCTTCAATTCCTCTCCTACTTTCACTCTGGCTCCATCCACACTGGCTTCTAAATTTGCAAGCCCTTTCTCACCACAGGGCCTTTGCACATGCTGTTCCCTAGGCCCAGGTCAATGCTTCGACTCAGCTCCTCTCAGGCCTGGCTTTTCCCATAAATAGGGCTCAGCTCAACTATCACAGTAGAGAAACCTCCTTGACCATCCCACTATTCTCTCCCACATTGCCCCATTTATGTCCTTCCTAACATTTAGCAAGCTGGAATTATTGTATAACTGGCACATAAGCTTCTTGGGAGTGCACGCATCTGTCTTGCTCACCACGGAACCTCTAGCTCAGCAGGAGTTCAGCCAGTAATAGCAGCACGAATGAAAGGGTCAGATGGCAACAAGAGGAGCTAGGCCTGGCCTGACAGCTCAGTGCCTGAAAGCACCAGGAGCCCTCCCTACCCATGCTCCCATCCCCAGGATGGTACTGTTTGGTAGACAAGGGAGAGCCAAGGCCTCATCTATACCCTTTCCTTGTCCATCCACTGCAGTCCACCCAGAACCAGAAGGTGTGTTAGATGCCATCTAAAAATTAAGTCAGATGTGATCATTTACTGAGTAGCTACTCTGGACAGGGTGCTGTGTCTGCCTCCCACGCATTATGTCTTGAATGTTCAGTGTAAGCCTGAGAGGTGGGTATCATGATCCTTGATTTACAGATGAGGAAACTGAGGCTCAGAGCAGTTGGCAGGTTTGCCTACCATGGCTGTGCAGCTCACGGATGGAAGAACTGGGATTTGAACCCATGAATGGCTCCGAGAAAGGCCCGGGCAGGATTTCTCTGCTGTTGGATAGTTTTACAAGCAGGGACTCTCTTGACATCTGCAGTAGGCAGAATAATGGTCCCCAAAGATGCCCAGGTCATGATCACTCAAATCTCTGATGTGGAAAGGGACTTCGCAGGGATGATTAGGTTAAGGACTTGCCATGAGAGAGCATGCTGGAGTATCTCTCGTGATTACTCTGGGCCCATGTGGATGAGGGAGGCAAGAGTGTCGGAGCCAGAGAGAGAGACCGGAAGATGCCAGTCTGATGGCTTTAAATGTGGAGGAAGGAGGTCACAAGCCAAGGAATACAGGTGGCCTCCAGAAGCTGGAAAAAAACCAAGGAAAACGATTCTCCTCTACAGCCTCCAGAAGGAATGCAGTCAGGCCTACAACTTGATCTTAGCCCAGTGAAACCTCTGGCCTACGGAATCGTAAGATAATAGAGTTGGGTTATATAAAGCCAGGAAGGGAGAGGTCATTGTCATAGCAGCAATAGGCAAGTTTCACAACCCCTCACTATTGGGCACATGTCCTGCCCCTCATGTTGGTTCCCTGACAGCAAGAGCCCAGCAAATAGCAGTGGGGCATACAGTAGGCACTCAGTGACGCAGAGGGTGTAGCTTGGTGTGGGCACTCACAGGATTAAGAAGGATTCACAGTGACTCCGAGAGGAGAGGCCTGGAGAGGACACGGGGTGACACCAGACAGGGATGGGGAAGAGGCAGAACACGCCCCTGCAGCACCGCAGAGAACCCAAGTCCCTCCTGGAAGGATCTCCCACGTCAGGTCAATCACTCTCATTTTGCACACACCAACACCAAGACTCAGAGAGAGGACCGAGGCCACTAGGCAGGCTGGTGGCCAAGATGGGATTAGAAATTCAATCACCTGACCCGTCAGTCTTCGTTTTCAAGCCTCTGGCCAGCCCTGCTCCACCTTGGGTGATCAAGATGTGGCTCCTCCAGGGACCTGGAATGATAGATCCCCTGATGGCCTGGAGGTGGGGGGCCAAGGCCAGGCGGGCAGGCAGGCGTGGGGAGAGGAGCAAGGTATCCTCTACCCAAGAGCTCCACATCCAGCAGAGAAAGGACGGGACAGGGCACTAGAGACCTGATGTCCAGTCTCAGCTCTGCTACCACGTGACCTCTGGCAAGCTCCTCTCCCTCCCCGAGCCTCAGTTTCCCCATCAAGGAACTGAATTTTAGCTCTGAGGGCCTTTCTGGCTCTTGTGCGATGGGATCTGCCATCAGGCCTGGCCTGCTCTCAGCCCCATGCCCCCCACTCAGCTGGGATCCCATGGCTTCTCAGCAAGTTCATTGACTTCTCAGGCTCTGGCCTAGGACGAGGGGACTGCCGTGGCCCCGCCTCCACCCAGGCTCGGCAACAGATGTCTCCCCCACCCTGACCTGACCTTTGCCCTGCTTCTCTCCCTTACCTACCACACAGGTGAGCTTCTAGTCTACCCCACTCTGGGGTCCTAACCCCAGAAAGAGGGGAGCTCAGATGTGATACCAAAAGGCATCTGGCCCCAGTGCTTGGGTCTCTCTTGGCCCTCCTCTTTGATATACTATGACCCCCGCTGCCCCCCAACCTTTGTTTGGTTCCTATGCCTTGCAAGCTGGCCTAGATTTTTTTCTCAGATCTCAGGAGCCTTGAAACTTCCCCGAACCCCAAGATCCTGGTATCTTTCAACTGCAGAGACTATGCAGCTCCCCAAACCTCCTGAATCCCATCCTGCAGGAAAGCCTAGAAAGGAGGGAATCCTAGTAGGAAAACCAATGCACAGAGAGGGTCAACAGTTGCCTGCAGGACACACAGCAAAAGCAAGGAGCCCCGCATTCAACGTCTTCACCTGGGACCTCTCACCAGCATGCTAACCCTGCCCAGCAGCTCCCTCTGACAGCCTGAAGGACAGGGAGAGCAGCCAGCCCGATGACCGATGTCCAAGACCACAGTGATGCTATTCTTTCCTCAAGTGAGCTCCGCCCACCCTGCGCCAGATTTAGCCGTTTAATGCAGCCGGGCCTGCTCTGTCCCTGCCTCTGAGATTAGCTCTGGAACTGGGCTTTGAATGCCTGCCCAGAGACACTCAGCTTAAAACACCGGGTACCAGAAAAAAAAAAATCGACCACATTTAATGGAGCCGTCAGCGGGCAGGTCTGGGCCGTCCATTACGCAGCCCTGCCCGCCCAGGGAGCCCAGCCACGTGGCCGCCTGACCACAGCATTAAGGCGACATTAGCCCGCAGGCCAGCTGGGGGAAGAGCCACCAGAGCCCAGGCCCGGGGCCTGCCTCTCCTGCTCCCCAAGGCCCAGGGCCCCAGGGATTCTTGGTACCCCTAAACGGGAAGCAGGGAAGGAGGCCTTACTGGGTAACCCAACCCCTGCTGGTCGCAGGGTCCTGCTCCAGAACAAGCCCTGGATGTCTCTCCGAGGCCTGAGACACCGTAAGGACTGTCCATCTGGGCTCTACTGCAGGGGCCGACAGTATCAGTGAGGCACCCCTGGAGACCCCTGTTCCCCAAACAGTGTCCTGGATAACACCTGACCTGCTGATTTCTTTTTGCTATTTAAAAATAACCCTTGGGGCACCTGCCCTGCCCCCCCCCCACCACCACCACTTGTGCTCTCTCTCAAATGAATAAAATCTTTTAAAAAAAAGTTACCCTCCTTAACATCCAAGTTGCTCTAGAACACGGTTTCCCAAAATGTGCTCCAGGAAATATCAGTCTCTCAAGATCCTTCGTAGAAAACAAAAAAGGGGGGTGGGGTGGGGTTTCACTAGTCAAGGAAGCTTGGGAAGCACTGCAAATGCCAGTTCCCTCTTAGAGAGTTACAAGGCTAATAAATGCTCTGAGAAGCGCTGTAATAGAGTTTGATTTTATTTGATTCATTTCCCAGACTTATCTGATTACAGAACCCCTCCTTTACTTAAAAGAACATCAGTATACTGAGGGCCTAGTGTTCCCAGGAACACCCTTTGGGAAATGACACTTTAGGGGTCTGAGTCTCTCCCTTTCCTAAGCCCCACCTGTGGTCAGAGGCTCCAATTATGTGGCTGGTCAACGCCTACGGAAGAGATTAAGGGGGACTCTGGCCTTCAATTATAGGTGACTCGAAGGGCTTGAGTCACAGGCCCATCCAGAATCAAGGGAGGGAACACAGGAGCCTCTCAAGGGAAGGAAGGCCAATGTCACACGTAAGAAGAACATCCCCCCCTACCCCTACCCTGCTGGAGCAGGGATGTATTCATGGAAGGAGGGTCTCTCCCCACTGTCAGAGAGCTACTTCTCAGAAGCTTAGCCTCTTAAACCTGTGCTCCCTGGAAACTGCTTCTGTAGATTCATGTGCCCCCTGGTGCCAGCAGAAGCCCCAGGCCAGACAACAGGAGACCTGGATTCTGCTCCTGCCTTTCCAGGTGGCATGCGGTGTGACCCAGGGAAGGCCTCTGACCTCTCCGTGCTGGTGGCTGCAGGTCTGGGGCCCCTCTGCGTGGATGCACATCTTCTACACTCCCAGGAATGCTGGGCTATTTGTATTAGATGCTCCGAGATCGCGCCAGCCAAAGCTTATCAAACACCTTCTCTGTGCCAGTCGTGCAAGGTGCCAGAGCCTCAATTTACCCCCATTCCTCAAAGCCAGCAATGATTATCTTACTGCAGGCCGGGCTAGACCACCGTTGCTATAGTCGTCAACGAAGAAAAGCAATTTGGTAAACACGGATCTCCCAGATGTGGGAGAAAAAGCAAATGGAACATCAAAGCTCCTTTTATGTGAACTTTCCAGGGCCACAGAACTCCATGCGGTGTGACAGACTGAATTTTCCAAATGTGGCCACCCTGATAATTTCCAGCCCACATGCTCTTCTAACACGGTGACGACAACCCTGTATGTTTCCCCCCTGGCTTAGGCTGGGCCTGAGGTGACAGTGGAAGTTACACTATGTGACTTTGGATGCTATGTCATGAAGGGCAAAAGAGCTGCCATTGGCCCCCCCTTGAGATTCTCCCTCTTGGAGCCCAGGCCACACAGAGCACATGGGGGTCATCTAGCCCACAGGCCCCCCTGGCTGAGATCCTAGGACCCCAGCCTCAGCCATCAGGCCTGACACTGAGGAAGCTTTCGGGATGACTCCTGCCGAGCCACACTCTGCCCACAGCCGCAGGAGAAACCTGAGCAAGAACCTGAGCCCAGTTAACTCGCAGGACAGAAACACCATCAAAACATGTCATTGTTTAAGTTACTGAGTTTGGGACGGTGTTTCACGCAGAAACAGACAACCGGCAGGCATGGTAAGTAGTTTCCTTCAGACAACTCTTGCAGAGGGGAGGAGGGTCTGCCCCAGAATGTCCCTCTCTCTTCTGTCCTCTGCTGACCCAGGCCCCTGTCACGCGATGGCAGGCCACACCAACCAGCTTGGACAGTACAAAGGCCCTGTCCCTCGACACCGAGCATCGAACCCATGCCAACGTCTGACATGCACTCCTGTGATCTCAGAACGCTCCTGCCTGCTAGAGATCCTCAGCCTTATTTTACAGATGAGGAAACAGGCGTTGAGTGACTTGTCCAAGGCTGCACAGCCGGTGTGGGGAGGACCAGGATTTGGGGCGGATCTGAGTGGCGTCCCCTCCTTAGGCCACCTCCTCTCTCTCTCCTGCGGTGGGCTGAGGAAGGGAGCAGAGTGGCCCATGGAGAGCACCTAGGCCTAGGTCCCATCCCGACTGCCTCTCATTAGCTGTGCTTCTTGGGGGAGTTTTCTGTACCTCTCTGAGCCCCAGATTCTCCACGTGTGGAACGGGATGCAGACGCAGGATCATTCTGAATGGCAGGGAGCAGGCAGGCACTGGGCACGGCAGAGCAGATCTGCCGGTGTCTGCTTTGAAAGGAGGAAGTCCAGTGACCAATGCCAGACTGACAGCTTGTTCGTGGCCTGGCCAGTGGTTTGGGCTTCAGACAAGATCAGGGAAATAGGGGCAGTGAAATCAGCCTCTGTGTCCCCTGGCCAGACTGTCCCCACCCTCTCAGGATTGAGCCCCCTCCCCAGGCACGCGAACCTCCACCAGACAGAAGCGCGCAGTGGCCGAGCAGCCCCTGCCGAATGCACCTGTCGGAGGATCCAGGGACAGACACTCCCCTCCCTGCCTCCCGATTAATTCGCTTCCACAAACACCTACCACCAGGCTGTGCTCTTCTAGTCGCCCCTCCAAATTCGGTGTCTGTCCACCGTGTTCTGGGCCCACAAGGCTGGCCCGCATGGGCGACATCAACACATCCCTGCGCCCTGTGGCTTCTCACCGGGTCCGGCCAGCAGGAGCGCCCGCAGCAGCCAGAGGGAGGGCAGGAAGGTCACGGGCAGGCTCACGGCATCCCGGGCTGATAAAGCTGGAAGCGTGCTTGAGGGCTTACATCTGCCGCCTCAAACGAGGCCCCTGGCGCCCAGAGAGGGAAGGTGACCTGCCCAAACTCGCACAGACAGTAGGCGGCTAATTCTCGGTCTAGTCTACAATTGTGAGCACGGAGGGTGGAGAGGTGGCAAAAAAAGAGGCCACCCTGTCCCCCGTGGGGCTCAAATTCTGGGGGAGGGGCATGTGCTCCCCTTATTCCAGGTTCCCTCAGCATTTAAAGCCCACCCCCATGGGCCCCTCCATTTGAGCTCCTCCTTAACGAGGACATGAACCAAACACCCACCGCCATCCCAACCCCGGGGTGACATTCGGGGGCGAACCTCAGCCATCGGGTAGGGCAACAGTGTTTGGAGTCCAGACTCCAGAGTCGGTCAACCTAGTTCAATTCCAGACTCTACCACAGAGCAGCCATACGTGAGTTTGGGTAAAGCCACTCGTCTCCCTGTGCCTCCATTTCCTCCTCTGCAAAAGGGGGAGAATAACAGTATCGGCCTTAGGGGGCTGTGTGGAGTTTAAATGAGAATACTTGAAAAAAATCCAAAGTAGCATCTGGCCCTCAACAAACATTGGTCATTCCCCACCCCAGATGACCCTCCCCTATGCCCAGGTCACAGCCAGTGGGCATTTCCACACCGGAAAGGTTCTGGGGTTTGTCTTGGCCTGTTCAGCGGCTATAACAAAATACCACAGACTGCGTGGCTTATAACAGAAATTTATTTCCCACGGTTCCAGAGGATGCAAGTCCAAGATCAAGGAGCTCAAATGCTTGCGTTCCGGAGAGGGCCCAATTCCTGATTCCCAGCTGGCATCTTCCCGCTGTGTGCTCACACGGCGACAAGGACTAGGGTCTCTCTAGAGCCTCTTTAAAAAGGGCATTAATGCCATGCGTTAGCGCTCCCCCGCATACTTCAGCACCTCCCCAAGCCTCCCCTACCGATACGATCATCTTCAGGGATAGGGTTTCGACACGCGAATCGGGGGGGGGGGGGGGGGCGGGTAACAAACATTCAGTCCGCAGCACGGCCCATCCAGTCCAATCTGCCAGGGCACAGCTCAAACAGCCCCTCTCCTGGGCCCCTCACAGCTCCCAGCCCAACCTGTGCACTTGAGTCGGAGGGAGGGTACAGCGAAGGAGGGAGGGATCTGCTTCCTGGTCCTCACCCCTGCCTCTTGGCTGGAGCCACCTCCTGAGCCAGCCTTAGCACCTTCTAGAAACCCCTACAACCTAGAGGTCAGGGTTTGGGCCAGATCCCTCCCCCCTTGCATCTGCTTCCCATGCCAGGAGGCCCACCAGCATGCCACATGTCTGGGGCCCCGTACATCCATGCATCGACCCAGCACCCACTAAGTGAGCTCCTGCGGCATGCAGGCCTGCACTAGCCCTGAGGGGGCCTCGGACACTGGAGCGTGGGTAGGGGCACAGACAAGAAAACAGACACTGTTCACCCCAAGAACAGTGCTAGAATGTGGTCCTGTGGGGTGCTGAGGAAGCACCCAACTCACTTCAGGGGGGTGGGGGGCAATCAGGAGGGCGAATCAGACTTCCCTGGCAGAGACTAGGTGTGCAAAGACATGAAAGACGACTTGGAGGAGCACTCGGGTGGCTCAGTCAGTTAAGCATCTGCCTTCAGCTCAGGTCATGATCTCAGGGTCCTGGTTTCAGGCCCCACATCGGGCTCCCTGCTCAGTGGGGGAGTCTGCTTCTTCCTCAGCCCTCTCGCTTCTCGTGTGCATACTCTCTCTCTCCCTCTCTGTCGAACAAATAAAATCTTTAAAAAAAAAATTACTTGTAGTGAACCCAAGTCTTTTATTCTTTTAGTTAACAAACACTAATTGAGCACATACTATGAGCCAAGCCCTGCTCTAGGCAGTGTGGAAACAGCAGTGAGCAGACCGAATGAGGTTCCCGGGCTGACATCCTAGTGAAGGGAGACCTTCCACAAGCCTGCGAGTTGATAAAATGCCGGTGTCGATGAGCCAAAGGGAGGAAGGTGAAGCAGGGTGAGGATGGGCAGGGGCTGCTTAGGAAAGTGTCTTGGGCAGAGACCAGGGAGGGGGAGTCGTGACGTGTCCACCCAGGGAAGGGTGTCCCAGGCAGAGGAAAGGGCCAGGGGAAGGGCCTGGAGGGAGAGGAGCACGGCCCATGGGGTACTGCCGGATTTGGTGTAGCTGGAGATCAGGGTGCACGTGGGAGTGAGGTAGGAAACTGAGGAAGATGGTGAAGGGCTTCGTAAGGCAGGAAGAGGACCCCGGGTTTTCCCCCTGGGGTAGCGGGAAGCTACGAAAGGGATGCATGAGCACACATGCTTGGCTGGTTAATGCCAAACAGCAGCCCAGACCTTCAGCCCCCCTCGCAAGGGGCATCCTCGCCTATCCATCTCCCAAGTCTTCACCACGATTCCTGCCTGAGCACCAACCTCCACCTCGGAGACCAAGCCTCCCTGCCTCACCCCTCTGGTCACGGCCCAACAGCTCTGAGAACCACACGGGACAGAGCCAGGCGCCAGCCCAGGCCAGGGTCAGTGTCTCCAGCAGAGAAGCACACACACACCCAGAGGTCTGCGGCCAGGGTCCCCCGTCCCAGAGCAGTTCTGACAAACGCTGGGAATTGGAGCTCAGGGTCCTCTTGTGGCCCTGCCACTGAGTCACTGCGTGGCTCTGGGGAAACCCTTTCTCCTCTCTGGGCCTCAGTCTCCCCTCAGGACCCTGCCAGCTCTTCAGCGCTACAACCCACCTCGCCCATCTGTCTCAGGGGCAGACTTGCCTCTGCGTTTGACCTCTCCAACACTGGCGCTCCAGTGCCCCCTCCCAGAACCTCCAGAAGCATCCGCCAACCCCAGGGAGGCCTGAGGCCTCTTTTAGAGAGCCACACTCGGCCCTCGGCACTCCGGAGGCCAGCATCTCCCTAAGGCGCCCAGACCCCAACCCTTCCCACACTCCCCACGGCCCAGGGCGCCTCTCCTGCTCTTTGTCATCCGTTCTAGATACCAGGAGGGGAAAAGCGCTAATTCCACTGGAGGCTCGACCCCACACTCATTTATTTCAGACATGACCTTTGATTTCTCGGGTAGAGTGTAAATTACATGTCGCCAGCATAAAATATTAAATCCAATTTATACTTAATTATTGATGCTATTATGTATTCTATAGTAATGGCATCAGAATCCCAGCCCCCGTCCGTGCCCAGTAAATAGCTTTTTTGCATTAGAGGCTCCTTGAGGTAAGAAATCTTGCTCCATTCCTTCTTCACCGTATGATTGATGATTATGGGGAAGTTCGTAAATAGTCTTCCAGAAATATTTCTCTGGTCGCCCGTAGCTCCGAAGGAAGGTGGGGGCCGCGCTAATTACCAGGGCGGCCGGGCGGATGCAGCCCTCCCCGCCACCATTTAGAGCTGGTGGGTTGAGGGTTGGCGAGATGGGGATGGTTTAAGCGAAGCTCTGCTGAGTGGTTTAAGAGAGCACGCAGGAGGACCACAGTGGTTTTCTGAAGGTTTGAAGTCACATGTAATCTTCACATGGACATTGGGGTTTTGTTTTTTATTGAAACATTAATAATTCCGGTTTCTTGTAAAATATTCATGGTTCCTGTTGCTGCATTCAAACCCACTCCTGGCCACTGCTTTTAATTTCCAACTCGGCCCGCGCAGGCCTCAGCCGTCGACCACCCATTGTTCCCGTGCAATTTATTAAGTGGAGGTAACGGTGGCCATCGGGTGGTCAGAAAAATCGAGCTCAGGGTTTCTCTGTAGCAGCCGGTTGCAAGCCAGAAAGGCCCCGCAGCGGGCAGGGCTGCCGCTGGGCAGGCGGAGCGAGCACTGTGGGACAGAGCATCCTCCCAGCTAAGTGGACACTGGAGACACGGGCAGAGCTAGGCCCGGTGAGCGGGGCAGACCTGCGGGGGAAGACGGAGGCAGGCTGGAGGAGGCCAAGGGGAACGAGGAGGGAGAGAAGCAGCGCCCAGATGGGGGGAGGGCATGAGAACAGGACACAGAACAGCAAAGCAGGAAAGAGCACAGGCTCCGGGGACGGGAAACCAGGGCTCGAGCCCGTGCTCTGCCTCCAACGAGCCAGGCAACCTTAGCGAAGGGCTTCCCAAACTCTCTGAGCCTCAGTCTCCGTCTCTGGATATTGGGCCCCGAGGCCAGGCAGGCGCTGGGTGCCTGGCACATCGCCCACTCTTGGAAGAGGGCAGCCTTGACGGCTACTGAGGTGGTCTGGTCAGTGTCACGTGTAAGGCCTGTGGGAAGCCGAGCTTGGGGAGACCCAAGTCCAGCCCTTTTCTGAACAGAGGAGGGACAAGGCCCAAGGGGGGGAAGGGAACCTGCTCATTGTCCTACAGTCACTCCCTGTGGGTACCATTCCGTGCGGTCCAAACCTGAGCTCTGAAATTTAGATTCTTTAAAAAACAGAGAATCAATGCTCTGGGGATCACAGCCGCCTGAATTCATCCACAGAGTCCTGCCCCGTCCCCAGCCCTACACCACCCCAAAGAGCCGAGATTAAAAGGTTTGACTGCCGGCACAGCTGGGGTCCTCCTGTCCCTCCCCCAACTCCCATCAGGGTCTGTCCATCGGGATAGACGTAATTCCGTTCAGGAACACTCCCACATCTCCCTGGGGCTCCAGCTATTAGCGCGGCCCACCAGAGGCCGAACAGAATCCCAGAATGTCAGCCATGGAAGCGACGCAGCCATCAGTTTCCTCGGCCCCGTGACTTTGATGGGGAGGAGACTGGGGCCCAGAGAGGTTAAGTGACTTGCTGAGGGGTGCACAGACACAAACAGAACCGCAACCCCCCAACCCCTTAGCCTGTGGATCTCTGTGTTGACTCTGACTTAGCCTGAAGCCTTTAAGCGTGAGTAAACATAAGGCCGAGCGCACCTGGGTAGTAGAGCCCTCATGTGCTCCAGGCAGAGGCGGCCCACACTTGTGGCGGTTTCCTGAGCTAGATCCAGCTCCCTGTGTATCTGCCCGCAATCAGAAATGTGTCCATCCACAGCTGGGCATGCTCAGATTCAAAAGGCCAGATGGTCCATGCCCAAATCCAATAAGCAGAACCCTTGCAACCCGGATCTTGAGTGTCAGCGCAGCGGCGCCAGGAAGAACCAGTGTCCCCAGGGATCAGGTCTTCCTTGCAGGAGCCTGACCCACCCACCTGCCCCAGGGGGATGGCAGAGGGATAGCCGCCCATGCCAGCCACGAAGCAGGAGAGGGGGCACAAAACGTCTGAAGCACCTCTCCCCCAGTATTCCTCTTGGCCCTGGGCAGGATTTTCTCCCCTTGACCTTAAATACAAATATAACTCATTATTAGTAATACTGGCACATCTCAGAGATAGTGTAGGTTTGGAACCAGACCATGGCAATAAAACAAATATCACAATAAAGCGAGTCAAATGAATTTTTTGGATTCCCAGTGCATATGAAAGTTATGTTTACACTGTACTATGGTCTACTAAGTGTACAACAGCAATATGTCTAAAAAAATGTACATACCTTCATTAAAAATATTTTATTGCTAAAAAATGCTAATCACCATCTGAGTTTCCAGCAAGTTGTAACCTTTTTGCTAGGGCAGGGTCTTGCCTCTATGTTGATGGCTGCTGACTGATCAGGGTGGTGGGTGCTGCACGCTGGGATGGCTGGGCGATTTTTTTAAAGATTTTATTTATTTATTTGAGAGAGAGAAAGAGAGAACGTGCATGGAGGAACAAAGGGAAAGGGAGAAGGAGACTCCCTGCTGAGCAGGGAACCCGATGTGGGACTCGATCCAAAACCCTGAGATCATGACCTGAGCCAAAGGCAGACGCTTAACCAACTGAGCCACCCAGGCGCCCCTGGGGCAATTTATTAAAATAAGACAATAATCAAATTTGTCGCATTGATGGACTAACTCTTCCTTTCCCCAATGATTTCTCTGGAATATGTGATGGTGTTTGGATGGCACGTTACCCACAAGAGAACTTCTTTCCAAATTGGAGTCAATCCTCTCAAACCTGCCCCTTCTTCATCAACTCAGTTTCTGTACTATTCGAAATCCTTCGCTGTCATTTCAACAATCTTCACAGCATCTTCAGCAGAAGGAGGTTCCGTCTCAAGAAACCACTGACCACTGATCACCATAACAAATAAAATAATAATGAAAAACTTGGAAATACTGCGCGAATTAACAAAATGTGACACAGAGACGTGAGGAAATGCTTCTGGAAAAAAATGGTGCCAATAGCATTGCTCCACACGAGGCTGCCAAATTGGTTTAAAACAATAACAACAACAACAACAGCAAAAAACAGAATCTGCAAGCACAATAAAGCCAGCACATTAAATGAGGTGTGCCTGTAAGGAAGCTTGGAAAATAAAAGAACACAAACCCCACTACAACTCCACTACCAGCGAGAAACTGTAACAGATGGAAATACACTTCTATTATTTTTCTGTCCAGTTAACTTCAACTCGCCTTTAGGTTTCGTTCCTTCGTATGAACAGAAACAGTAACAGAACATACCCTCCCGTCCTGTGCGGCTTACTGGCGCTGCACCACTGACCTTTCAAAATAAAGCATACTGCCAATGATGATAAAAGCCAGTCTCTCTTTGTGCCTCAGTTTACCCTCTGGGCCAGGGTAACCTCCATGTACCCTCCATCACCACAGGAGGATGGTGGCTTCCATACGCGGAGGGGACCCGGATGAGGTCCTGAGTTTCTTTCTGATGTTCTAGGCTCAACTCCGAAGTGCTAAAGGCTTGTGGAGTCGGCCGGCAGGCTGAGGAAGCCGACGACGCGGATCTGCTGGCGGGCGGGCCTGCTGGGATCTCACAGGATGATTTGAAACCCGAGTCCAAGTTGGACTTGGGAGTCCAAGCTGCAGCCCAGGGTAGTTTCAGAGTTCTGGAAGAGGCTCTAGCAGATCCAAGATCTACTTCAGGTTTTGCGGGTCACCTTCGGCTAGTTGTTGCCCCTCTCTGGGCCTCAGTTACCCGAACCCCTCCACCCCCACCCAGGGAACTTATTAAAAATACGGATTCCCAGACCCCATGTGGGACATGCTGGTTCTGTACATCTACAAAGAAACAGCCCCAACTTGCTAGCCCCAGGCTTTGCTTTGATCAGAGGGAATGGACCTTATCTAAAAATTTGATCCAACATTAAAGAATAGGTGTAGTTTCACAATACCATATGTGGACGAAGACCAGGAGCCAGGGTCTCTGAACGGAGGCGGCCCAGGCCTTATCTGCTCTGCACGGGAGGGGAACTGAATGTGGGGACCACTGGTGAGCAGCTGGAGATGGGAGGAGAGAAGCAGGAAAAACACAGTTTCTTTGAGAGTCAAAGGAAGAATATGACAAGCAAGAAATCTCAGCTGGGAGGTGGGTGGGCAAGACATTCCCAGAAACATGATAGCTGGCATTGGTTCTGAAACTGGTCCCTGCTCTGTGCTACAATGACCCCCAGCTGCTCCCCACCCCCCTGGCCTTCAGGAAATGCCTGCTATACACAGCGACCTGTGCTTGAGCAGCATCATGAGGACAAAGGTGGAGGAGTGGTGTCCAGCGTGGGGCAGAGAGGGTCAGGAGCAGGTAGTAGCGGGATTGTCCAAGGCCACAGATCAGAGAGATGCAGGATGGGTGAAATCAAATGGCCTTTTCCCTAAACGCACCAGAAGATGAAGATCCTCGTAAGGTGCGGAGGGGAACATTTGCTGTACCCTTTAAGACTGGATTTGATGGCACATTGAAAAACCCAGTGACCACGCCTTAACTAAATGAAAGGCAGAGTGGGTGTGGTAGTTCTGCAATGTCCCTTAATACCTCCAGATCCTTCTTTCCCTTCCACTATCCTTCACACATGGCTTCCGTTCTCATGGTTTCTTCCTGTTCCAAAACAGCTGCTGGTGCTCCAGCCATCAGGTCTACAATTCTAGATGCAAAGAAGGAAGGAGAGGAAGAGTAAAAATGGCATGTGCCCACTGTCTGATCCCTCTTTAAGAGCCTTCCCCAAAGTCCTACCCAACAACTTCCACTGGCCACAGACTTAGTCACATTGTCACACCTAGCTACAAGAGTGGAAAATGTGACCTTCTAATGACATGAGGATACCCTGAGCAAAACTGAGGTCCTGTTACTAAAGAAAGAATAGGCAACCAGCAGTCTCTGGCGCAAATGGGTTTCACTTAGACTAAGCAAAATCCTGCCTTCCTCTGACTTCCACCCGCAGCCCTGGTTCTGCTGTTTTAACAACGTCTGTAACTGTAAAGCCTGTCTTGTACACGACAGCCTTCCTCTGAACCTTCGCTTTTCCAGGCTAACCATCCACGGGTCTTTCAACCACATCTCAGGACACAGGCCAAGCTAAGGTCTAAAGACTTCATTTTACTCCTAAACAGACTCATCGTGACACCTGCTACATGCCCCCCACCCCCTGACGCACACACAGCTACAGACAAAACAGGCACTTGAGCTTACAGTCGGGGTGGACACGGAACCAACCCGCGCCGGGGGCTGACTCAGAACACAGGAAGAAGGACCCTGAGCGGGCAGAGCCAAGGCCTCCCTGGACGAGTAATATTTCAACTGAGTGCAGACGAAGGAGGAGGAGTTGGCTAGGAAACACCCGAGGGGACCAGTATTCCAGGTGCAAGGGCCAACGGGATGAAGTTGCCCAGAGTCACCAGAAGTGAGAGGGAGGGAGGAGCATAAGGAGGTGAGAGTTGGAGGAATGAACACAAACCAGGGGATGGTGAAAGCTCTGGGTCCCAGGAAGAAAGGGCTCCCGGTGAGGCGGACCCACCGGGCACAACGTTTGGGAGGCTGTTCGGCCATGCTCCACCTGCTCGGGCCAACACCTCGCCGGCTCAGAGCACTAGGAAAACCAAGTTCGTTTGGCAAGGCTTTGTTCCCAGCAGTCATCACTTTCAGCTGCTCTTCTCTGGTCTGTTCTAGAATATTACAGCAGCACAAGGCAGGCCTCATGGTTGGTCAGTGATTTCCCAGAAACCACCTCTTCCCCTTTTTTGAAAATGATACAAAGGCTCCCAAGCCCCCCTCCCGCCAGCCTTCTAATGCCTCCCTGCTTATCCTTTCTCAGGGGTGACAATGGCTGCTGTGGGGTCACTTTGGAGGTTCTTGTGGGGCCGGAAGATCTGGATGCATGGAAAGCACCCTACTGTTGTCCTGTGGTGTCCTCACTTATCTTGGGCTGCCCTTTCTTTTTAACCATATTTGGTCTCTAAGTTGCCAAGAAGCCGTGCAGAGAAAACCAGTGTGGTTTAGTTTAAGCCCCAGCAAGGTGTAGACAGCAACCAAACTACGTCCTTCTTCCTCCAAATGTCCTGTGGACATCTCAGCCTAGAGCAGGCCTGAAGAAAGTTCTCTCTGCAGCCTCCCACAACACCGGCCCCACAAGCTCACCAGAGTCCACCCCCCTCTCTCACTGGGCCCCTGTCTCACCTGACACTGGGCCCAGGGCTCTTCCTATGGGAAAGAAGAGAGAAACTGAAAGGGGAAGGGGAAGAATAGTGATATCTCCTTGGAAAGACAGCAAGAAACCATCAGCGGGCATGCTGGAACACAGACCAAGGAGACCAGGGAGAGAATATACACTGACCCCCACAGATAGTGGAGGCCCCAGTCATTTCCATCGTGGGAGGCTAATCATATCTAAAAGTGGAGAAAAGTGCCAACGCGAAGTTGCAAATATCAAAGTCTATTTAAAATATTTACATATAGCAAATTTAACACCCTGAGAATTATACTGTAATTTGCAATATTCCCAAGATTGCTCCCAGATTCATTTTAATGCACACGAACTTGTAGCATACTTCAGCAGTGAGGTACACAAATGGGACACGGGTTCTTCTCTCAGCCCCGTCAAGGGCCCCGTGTGATGGGTGTATAACCTTATTTGAGAAGAATGTAAAAATGTAAAAATGTACTTGAGGCACTTTATTATGGGAGGTTCTTTCTAAATATCTTAAGACTAACCACTAGAGCAGTAGTTCTTAACCAGGAGTGATTTTGCGCCCCCCCCCCAAAAGCCCTGGGGACATTTGGCAACATCTGGAGACATTTTTTTTTTAGGGTAGGGAGGGACAGAGGGAATCTTAAGCAGGCTCTATGCCCAGTGCAGAACCCGACATGGGGCTCGATCTCCCAACCCTGAGATCATGACCTCAGCCGAAATTAAGAGTTGGATGCTTAACTAAGCTACCCAGGTGCCCCCAGAGAGATGTTTGATGGTCATGACTATGGGGGTTGCTACAGGCAACTAGTGGGTAGAGAACAGGGATGCTGCTAACCACCCCCTATAATGCACAGGTTGGCCCCCACAACAGAGAACTGCCAGCCCAAGATGTCATTAGTGCCAAGGATGAGAAGTCCTGCCCCTGAGGGGTGCCACTCTAGATCCTCTCTGCCAAAACTTAAAAAAAGCCAGGACAAGAGTCACAGGGAAGAAAGAATCTGGAGGTTGAGTCCTAGCACATTAGAGGGACTTAGAAAAACCCTTTGGCTTCCCCAAGTCCACCCTAACCACGTGTAAAACCAAGTCCACACAAGTTCAGGGTGATAGGCCAATTACTGAACCACCTAAGCAAACACAAACCAAAAACCTTTGGAGGAAGATAAAAGAATATGGAGTCTCAAAAAAAAAAAAAAGAATATGGAGTCTCTAACAAAGAACCATCCATAGTATGCAGCGAAAAATTACCAGACATTCAAATAAACAGGAAAACACAACCCAAACTCAGCAGAGAGATTAAAACTAATTTTTAAAAGACCAAACAGAAGTTCTAGAACTGAAAAGTATAATAACTGAAATGAGAAATTCACTAGACGGGCTTACAAGCAGACTGGAATGGAAGAAGAAAGGATCTGACCTTGAAGTCGGAACAAAAGAAATTATTCAATATGAAGAACAGGGACACAAAAAAGACTGGAGAGAAAAAAAAAAAGACTGGAGAAAAGAGAATAGAGCCTCAAGGACATTTGGGACAATATAAACTCTCTAAGATATGTGTAATTGAAGTCCAAGGAGGAAAAACTCCTGAGCGTGGGGCAGAAAATAAGTGTTAAGACATAACGACGGAGATTTCCTCAAGTTTGAAGATACGTATCCAAGGTTCCACAGAGAGAGGAGCTGGGATTGGAATCAGGTTCTCCTGCCTCGAAGGGTGGCCTGTAACCCTGCCACATGCCCCCTAGGGGACAGCCAAGGTTCCATCCCAGCCCCAAATCCAGTGGCCCGGTGAGCCTCTTGGTAAAGGAGGGGGAGCAGGGGGTGGGCCAGACCCACCTAAGACTGATAAGCAGTGACTGCCACTGGGGGAGCCACGAAGGTGGTGAGGGATGGCCAGGCCAGGGTCAGAGGCCACAACCGCACTTTAAAAGAGGCTATAGGATCCCCTAAGATCAGACTCCGGGGCTTCCGGAGAACGTTCTCATGTCTCAAAGCGGTTTATTCTATCTTCTTGACAGGGAGAAGCTTGACAGCTCCTTATTGCTGCAGCTCTTCAAGAAACGGGTTTGCTTTTTCTTGGACAGAGTTATCTGAACACCAAGCCTCTTCCGAGGCTGGGACTCGGCAGCCTCCGCCAAGAAGCCCACAGCCACCAGAGGCAGGAGGAGCTGGCGTCGGCCTCAGCTGAGGAGGAAACGCCCCCCATAGGGCGGCTGGACGAGCCTGAAATATACTCCCCACTTCCCACCCGAACTGCCACCATCACCACCCTTTTGAGTTCAGGCTGTGGTTACTACTCGGAAGTTACTTGAGAGAAGGAACATACTGAGTCACCGTGAGGCAGCCACACCTTAGCTGGACCCCTGGAGACAGCCTGTCACCGGCCCCGCTCGTGTGCCGGATCCCGCAGAGACTCCAGAAATACTCGGAGATGGATGGGTCCTTAGCATTTCCTCTTTCTTTCTTCCCATTTAGGAAACTGCTGGACAAGGCAGTGGCTAAGAACCCAGCTTTGAGACACACGTGTGGGGCCTTGGAAAATTACTTTGCCTCTTTGTGCCTCAGTTTCCCCAACTGTGGAGTGAAGATGGAGTGGCAGCTGTGGGGCAGGGCTCTCATCAGGGTCCAGTGAGTTGGTGCATGGCACGTGGCATTTGTTATTGTGACTTGGGGCAAGTCCCTTCCTCTCTCTCTGGGTCCCAGCGAAATGGCCAGGAAGCTCAGGGACAAACTGGGGTTCCGCCAGATTTGCTGGTACAATCATTTCCTCAGTTCCATTCACTGTTTCTGTTCTTTTAGCCTTGAATTAATGTTTCTAGTGTTTACATGTCTTTTTGATCATTCTGGAATCAGAGTGAGTAAAATTCAGTGATAAATATTCACAACCCAAAAAAGGACATTCTCGTCCCAGTTTAAACAGGGAGGACTCTGTCACTTATGCACAGAGTCCAACCCGTCAGGAGTGGGCTGCAGCCAGGGAGTCCCACTCACAGGCAGGGGCTGCCTCAGCCTTGATCTTCTCTGCGGCTCCCACCCAAAGCCTGGCCCCGCTGCCATGCTCTGGGGCTCAAGGTGCGACTAACCTCCCCCTGGCTCTCAGGATCATGGGGATCTCCCCATCCACTGCTAGCTCGATGCGGGTGGGGGTGTTGGCATCCGCTCACAGATCACCCCTTGCCCGTTCACTCATCTCAATTAATCTGGGCTGGTGGGAGCTGCCCCTTCGTCTCCAGCATCTTCTACCTGTATGTGCCTACCCCGAGAGCTGAGCCAAAGACAAAAAGTGGATGGTGAAGCCTTGAGAAGCTGGGGCCGGGGCATTCTGGGAGAGAGCTGTCAAAGGTGGGGGTCCCTGGAGGCCCCAACTCAGAAGCTGGGCGCCTGTGTCAGGAGAGAGGACAAAGGCGGGATCCCTGGTGGTTGTTTTGGCAGGCAGCTGGACATTCTAAGACAGACAGGAGCTCCAACTTTTCTCCACACAGAGCGAAAACAAACACACAAGACAACAAAAGCAAACCAAAGCTGAGGCCGACAGGGTCATGCACCAAAGCCATTTTACGAGCGACTTCTTTCTCCTCGGGCTGTGCCTGACAGTGTGGCTTCTCCCTGTTTTGTGGCGCAGACCATGGGCCCCAGGAAATCTGGACTCCTTCTGCCCCAGTCCCTTCCAATTGATGTTGACAGGTTCACCACTTGCTTCCTGCTCTGCCAGGGCCACTCTGGGGAAGGGGTGATGGGGGAGGGACAGTTCTGGCTGTTCCTGCCAGGATGCTGTCACAGACCAGAGACAGCCCCAGTCTCGCCAGCAGTGACCCCCTTGCCTCTTGTCACTGGCGCAACTCAAAGGGCACCACCTCCACGAGGCCCGCAGGGCACACGGCCACAGGCACGCCCGGGACGGTCGCCACAGCACTGGTTCAGAGAATTCATCAAGTCACTACAATAAGAGAGCACTCCAGCATTAAACATCAAATTGCCAATGACTGTTTCATGACAACGGAAAGTTACACGTAATACATGAAGTCAGTGGTTCTCAAACTGGAGCCAGCATCAGAATCACCTGGAAGCCCTATTCAAATGGCTGCCGGGCCCCACCCCCAGAGTTTCCCAGGAGGGGCCAGGAACTTGAATTTCTAACAAGTTCCCGGGGGTGGGGTGGGAGGGCTGCCGGTCAAGGATCACACTTTGAGCACCACTGCGCTGTGATAAAAAAAAAAAAGAAAATCGGAGCATATATACACATGTATTTATGCATAAATACGTGGTTAAGAGGTTGATAGTAATTATTTTTGCATAATGAGATTGATTATAGGCTTCTTGTAATTCTATTTTTTATGTTTTATCTTTCCAATTGTCTGCAATAAATACAGCTTCTTAAAAAAACACAGCTTAGGTTAACATTTCTCATTTTAGCACCTCCTTTGTGACGCCTCCCCTAGTGAGAACTGACTCCCTCCCGTGTTCCACTGCTGCTGGGGCCTCTGCTCAGCTCTTTCTCTTTCTGCCTTGTGTTTGTGTCTCCACCAATCGGCAGTAAATGCCTTACATAAAAGCTCTGACTCAGTTACCTCCATACCCCCCACCACAGGGCCCAGCACCATGCCCTCCATCCATCTGAAGTGCATGGAAACTCAGCAGGCATGGGGTGCTGTGGATTGAACGTGGGATCCCCAGTCCGGTCGCCTGGGTCAAGCCTGAGTTCTGCCGGGCTGCCGCTCAGACCCTCTGGTGGGCTCTGGGAATGTCCATCCTGCCCTACCGGCCACCAGATTGGCCATCTAAGCAGCCAATATCATGGCACGCCCCCAGCGGGCAGCATGGCAGCTTCCCTTCCCCACCGTCGGCCATTCCTGCCACCACAGTGATCACTGGTGGTGGCCCCAATGTCCAGAGAGTCCCTGCAGGCCTGGCAATGCAACTTCTTCAGACCTAGAACCAGGGCTACCCAATTACACGACGCACATTCTGTTAACTCTGCCACTTGCCAGCCGCGTGACCTTGTACAAATAAACCTGGCATCTCTGAGTCTTGATTTACTCAATTGTCCAATAATGAGGTCGCATTAGAGAAGAGACAGCAAAGACCTAACGCTCATCCTGCCCCCTCTTTACGCTCACCTTTACAGACATTGCTAATCAATCACAGCATTCTGCTCCCCTTCATCAAGATGTGGCCTCGGAATTTTTCTTAACCCTATGTGCCCGGCACTGTGCTCTCATCAAAGCAAACTAACATTCAAGATAAAAGCTAATTCTTGTTCCTGACCTACGTCATACTCTATTTCCCTGAAACCTAGAACAGTGCTCAGCCTAAAGTGCCATACAGTGGGTCTTTGTTAAACGAATCCACGAGGATACATACCAGCTGTCACTGATTATCATGAAAGTGGAATCTTCGGTAGCTACCAATCACTATGTACCAACCCCAGGCCAACTACTTCCTCCTTCCGAGGATCCCTGGCCATTCAGTTGGTGCCCTCTGCTGCCCATCAGCCTGTACTGCAGGGACCTTCCATTCCCAGCCCTAAGGAACTGTGAGCATTGAGGACAAGGGTGCTATCATGAACAGGCCCAAACTTCCCCATCACAAAAACCCCCTGCATGGCTTTGGATGCAATCAGGGGCAAGCCCAGCCAGACGCCTGTTTAATCACTTTGAGCTTTATTTGGTCTCCTCCCCTCTGCCCTCTCCTGTGTGCCATCTACAGAGCTGAGAGCCCAATTCTCTCACTTCTGATAAGACTGATGGTAAGAAAGGAACGGGGACTGACTCAAGGTCACATAACCAGTCAGACCACAACTCTGGTCCCTACATTCACAGACCCTGGCACTGTGACACGCCAGGCTGCTTTTCTCTTCTCTAAAGAACAAGATAGGAAAGAAGCTGCCTTGGGCTACAGAGGTATGGGGTTCCTTCAGGGCCTCGACCACTTGGGAGGGTCATCCTGGAACCAACCAGCTATGGAGCCCTGGTGAGATCATCCTGCCATCTCCTTACCAAGACCTGCCTGATCTGGCCTCCATCTCTCTCTCTGAACTCCTCCCCAGTCCTGCCTCCCATTCACTCTGCTGTAGCCGCAGTGACCTCATTCCAACCTTAGGGCCTTTGCACTGGCTGTGACTGTTTATGGAACCCTTTAGCCCCAAATTTTCCCACGACTGATTCCATCCTATTGTTCTCAAATGTCACTTCAGCTGGGAATACTTCCTCTACCACCTGAATGCAGTCATCTGTATGAGTTTGGGCTGCTATGACAAATTACCATCGACTGAGTGGCTTATAAACAACAGAGATTTATTTCTCACAGCTCTGGAGGCCGGAAGTTTGAGATCACAGTGTCAGCGTGGTCAGGTTCTTGATGAAGGCCCTCTTCTAGGTTGCAGACTGCCTGCTTCTTGTGGGGCCCTCACATGGCGGGAGGGGCAGGAGAGCTCTCTGGAGGCCCTTTCTTAAGGGCACTCATCTCACTCATGAGGGCTCCACCGTCAGGACTGAATCACCCCCCAAATTCCTTACCCCCTAATACCATCGCCTGGAGGGCTAGGGACACACAAGCATTCCATCAGTAACATCCGGCCACACTCCACCAAGCTACGTTGCCGGGCGTTCTTTGGAATTAAGCTGCCCTTCAACACATATTTATACAGCAGCTCCTGGACCCCAGGCACTGCGCTAAGGCTTATCTGTTCATCGTCTATTGTCTCCCCAGATGTACACCCCGTGGAAACAGGGGCCTTGTCTGTGGACTTGCACCCAGCCCTGGAATGAGCACACAGGAGGCATGCAGCCTGTATCTGTCGACAAACGAATAAATCAGGGCCTTTAAAATGAGACAGGAAGAGTCCTGAATGGGGAATCGGGCTTTAGATGATCTGAGTTTCAGACCACCTCAGCTGCCGGTGACCTTGGGCCAGTCACAACCCCTCTGAGCCTAGCATTTTGATTCTGAAGCCTCCTCCCTGCCTGGAAAGTCCAAGGTCCTCTGACCAGTAAGACCTCAGAGCCCACTCAGGACGCAGCTCTGTCCCTTGGATTTAGTGGGAAAGGGGGGCCCCTCCTTTCCCCCTTCCCTGCGGCTGCCTCCACCAGTTCCAGGCCCAAGCTCCTCTGAGAGGAGAGGGGTGAAGCCAAGGTGAGCCCGCAGCCCCACTCCCAAAGGACGGCGGCCCGCACTCAGCATCCGGAATAATCGTGGCCAGCTGCAGCGCATCTCCGCTGCAGGCTCCCTGCCCCTGGGAGGCTAGAGAAGCTCAGCCGTCGCCCACATGTGGTTGTTTGATCAGGGAGTGGGGAGAGGAAGCTGGCAGCTCAACTGCTGGGCCACGGTGCCAGCTGGGGCCAGCCCTGCCTGACGGCCTCATCTGAGGGCCCAGATGTACAAGCAGGGCCAGGCGCAGTGCAGTGTGAGCGTGCCGCTGGCTCCCTCCCAGCCTGGGGTAGCAGAAGAGGTCACAGGCCCCAGCTCAGAGTTACAGGTGGCTGTAGGCCGTGGTAGGCGGATCCCGTCACAGCCAGAACAGTTTGGGGGAAAGGTAGCTACTGGTCAACCAAATGAGCTAGGAGTGAGCCTCTGACAGATGTGGAGCCCATGCATCCTTGGGCTGAGAAGTAGGAATGGGATCAAGGGCCACCAGCCTGGAGGGGATCAAGGGAGCCTAGGTGAGGTATGACCATCAGGCCCGGGAGTCAGAGCCATAGTGAGGCTTTCTGCCCATGGAGGAGGGGATGGCAAGATGAACCAGGCTGGTCCTCGGCCATTCATGTCCTCCCCAGTGACGAGAGGCATGCAGGGCACCAAGCTCCTAGATTCCCCCAGACAGAAACTGCTTTCAGACAGCAATCAAATTGGAAGGGCTCTGAGCCACTAATTCATACTAAGGTGTCAATGACTAAGGGTAGAATAACAACACAGGGCTTCAGGTGGAGACAAAGCTCCTTGGGTTCAGAACAACACATTATTCCAAGAAAATCAGTCATAAGTGGAATGACTTTTAGTTTCGTGTGTGTGTGGAGAGGGCGGGGGGAGAGAGAGGGAGAGAATTGCCTAACTGACATCTTTTAATTGTCCCAAGAGATCCTCACATCAACATGTGCAAATCCAACTCAGAATCTCCCCTCCACCCAAGCCAGGCCCTCTCAGTGAGGCAGCGCCCCCAGGTGTGCAGGCCCACCCCTCGGCCCCATCTCCCTGTCTGTCACCAATTCCCAGAGCTGTCGTGTCCCGAGGACCTCTTGGGTCCGCCACTTCTCTCCTGAAGGGTGGCAATGGTGGGGTGCCCATACAGGCCTGACCCCGCCCAGAGTACAAACGGAGGCCACAGGTCCTTGCCCCACCTTCTGTTGCCGGCCCCGCTGCATCCCACCGTAGGGGCAGGGTGTGGGGGCGGTAGCCACCCCCCTCACCCATGACCTCTCTTCTGTCACCCTAAGGCTCGAGGTGCGTACACCAGCAGTGGGGTCTTCCTTTAAAGGCCCCCACAGCCTTGGAATCAGGCTCTTGGCAGGAAGAATTGGGGGAGAGGCCCTGAGAGACAAGTGCCCTGGGCCCACAGACTCTTCCTGCCAACGGGAGAGGCACAGACCCAGGAGGGCAAGTGCAAAGCCCTCTAAACTGCAAAGCCCAGAGCAGCAGCCAAGAGTGATCCTGGGCCCTCCTCTCCTCTGACCGCTCCTGCCAATCTCTTCTCCAACAGGCAGCCAAAGGGATCTTTTAAAAATCAATTGGATCATGTTACACACCCCTGCTTTAAATCTTTCAGTGGCTCCCCGCTGCTCTCAGGATAAAAGCAAAACTCAAGTGCCATCCGTGAGGCCTCAGAGTCCAGGCCCTGCCAACCTCTCCACTCTGGCTTCTTATCATGCTCCCCTCATGCTCCACCCCAGTCCCACTGGCCTTCCTCCAGACCCATACAGGCCACAGTGCTCCAGCCACAGGCCCTGGCTGTTCCCTCTGCCGGCAGTGCTCTTCCCTCCTGACCGGGCCTAACTCACTCCTCCACATCCTTCAGATCTCAGATCAAGTGTCCCTTCTGCATGCGGCCTTCAGGATGGCCCTGCCCAGATCAGTCCTCGGGAAGCAGGCTCTCATAGCTCCTGGTCCCTCTGACCCTTGTACCAACTTCACGCTTGCTCATGCGATCATCTGATTAGCGTGTTCTCTCCCCGGGCTAGGTCAAGGGCTCATGTAGTAAGAGGCCTATTTTCGTTTACAGGCTGGCACCAAGAGTCCCAGCCGGCATGTGCCGAGTGCTTACCATGTACCAGACCCTGTGCTGAGGGTTTTCTGCACTTTATCCCATTGAATCCTCTTGACAGCCCTGCGAGGCAGACGCTGCTGTTACATCCATTTTGCAGGAGAAACGAAGGCTCACAAGGCTAAGAAACTGGCCAAGGTCCTGTCTAGTCCGCAGGAGGGCTGGGATCCAACCCAGGCAGTGTGGTCCCAGGGCGCGTGGGCCGCACCACGCAGCCACCCCCTCTTTGACCGCACCGGCCCCTCCACGGCACACACTCCGTGAATAGTTTTCATATGAGCGGAAAGACACACACACGCACACACCCGAAGGAACACGCGCCAGGAGGAGAACACATGTGGTTTCTGGTTGGGGGGATTATGGATGTTTATTTTCATCTCTCACTTCCTCGTATGTTCCAATTTTTCTATACAAAACAAATATTTTGTTGATGCCTTTAAATTATGAAAGAAAATCTTAAAAAATCTCTTTAATCTTTTAAAAAAGAAAGAAGAACGGACCAAAATCAAGATGTCCAAAGAAACGGCATGCCGTTCCCTTCCATTCCATGCGAGGCCCTACCTTGACAGAAGACACAAAGCATTTTCGAGATGGAAAGGCCTCGTGACGTGGCCATAAAGATGTAGCTGCTGGCTTCAGACCAGGGTCAGAATCTTGGCTCTTCTAGTGTGGCTTCAAGCCAGTTTCTGAACCTCTTTGACCCCAGTGACCTCCCGACCTCTGGCCTCCTCTGTGAACCAGGGTGCTACCGCCTGACACCCTTTAGAGGACCACTGTGAAGACTAGAGAGAACAGACAGAAGGACTCAGCACGGGGCCTGGCACATAAGAGATGCGCAGTGAATAGCGGCCATCAGTTTTAGCCCAACTCTCACGGACAGACAGAGGTAGCACGGGCACCTCCCGGACCCCAGGTGCCCACACCCAGAAGCGGCCACATCCAGTTACTCAGCGGTGCCTCTTGTCAGCGACACGCCCGCCTGCTGGCCCTGGCTGCATCCCTCTCTGGGTCTCCCCGCTCAGTTGGCCAGTCAAGGACACTGGGCCACCTTAGGGGACCTCAGGGCAAGCCACGGGTAGGAACCCCAGGACACAGGCCACCCACATGGCCATTTTGATGCCTGCAGGCACCCCCCCATGGGGTGGAGGACATGACGCCGCCACCACCACATCCTTGCCACCCCTCAGAAGAACAGAAGGAACATTTTTTTCACCTAGGTGGAAACCCCAATTCAGCTTCTGGGGCTGCGGTTTGGAGATCATCTAAGGGGATTCTCTTGTGAGGCCTTGGGAAGAAACGGAGAGGGAGGGAGAGGGAGAGAGAGAGACGGGGAGAGAGAGAGAGACAGAGATGGAGAATGGGCCGCCCAGAGGCCCTGTGGCTCTGCTGGTATTTACGTTCTGCCACAGCCTTGAATACCATCGGGCTCGGAAGGAATTTCCAAGAAGATCGAAATTTGAGGAAATCAAAGTTTAATTAGTCGCAGCTGCTGTAATGTATTCCAGGTGATGGCTGGTATGGCCGGGTCCCCCTCCAGGCCCCCTGACGCCTCTCACCCTCCACGGGGGCAAGTAAACAGTGGGGTGTTTGCGGTGGGAGCCCTTCCCCCGGGTCAGCTGAGCAGGGGAGGGGAGGGAGGAAGGGCGCGTGCTGCCTCCTGCCACCTAGACTTATGTCTGCAGGAAAGAGACCGGAGGGCGGTTTACACCCCACGGAGCCTTGTTCCCTCCTCTCTGCTCCCTGCTCAGTTCCCGCTGGCACTTTGGAAGTGACAGCAGAAGTCCCAGGGAATGCTACAGAGCACAGACAAAGAGTTAGGAGTTAGGTCTCTGCTCCTATCCCTCCTCCCCTCACACTCCTAGGTTACAGGGTGACCTTGGACAAGTCGTTTTACTGGGAGATTGCCAAAACATCCAGGAGTCAGGGGGCCTGGGTAGGAAATCCCAGCTCCGCCACTCAGCGTTGTGCCCTGGCGGAATGCGGCTGACCATCTCCGAGTCTCGGCTGCCCCATCCAGAAAATGGAATTAGGAACAGCACTGACTCATAGGACTGTTAAGAGTTAAGCAAAGTCATATACGTCCAAGTAACATATATAAAGTAACATATATAAAGGAGCTGACACATCACAAGAACTCAATTAGTATGCCCAATGGGACTCAGTTTCCCTACCACCAAACCGAAATAGGTTCCAACAGTATAATAGAGGAATAAGAACATGAGCTCCTCAAAATAAAACCAAGCCTACAGACGTGTGAGGCTTCATCCATCAGAACAGTGTTCCTCACACGGGTCTGCTGAGGCTCCCACAGGTGCTGAAAGGTAGCACCAGGGATCCTGGCATGGGGTCCAACTCCAGGGCAGGGCGAGTGTGGAAACCGGAAAGGGTGGGGGGTGGGCTCACCCTTCTCTGGGTTGATGCTGAGCTGCACAGTGGCACCATGTCACTGTGACCACTTACTGACTTACTGACATCAGCACCCCGTCCCATCCAGCATAGCAGGAGTGTCTGCATTCCCAGCTCAGGGGCTGATCACAAGTTGGTTCTGGGGACAAGGACAGGGCCTGCGGCTTGTCTCTCACCCCACTTTGCGCCCACCAAGCCCTAAGTTCCGGGGCTTGAATGTCCTGGAATGTCAAAAGGGGTGGCTCCCAAGGACAGAGACGTGCACCCTGCCAGTGGGCTGGTCTGTGGGAAGCCTCGTGGGACACCAATCCAGCCCCTGTGGGCTCACGGACACTGGGCCATCCGCAGGTGTGAGCTGGGCTCCACTCAGCAACCTGGGGTCAGCCGCAGACAGTTCCCTTGGGGGTGGAGGCTGGCCCCAAATCCTCTCACATCCACGTGGTCTCGCCAGGGCCTGCCCCTTGCCCCACTCGCCACCAACCTCTAATTTTTTTCTCAGCCCTGGGAGTCATTTCTAGTCTAAGCTTTTGAAATTCAAAGCCAAGAATCCATCCTTTCTCTCTACATTTCTGCTGTGTCACCCCTTTCCTGAGGCAATGAACAGAAAAGTCCAGCCAAATGCAGGGAAGGGTCAAGGGGTGGAAAGAAGGAAACACTAGAAACCAAAATCTCTCAGTTAACGGTTCAAAACAGTATCGTGCTTCGCAGCGGAGGCACTCGTGTGTATTTCCAAAAACACAGCTAACCGGGCACCCCGAGGCCGCCATGCTGTCGTGCCGAACGCTTTCCCTGAATTAAAGTAGTACTCACGAGGGCTGTTGTTTGTGCAGTGGATATCTTCCCCTGAGAGGCAGACTGCGGAGTGGTATCTACCACACTGGTCTTCCTGCAGCCACCCTTCCCGCTCGCCTCGCCAGCAGACCGCCTCTCCCTCAGATACTGAAAATGCCAGCAGGTCACTTTTTTAGGCTCTCTTGCAGCTGTATGTGGTCAGGTGACCCAATTCTAGCCAATGGGACCTGAGATATATTGGCCGAGGTGACTTCTGGGAAAACAAAATGATAGGTGCAGAGAAAGCCTCCTTCCCGCCCACGGCGAACGCGCATGCGTAAGGACCGTAGCTGTGGTCGCCATCTTGTGCGAGAAGGCCCGCCTAGAATAAAAAGCGGCCCTTGAGGTTGGCAGAGTGAGAATGGAAAGTACCAGGGTCCCTGGTGATGTCCTTGCGCCTTGTATAATCAACAATCATAGCAGACTTCCTGCTGAGTGAGCTAAGTACTGTCCTCACAACGTGAAACCTCATTAAGTTTCGTTCAGTCAGTTGCCGCCGAAAGCAGCCTGATTATCCCAAGAGAATGTTTTAGAATCCTTCGGGTCTCTGTTAGGGCTGTTTTGGTTGCACAGTCTTTGGTTACTGTGGCCACAGGAATCCAATTTCAATTTGCTTAGCCAAATAGGTTAATTTTTACAATTAACATACATGGGTGTTTTGTGAAACTCAGCAGAAATATGACCAGCTCTCAGAACGGTTGGAACCGTCAGGATTTTCTCTCTGACTCCCTTATTGCGTCTCATCATTTTGAGGTAATAAATCCTTGGGCATTTGTCACAAAAAAGTCTGATTGTCCAGAATTGATTATTTTTTAATTTAATTTTGATTTGCCTTGAGAAAAAAAAAGATGAATACATTTCTTTAGCTTTAAAACTTTATATTACGGAAGGATTTTGTTTTATAACTGACTCAAGTTGTCAATAATTAACCTCTGGAGTTGAGTGCCCAGAA
>CM052900.1:149759277-149777165 GCA_028534135.1 Potos flavus | reverse complement strand
AGATGCCAACACAGGAAGAACTTACAATGTCCTGCGAACTTCATGAATCTATAAACACTTCGAGTGTGGTGTCAGTAAAAAGTAAAGGTCGTGCAATTTTTATGAAGTCTACTTTTCACATGGTTAGAAGCAAAAGATCAGTTTTTGAAAAACAGACATTTGAGGGGCACCTGGGTGTCTCAGTCGGTTAAGCATCCAACTCATGATTTCAGGTCTTGTCTCAGGGTTGTGAGTTCAAGCCCCATGTTGGGCTCCACACTGGGCATGGAGCCTACTTAAAAATATATATATGGGAATTTGATAAGAATAGCACAACCTGGTATGAAACGTGAAATAGAAGTTTCGATGGCTATGAGTGGATGTCCTCCTGGTCACACACAGATCGTTTGGGGATCTGTGTGTTTAGAAAGCTTGTCTGGTGATTCTGTGGCAGAAGGAGCCACACTGCACAGAACGTGAGACCTTTGGAGACTCGGCCCATGTCTTATGTGTCATGAAGTCCCTGCCTCTAGCATATACATGACTGGGTACATAGTAGGTGCTTAATAAATGTCCCTTGAATCAATGAGCGAGGAAGAGGAAAAATGGAAGTTGCAGAAGGTAAGAAAGGGGTTTTGTGTTTGTTTTTTGTTTTAAGATTTTATTCATTTGAGAGAGAGAGAAAGAGCACAAGCAGGGGGAGCAGGAGAGGGAGAGGGAGAAGCAGGTTCCCCCCAAGCAGGGAGCCCGAAGCGGGGCTCTATCTCAGGACCCCAGGATCATGACCTGAGCTGAAGGCAGACGCTTAACTGACTGAGCCACCCAGGTGCTCAAGAAAGGTTTTTATGTAGGATCTTTCCCAGCCATAAAATACCGAGAAGCTGCTTCTACTCCGCTGTGTTTGGGCGCGGGTCCCTCAAGGTGGGTTGGGGGTGAGGACATGGGGGTGGGGTGGACAGGAGTTCAGTGGGAACTGAGGCCCCACACAGGGTGCTGACCTGAAACCAGGGTTCGGCCCAGACAGAGCAGCTTCTCAGAACTCCCCCTGCCCCTGGGGAGGCTCAGCCGCCCCTGCACCAGGCCCCAAGGAGAAAACGCATTTGTTTACTTGACCTGAATGACATGTTCATTGATTTTTCTGGAGCGGTTCATTCATAAAGGCAAATTGAGCCCCACTCCTGGGGATGCCAACGGCCTTTTAACAAGCTCCCCGAGGGATGACTTCTGAAAATGAGTCGTTGATGAGCCAGAAATGGAGTTTGCCTGCCTAGCCTGGACCTGCTGGCCCACGGCTGCAAGCCGATGGGCAGGGGTGCCATCTTGTGACTCGGGGACTCAGCCTGGCGCAGGAGGCAGGGCCCAGCGGACAAGGCCCAGCGGACCAGGGCAGAAGTAGAACTCTCTCGGTTGCTTTACACTCAAAAGCATCCGGACAACTAGGACAAAAGTGATTTGTTGCTCACGTGTCCTGGCTTCATCTTCCGCCGTAGTTTGCTCGAGTAGATGGAAGATAACGTGGGAAACGGACTGACGGAATCGCTTGAATAGAAACGCCGTGTTTTCTTTCTCTTTGGTCCCGACAAGTTCGGTTCTCGCCAGCACCAGTACTCTCAGAGAATGTTGTCCATCCTTCTGTTCAACCCTCTTATTTGACTGTTCAGTAAACAGAGGCCCAGTGAGGAGAAGTGACCTGCCAGAGGCCAGACAGCCTGAGGTTTGGGTTTTTTGTAGGATTTACAGTTCACAGGCACATTTACATCTTTACTCTCACTCAGTCCTTCTAGGTAAACAAACACGCAGGATTGGTGTTGGTGCTCATCATTTTATCTTATTGTATTGTAACATTACCCTTGTCCTTTTCCCCCCTCACATTCTATTTTAGGAGGTATTTTATTTTTGTTTATTTGACCAGATGACACTGTTGTAGCTAGTCCTCAGATGGCATCTGGGAGCTACCGTTCTAGAGAATTCTTGCTGCTTTGACTTTCATCGTGCATTTCTCCCCTTGCCTCTTCCTTTTTCTCCCTCAGCCTCTTCTTTCTCCCCCATATCTATCTTTTTCTTCTCCCTCCCCTTCTGTCCTTTTTTTCTTAAGGGGGGCCCAAAAAATGTGAGTTCTAATTCCTATCCTGCTCCCACTGGCTGATCTGGGTCAAATCACTTCTCTCTGGCTTTCAGTTTCTCCATCTGGAAAAGAAGGGGTTAGTCCTCAGTTCTTTGAAATTGCTTCCATTCAGAGAGCCCGATATGGCTACAACTTTCTGCTACCTTGTTGACTCTTCCCTGAAGCATCTTTCACTTTCTGATCTGCTGGCCGAGGTCTTAAGCAGAAATTGGGATGCACTGGTAAGAAGTCATACCGATGGGGACAGCCTGCCACTCATCCCCACTGGAGAGGCCACCTCCATATCTCACTCATGATTTTCCCTGTGATGAATTACCGGTGCATTCCCACTGGTGAGACAGATACTTCATGCACTCTCATTCGGGATGATGGGCCATATCACTTTGTTCTCTGTTTATTGTGTGTGACATGGCTGTCACTATTGATTCGGCATTATTGAGAGAGAAGCTTCTTATTTCCTCTCAGGGATTTTGCTAGCAATTAAGATGAGTAGCCAGCAGGTGAGCAATGGAAACTTGGTAATGGTCTAAACCTTTTATACTCCATTATTCCTCTGAAAAAAAAAGTTGTCCTTAAAATTATTACACAAATAGTAAAATAGTCCTACAAGATCAAGATATTTAAGGAAAGCAGCTCATAAACATAATATGGTACCTTTCTCAACACACTCCTCTCTGCACGTCCGAACTCTGATCTGCAGATTTGTCAAAACGCTTCTTCCCAATTCCCCTTGAATGTTTTTTTTTTTTTAAGATTTTATTTATTTATTTGACAGAGAGAGAGATCACAAGTAGGCAGAGAGACAGGCAGAGAGAGAGGGGGAAGCAGGCTCCCTGCTGAGCAGAGAGTCTGATGTGGGGCTCGATCCCAGGACCCTGAGATCATGACCTGAGCCGAAGGCAGAGGCCTTAACCCACTGAGCCACCCAGGCGCGCCAGGTTTTAGGAAGAAAGCATTCCCAGGGTGTTGTTTCTGTTCTAGGATTTGAGGACTTTAAGAAGTGGGATTTTAAAAAGACCTTGTCTTTGTTCTGATTAAAGGGACATGATTACCTGCCTGTGACTAATCACAAAACAGGTATGATCTTGACATAAAGGTCAGATGGCTGTAAGGTGTTGTGTCCATTTCCTATTGAGGCTGGAACAGATGACCGCAAATCTAAAGGCCTAAACAATACAAATTTATTATGTTATAGTTCTGAGGGTCAGAAGTCTTACTGGACTGAAAAATCGAGGTGTTGGCAGGGCCGTGTTTCTGCTGGGGGCTCTAGGAGAGAACCCGTTCTTTGCCTTTTCCAGCTTCTAGAGGCTGCCCCCGCCTCCCTTGCTTCAGAACTCTTTTCCATCTTCAAAGCCAGGAACCATATCACTCTGACCTGTGCTTCTGGATTCACTTCTTCTCTAATCAGACTCTCCTGCCTCCATCTTTCCCTTAGAACACCTTTGTTGTTACATCAGGTGCACCCAGATTATCCAGGATACCCTGTCCATCTAAAGATATTTAAATTAACAATTTAAGGGGGCGCCTGGGTGGCTCAGTTGGTTAAGCGTCTGCCTTCAGCTCAGGTCATGATCCCAGGGTCCTGGGATAGAGCCACGCATTGGGCTCCCTGCTCAACAGGAAGCCTGCTTCTCCCTCTCCCACTCCCCCTGCTTGTGTTCCCTCTCTCACTATGTCTCTCTCTGTCAAATAAGTAAGTAAAATCTTCTTAAAAAATTAATAATTTAAATACTTTAGTAAAATAATTTTAATCGTCAAATAAATAGTTAATTATTTGCTATTTAAATGAATGGTTTAATTAGTCTGCAGAGTCCCTTTTGCCATGTAAGGGAATATCACAGTCATAGATGATGGGACTGGAAGGTGGGCATCTTTGGAGGGGGGCCATTATTCTGCTCACCTGCAGGTATCTTTTGACTTCAGGAAAACCAGTATGATAGCTACAAAAGTAGCCATCGATTTCCCTCATCTCTATATCCACGCCCCTTCTCAATATGACTTTACAACTCCTTCCATCAAGAGGTTGAGTCTGTTTCCCTCCTTTCCGAATTCGGGCTTGGTCATGTTACTTTGGTCAATGGGACATTAGCAAGTGCGATGCAAATGAAGGCATTAGGGATTGCCTTCTCTTGCTACTCTTGGGACCCCCGTGACCAACCAATGTTGGTCACAGAAATCTATGTTTACAAGCCCTACATAGCCTCCTGGATGATGAGACAGTCAGTTACCTCCGTCAGCCCAGGCAATAGCCAACCACACACCAGACTAGTGAGTGAGACTGTCGTCCATCAGCTGCCTACGAACACGAGCGCGCTCAGCCGAGCCCAACAGAAGAACAGCCCAGTTATTCCCAGTTCAAATTGCTAAACCATAGACTCCTGAGCAAACACATGTGTTTTAAGCCATGACCTTTTAGTGTGACTTGCTATGCATTACACAGCAAATGCCAACAGATCCAACTAGTGACCCACTTCTGTCCAATCAGATAAAGGCTTTTCAATTATGGCATTTCACTTCAAACATTTCTCCTGGTTCCAATGGATAATTCAGGTCGAATTCTCATGGACGGAAATCTATATCCTGCCGTTATTACAGAGAGGCAGATCCCTTCCCACTAGCTGGCAAAATATAACAGAATTGCTTCCTAAACAAAGGTTTAACAAAATTGTATGAAGTATTTCAAGTCTTGATTCTCTTTTGGACTCAATTTCCTTGAAGGCAGAAACAACGTCCTGTGGCTCAGTCTGTCTCACAGGGCAGGACACAGATGAGATAGAGCTTAAGAGCACAGGCTCTGGAGTCAGATCTGACTTCAAATCCTGATTTTACCTGCTAATTACAGGAACTTAGGCAAGTTGCTTAAACTCTCTGTGACTCATTTTTCTCACTTGTAGAAAATAGGGATAATGGCCACGCCTACCACATAGGATCGTTCTGAGAGTTATATCCAACAATAAGAGCAATAGTGTGTAAGCACTTAGAAGAATATCAGAAACAAGCACTTGAAAGTATTAGCGCTATTACACAGAACAGGGACTCAGTAAAGACTTGTCCATTTGACTTTAGTCAAATTTAGGGGCTTTGGCCCTGGAAGAACCAGGAATCAAAACTCCTGGCCCAAATTTAGACAAACTCCAGTTTTTTGGAGGAGGTTGAGGAAGCCTGAGACATTAGGGGTCCAAGAAATATCAGTTCTCATTCAGGAGTTTACCTCCATATTAACACTTGACTCTAGACTCCTGAGTAGATCTTGATTCACGGCCCCGCTAGAGAAACTAAAGCCCTTGGGACCTTCGTGATTCGGTGCTGCTCCAGTAGTAACTAGTCTCTAAAGATGTCCTCTCCCCGAACCAATGAGCCACACCTCCCAGGACTCAGTGCACCAAAGTGATGGCATGTGATTTCCAAGGCTATGGCATAGAACTTCCAAAGCTTCAGCCTGGGCCTCTTGGAATGCTTGCCCTGGATGAAGGCTGGTCCATGTAAGAAATCCTGCTAGCTTGAGTCCACCGTGCTGTAAGCATTAATCACATGGAGGTGCCAGGTGGCAAGAGAGATGCCGAGCAGCTTGTGACTGTTGTAGCCATCCAGCAGAGGCGCGAGCCTCGCGAGTGAAGAAGCCATCTCTGTTGCGCAGGCCAGGTGAGCATCATTGCCCTCTGACTGTAAGCCCGGGACAGACCTCAAGCCAGAACCACTCAGTGGAGCCCCGTCAAATCCACAGAACTACGAGAGATAATAGCAAACAGTTTAAGTCACTAGGTTTCAAGGTGGTTTGTTGTACAGTAGCAGATAACTGGAAAATCTCCCAAAACCTACCATAAGTTCATTCCACCAGCCATTTTTTTTTTATTATTGATTCAATCCACAAACTTTAGAAAGTTTGTCAAAGTCCAGTATTGGGCCCTGTGGAGAGTTCACGTTCAAGTAACATTTGGGAATTTGTGGCTACAGACCAGGCACTTCTACACGTTATTCAAACTTGTGGTTATGAGCTTGAACTCTGCTATTAAACTGCTCGGATTCAAGTTCTGACTTTGCTACTTACTAGATGAGGACTTTAGACAATTAGCTTCATCTCTGTTTGCCTCAGTTCCTTCATCTATAAACTATGGACAGTAATAACACCAACCTCACAAAGTTTTGTGAGGATTAAATAAAACAACTCTCCAAGTGCTATGTGCCTAGTCACAGAATAAGCACTCAGCAACTGGAAAATACTATTAGAATTATTGTTGTAATTACAACCAGCTTCTGCCTTTGAGGAACCTAGAGCAGAGTCAAGACATGGGCAGAATAACATTCCAGAAATAAAGCAAGGATCCATAAGTGTTTTGAACGAATGAGTGACTCAACTGCCAGGTAAAAAGTATACCAATAATGAGGGAGGGGAGATAAAGTGTTGTGTGTGCTCCAAGGTGGGAGAATTACTTTTGGCTGAGCTGCTCAGGGAAGGCTTCCTGGAGGAGGTGGTTTTGGAGTTAGCTAGTGGGAAGTAGAGAGGACTCCAGCATCGGTGATGGGGGAGTATCCCTTCCAAGTGGTGAGAACACCTACGCAAGTCCAGGCCACCCAGCAACTGGCACATTGACTGACTCAGTTGGAACATGGAGTGTGGGAGAAGAGACAAAGGTGGGTTGGGACCTGATTACGATTTGATGATTTCCTGTGTTTCTTTACTCATTGGAGCCTCCGAAGAGCCAAGCATGTCATTCAGAGAGGCCGTCCAAAGCAGCCCCTCATGTAGGCAAGGGAACAGCAGGAATCAGGACCTGGCTCCCTCAAGCCCGGCTCAATACCCAGAGGATCACAAGGTTCCCAGCCAGCCGGGGGCCTCTCTCCTTTCTGTTCCTGGCTCATGGAACCCTGAGGAGTGTGCACTGAGTGGAGGGAATGCTGCGTGTCGGATCCAGACCCCAGGGCCCCCGATCCTCATTCCCTGCCTTCCTCAGCACCTACCACTTCTCTCCCTCTAGAACCACTTTTAAACTCTGGCCGTTATTCCTCAATACCCTTCTCCGGCCTATTAGACACTACAGCGGCTCAAACAGAGAGGGAGGCCATCCTGCTTAAAAGGGACATCATCCCTACCTCCCACCTGGGGCCTTGGGGAGAAAGAGAAGGCACAGTCCCTCTTTCCCGCAGTGAGGTTCAGCCTCCTTCTCCGGCTTTCTTAACTCAGACAGCCCTGGGTTTGGATCATTCCGGTCCCAGCTCCCCCACCTTCCAGCTGTGATTCTGAGCAAACCACCCCAATTTCTCTGGGTTTCAGCTTCCTGATCAGAAAAAGGGGGAGCACAGCCTGCCCAATTGTTCTGTGGGGATTGAATGGGAAAATAAAGGTAAAAAGCCGGGACATAATAAATGCACAATGAACACCAAGGATTATGACAGTCAGTGTGGTTCTGCTTCCTGACGCCCCGCTTCGGAGCCCCTGCCTCGCGCCCGGAAACCAGCGTCCTGCTGTCCTGCCCGGGAGGCCCTGAGGGCATCCTTCCCGGTCTCCCTGCCCTGCCTAGCCGGCTCATTGCTTTGGGGGCTGCCTGGTCAGGAGGCCCACTTCTTGCCTGCTGCCAGAGGGGCCTGGAGTGTTGAAATCCTTCCATTCCACGAGGCCAGAAACTTGATTATGCTATTAATTAAAGCAAGATGCCGGGCCTGGGAGATTTATTTTCTTTTCCATATCTGTGGCCATAAATGCCACTCAGGGAGCTCAAAGGCCCGTGTCAGCCTGAATCAGGCCCCTGAACAGACGTTTTGTTCCCAGTTCAGTTTCCTCGGCCCCTCCTCCTCAGTGCCAGGAAGGAAGTGTGTGTTGTGATACCCGCCCCTCACCCCAATTTCCCTTGCTCCATCTGCACGAGGCAGAAAGCGGGGGAAATACCTGGGCAGTGTGGCATGGGGAGGGAATTTTCCAAGAAATTTGTTTTAAGTTTCTGCCTCATCATTATAGGACTTGCACATTTCTATTTTTAGCTGCACAAACGAGCCAGGCCCACATTCCCCTCATCTACCCTGCCCCAACCTTTGTTTATACAAAGCACACGCTGAAATCATTATTTAAAAACCTCCAAACCCATAATGGCTCAGGTAGGTGAAGAATGCAGTCTTTATGGATGGAGCTAACAGAGGGGGCCAGACTATTCCTGGGGAACTATGGCTTATTCATATTCACATCCCCCTGCACCTAGCCCACGTCAAATCCCCGGAAGGCCCAGAAAAATCAAGTAACTTACAGCCGGAAGAGGCGCGATCGATAAGGGTCCAAGCACCATACACGTGAGTTCTAGAACTAAACTGGAACTAGGACACAGATGAGACATGTCCAAATGGCCATAGACTATCCTGTTGCTGCTGGGATTCGACCCCAGGTGTCCTGACCTCCAGTGTGGCACCATTTTATTCTACACTATGGAACTCAGTCCTGAGTCCCAGTCCCACCACACTGGTTATTAGCTGTTAAGACCTTGAGCAAGTTACCAAACTCCTCTGTACCTCAGTTTCTTTACCTGTAAAAGGGGGGTAATAAAAATCCCACCGCATAAGATTGGTGTAAGGACTCTGTGAGCACCTGGAAGAAAGTAAGCCCTATGTTTTCATTCTGGTTTCCCCAGAAAGCAGAGCCAAGCCGTTGGCAATTGGACGTTGGGTTTTACCGTCTCAGATCCCTTTGCTCTCCATGCAGTGTGGACCACAGTGTATTTCTCAGAGCTCGGCCCATTGAGGAGGATTTCCTCCAGCATCGCTTTCCAGGGCCACCACTGGCGCCTTCCAGGGCCACCACAATATATGGCCAGACCATATACTGCTTCAGCTCCCCTGTGAACCGGGCCGAGTTCTTCCTTCGCTTGGTCCTAAACATCGCCTCCCGAGGCCACACGTGTGAGCTGAGAAAGAGGTGTCAGTTTGAAAAAGGTCATTACGGGGACGTCTGCCTTGTTATCTGTCATGTCGTTTATTTGTGCCTCTGGGACCTGTGTGGGCCTGGCCCCAAATAAACCATTCCAATGCACCCAAGAACTTTGAAGCATTATAACTAACACTTGGACTTGGCACCTCTGACAACACGCAGCTCACAATGGACAGGCGGCCTTGGCCTTGAGTTACTTATATCCCATGTTCAAACATTCAGTCTTTCCTAGGGCTTAGTATCATGCCAGGAGCTGCTTCTCAAATGGAGAGTAGCTGTCTGCCAAAGAGGGCCTGGCCTTGACACAGAATCCTTGGAGTCTGCGCTCTGACTCTCCAGCGGGCACTGACCAGAGCCTCTGTGGAACCCTGTTCTACCACAGGTATCTCTTGCACCTTCAAAACAGTTGGGTCATATGGCGTAAGGGGCAGAGCGCTGATACCTAGAGCTGCATGATGGCTCACAGAGGCGCTAGGCATTTTTGCCTCTATGGCCTCTTTCTTTCACTAAAAAAAAAAAAAGAAATTATATTTTATGACTCTATTGGTAGGAAAATGGATAAAATCTAAGATTCATTATTACTATATTTTTTCTTTTGATTTTAACGTAAAGTAAAATGAAATATTTTTGTGAATCCCTCCAAGTACCGTGGGCCGTAGGCACTATGCCTGATGGATAAGCTGGCCCCGCTCGCACCTCCGTCTGGACCCGCTGCAGAACACTCACTTGCTTTGGATCCGCTCAAAGCTGGCAGCCTCCTGGGTCATCTAATAAATGAATCAGAGCAGCATCAGCAAGAGTGGTAAACACTGCCTCCGAAATGCAAAGGACTCCACCAAGCGTTATGTCTGTTTCCTAGTGGTAAGGTGTCTAAGGTACAACAGTTTGTACTTTACTTTGGATGAACCCCATATCCCTGCAAATTTCACCTGCAAACACCTTGGTTTGGGACTTCCAGCTTCCAGGACTGCGAGGCACAAATTTCTTGTGTTGAAGCCAGCCAGCTCGTGGCACTCGGCTGCAGCAGCTCTAGGACCCACGCTCGGGCCTACGCTCTCTTCCTCTTGGCCATGCTCGCCTTTGCCAGTCTCCCCCAGACCCACAGTCTCGAATGCCATCTACATGCTAATAACTCCCGGTGTCTCAGCTCCGTCTGAGCTGTTATAGTGTCTCAAATTTCCGATGTTCAACAAGGAGCTCTTGATTTTCCCACCCAAGTCCGTTCCCCTTATTGCTCTATCTCAGTCCATGGCAACTCCAGCCTCGCAGTGGCTCAAGTCAAGGCTTGGAAGTTACCTCTAATTCTGTTCTTTCCCTCATCCTCCACACCCAGTCGATCCACAACTCTCTTGACATTATGTCCAGCATTTAAGTCACGTCTGTCTATCTCTCCTTTCCTCTGCCATGCCCTCTGCTCTGGTCCCATCCACTGCAGCCTCTCACCTGGACCCTGCAACCCCTTCCCACCTGGCCTCAGTTTCCCCTGCCCTTTCACACTGGACACAATCCACTTCCACCCAGCGGACACAGTGTTGGGTTTTTTAAATATATTTTTAAAATATAAATCAAACCATGCTCAAACCCTGCAGTGGTTCCCCGTGTTACAAACACTTGGACCCCGTGTTTCTAAGTCATCCACCTTAGACCTCACCTCATGCTATTTTGGGTGCCCTCACTACACCACAGGCCCATTGGTGTTTTCTTTTTTCTGTTTCTTGAGCACTTCAACTCGTTTCCTACCCCAGGGCCTTGGCATGTGCCTGGAGAACACCTTCCTTTGGTGCTTTGTGTGGCTGCCTCCTCAGCCTTCTAGTTCTAATCCTCCTCATTCAGCGTCCCCTCAGACACACAAGCCTCTCTGTCGACACCCTAATATCCTGTCTGCACACCTCACAGCACTGTATCCTACCTGGAATGAACATGATTACTTATTTCTGAATCAATCATCTACCCCCCCCAAAACACACGCATGTGTATACACACACATACACACACACACACACACATGCAAATCTGAACTCCACAAAGGCAGGGACTTTGTCCCTCTTGCTCACCATTATTCATCTGGTACCTAGCATGTGTTCAAATAAACATACATTGAATATATGAATGAAGAATGAATATCCTCAAACCATGGCATTGACGTACAGGGACAGCCTAGCTTGAAGTCAGTGATTGCTCAGTTCAAGGCTAGGCTCCCTGCATCCCCACTCTTAGCAGTCCAGACTAACACATTCACAAAAGGAGGACATTTGTTAAGTTCGTGTGACCCCTGCTTTCTATGCCTTACTCTCTCTCTCTCTCTCTCTGTGCCTCAGTTTCACATATGTTAAGTGAAGGAATAATTTAAAAGGTGATATCTTCCCTCTCCAGATCTGTGATTCATGCCCAGTATACACCAAGTGACTCTGACCTAGACCAGCCACTGCAGAGGGCAGGGGAGGTCTTGGGGTTGAGCAGACAGATCCCAAGTAGAGAAGCCAGGTGGGGAGACAGTGGACACACAGGTGGGTAGAGAGAAAGAGGAGGCCTCGTGGCTTCATATACATAACCTTCAAAATAGTTGCCAAGGTTGCAATTTTACTGCTATTTGGTTCATATTTATCTCCTCCATTAGATTATAAATTCTAGGAGGACAAGTGCCATAAATGATTTGCTTACCAGGGTATCCCCTATGTCAATGGTGCTCAAACTTTTCAGTCTCCCCTTTCTACTCTTAAAAATGATTGAGGACCCCAAAGAGTTTTGTTTATCCTGGTTATAGCTATAGATCAGAGGTTCTCCACGAAGGACCATTTGTCTATGTCTGGAGACAGTTTTTGTTGTCACAACTTGTGGGAAGGGGGAGGAGTGATACTGGTATCCTATGGGTAAAGGCCAGAGATGCAGCTAAAATCCTACACTGCACAGGTCAGCCCTCATGACAAAGAATTTTCAGCCTAAAATGTCAATAGTACTAAGGTTGAGAAATCTTGCTATAGATCTTAACCATATTAGAAAATAAAACTGAGATAATCTGAAATATTTATTAATTCATTTAAATAATAATAAACCCATCACATGTTACCATAAATACACTTTTAAACAACTATATTTTTTCAAATAGAATATTAGTGTGAAGAATGCATTGTATTATTTTGTAAATTTCTTTATTGTCTGGCTTAATAGAAGACAGCTGAATTTCCATATGTTTCTGCATTCAATCTGTTCCAATCTGCTGCTTTTTGCTGAAGTGCATGAAGAAAATCCAGCCTCACACATTATGTAGCTGGAAAGTGGGAGAGTGTTTTCAAAGCCCTTTCATATAACTATACATATTCTTCTTTGTTACTACACCAAAACTCAACAATGATGGTTTCTTGAAGAATCTAAAGCCACATTCACAAATTTTTTATATTCAGTTATTTTCAGTCTGTTTTGCATTTTCACTGAATCTTTGACCCAGCATGATTTTATGACATCATGTCTTGTGGACTGAATTATATCCCCACCCCTGAATTCATGTTGAAGTCTTAATCCCCAGACTTCAGAATGTGGCCTTATTTCGAAATAGGGTCCTTGTAGATGTTATTAGTTAAAATGAGGTCATACTGGAGTAGGATGGACCCTAATCCAAAATGACTGATAGCCTCATAAAAAAGGGAAATTTCGACACATACATTCAGAGAGATTGCCATGTAAGATGAAGACAGAGGTTGGGTGATGTGTCCGCAAGCCAAGGAATGCCAAAGATGGTCATCAAACTGCCAGAAATTAGGAGAGAGGCATGAAGAAGATTCTCCCTCGTAGCCCTTGGAAGGAACCAATTCTGCTGACACCTTGATCTTGGATGTCTAGCCTCTAGAGCTATAAGAGAATAAATTTTGTCATTTGAGCCAAAGTACCAGCTTGTGGTAGTTTGTTAAGGCAGCCCTAGGAAACGAATACATCATGCACTGTTATTTTGAAAACAGTGGTTCATTGAATGATCCTGACCTTCCAAATGCTAACACATTTTGTCATAGGATACCAAAAATCACATTTATTACTACCATCACGGATCTCATCAGAAGAGTCTTTAAGTATTAAGAAGAAGCTCCCAGGGGCAGATACAAACTTTCCAAAATTCTAATTTTCACTCGAAAGCCCAAATTTTATCATTGACAATAAATATTGTCAGTGATTTCCCTGGAAGGGAAAGGTTCATTTGATTCATAGTCAAGAAAATATCTACCATACCCAAGTCTCAAGCACCATAGCTAGTGAGACATTCTTTCAAGTAAATATGGTGATCCATGAAAGAACCAGCTGGGTCACCCACCACTCAAATAATCACTCCAGTGTTTGTTCTTAAGGCCACCTTCTGGCTTGGCATGCAGACGTCTGTATGTGGCTCCCCAGTTCCTCACACAGAAAGCTAATGAGATGTGTACTCAAGGATCGAGATTTAAGGAAGCTAATTTTGTTTTGTTTTGTCTTTCTGTGAGTGCATGGCCATGAAGAACACAATGACCTACTACATGGGCTACGACCATCTCCATCCGAGTCAGCTTGCAGCAGCTTCCCCCACCATTAGTGCCACCGTCACCACAGTGGAGAAGGCGAATCGTGTCTTCGTGTTACGGCTGAAATAGCGTTGGCCTCCAGAGACCCCACCGCACTTTGAGAACCACTGCTCTACATCAAGCATAGTGAGAAGAGCCAAAAGAAGGAGGGCCTGGTTTGCTCCTGCTCTTGGCTTTCTGTGCCATATGAAAGACTGAGCCCTGCATACCTGGATTTTCAGCTGAAGACAGCTAAGGAAGAGGGCTGTGCAGTCGGTTTGCCCCAAAACCGAGAGACAATTCTGTGCATGAGTGCGGCTGTTGACATGTGTCTTTGGAGGGGCCCAGTGAGATAAGTCTTAAGGGCACACCCCAAAACACCCTGGCTCAGAGAGCCTTATGGTCTCGGTGACATTATTATGACAAAAAGAAGACTGGTGAGAAAGACTGGTTTAGTCTTCAAAGTATAAGGGAAAACAGTCATTATCGCTTACCATCTGGGTCTAATGAACCACTTTTAAATAATTTTTAAGTCTTTTTTGGAAAAATTTATAGAATTAAGAATAGCCAGAGTAAAGAACAACTTTATAAGATAGTCTACTAAGAATTTAACATAGCAATATATTAGCATTTAACATAGCAATATAAACATAGCAAACCTAAATTTTTATTCCATATTTTCCTGGTTTTGAAGGTACCTGATATGGCCAACATCCTTTGAATACAAACAATGTCTTATTAACTCTCTTCAACTGTCATGTCGTGAATGGACCGGGTCCACATGCATCTTATAAATACTGATTTCAGATTCAAAATATATTTCTCCTAGATTCTGGCTTCTCATCATTTCTGATTTCCCTTCTTGCACTTGCAAATTGAAAATGCAATACTTGAGGGAGTTTTAGAAACTTCTGATGGCTCATAATTTGGTTGAAGAAAGTCAACTTCTTGGCTCCATAATTGCAAAAGAATTATATTTTTAGGTTTATAGGCACCAATCAGAGCAAGCCATCCAATGACTTTTTTATTTTAACACTAAGTATTTCCTTCTGGTCACTGCTAGCTGACTCCTGCCTCTGCATCTGTCCCCCCGTGAACTGTTTCCAGTAGATGTTGGCTCACAAGCATCACAAAAGATGAAAGAATACTGTGACCCAAACTTTTAGTAAAACAGTATAATCCAGGTCTTTCTCCTTCCTGTTGAGTGACTAACTGGATGAGAATACCATACTTCCCTTTTTTTTTTTTAACCTTAGAAATACATTATTTATTGATTCTGAGTTTGAGAAAATCCATCTAAGACATTGTCGTGTGAAGACTCATAATCTGAGATTTCACTTATGTGATAATTTCACCATCCTCATTAACTCTCATCTAGAGTAAGGCTATCTGTCTCTCTGCATTCATCTTCTGAATCATATAATTATTTCGAAACATCTTCCTCTGCCAATTTTCTTCTCTTGGTCATTATAGGTGGAAAAAGAAAAATTTCTGATTTCTCAATTATGTTCAATGAAAATGAAAGTCAAACTATAAGCCAGTCTCTCCAGTCTTCTCTTTATGTCTTCTGATGATGCAATATTTGGGGCAGCTACATGTTTCCTTGTTGCTGCTTTAAAAAAAAAAAAAATCACCACAAATTTGGTGACTTAAGAAAACACTAATATATTACCTTATAGTCCTGGAGGTCAGAAGTCCAAAATGGGTCTCACTGGGCTAAAACCAAGTTGTCAGCAAGGCTGTGTTCCTCTGGAGACTCTCTGGGAAAGGGTGGGGACCGTCTCCTTGTCTTTGCCAGGCTGCCCACATTTCCTGGTTCATGGCCCCAGTCCCCCATCTTCAAAGCCACCAATAGCTAGTCAGTCGGGTGCCTGGGTGGCTCAGTTGGTTAAGCAACTGCCTTCGGCTTGGGTCATGATCCCGGAGTCCTGGGATCGAGTCCCACATCGGGCTCCCAGCTCCACGGGGAGTCTGTTTCTCCCTCTGACCTTCTCCCCTCTCACGCTCTCTCTCACTCTCTCTCTCAAATAAATAAATAAAATCTTAAAAAAAAAAATAGCTAGTCAGTCTTTCCCATGCTCTATCACTCTGGTTCTCTGCTTCCATTGTCACACACTCTTTTAGAGACCCTTACGATTACGATAGGACCAGATAATCCAGAATCATCTTCCATCTCAAAGTCCTTAACTTAATCATATCTTCAAAGTCCCTTTTGCCACATAAGGTAACATAGTCACAGGTTCCAGGAATTAGGATGTGGACATCTTTGGGGGAAGGGTACATTATTCTGCCTACCACAGCAACACAATAAGAAAACTATAGATCATACAACAGTGATGATTTACATCCCTATTATGATATCCTTCTAGATCATTCCACCATTGTTCCATTTTCTTATTTTAGTCTTTTTAGCATAATTGAGAATAGTTGGTAAGTAAAGTATAGCAAAATTTTTCAAGAGATAGGAAAAAAATAAGATCACTAAAATCCCCAAATATATCTTAGGTTTATAAATCTATCCAATGGACCTGTGTGGTAATTCCAAGATAGAATGATATTTTCCTATTTAAAAATAAGTATAATTTGTGTTTATTCTTTGAAAGTTCTGTAAGAAAGAATAAAAGCTATGCAATATCAAGCCTTACAGACATAACTGCTCAAAAAGGAAATTAAATTAGAATCAGATGCAAAGGATCCTGTTTATATACTGACAGGCAGTACTAAGCATAAAGCCTTATCTTCTCCCAAATAAGAACATTAGTGCAGTGGCATAAGGCTAAATTTTGAATTTTGAACATAGAAGTAAAAATGTGTTGGGACAGAAACGGCTGTGTTAGTTAAGGTAAGGCCAGCTGCTGTAACATAAGAAAACTCTCAAATTCTGTCTTTAAGAACAACAATAGGGGCGCCTGGGTGGCTCAGTCAGTTAAGCATTCTGTCTTATCTCCAGCATTAGTTAATGATCTCGGGGTCCTGGGACTGAGCCCACACTGGGTTCCCCACTCAGCGGGGAGTCTGCTTTCTCCCCTTGCCCCTCCCCTCCCAGTCCTGCTCGTGCGCGTGCGCGCGCGCTCTCTCTCTCTCTCGCTCGCTGTCTTGTGCTCTCTCAAATAAATAAATAAAATCTTTTTTTAAAAAAAGGACAACAACAAAGCATATTTGTGCATACCCATGATGAATGTCGACAGGCAGCAAGTATCTCAGCTCCATGTGGAGATTCAGGGACCCAGGTTCCTTCCATCTCATGGCTCTGCCATCCTTTGGGAACTCCTTGTCACCTGCGTGGTTGAGGTCTCAGCTGGCCGGAATGGGGGAGCCCCTGTGGAGGACAAAGCCACTTTCTCTAGGCTTAGCCCCAAGAGGCATGCATCACATTCTATTAGCAAGAACTTAGTCACATGACACGCTAAGCTCCAAGGAGACTGGGACTTGCAGTCCAGCTATGTGCCCAGGAAGAAGAGAATGAATTTTAACACCCAGCAGCCAGTCCTCCCCTCCCCCCGCCCCAGGGAATGACTGGATCCTTGGATCATTAGAGACAAGCCAGTCTCAGCTCCTGAGAAGCCAGAAATGATGGCACTGCCTTACAAATCAGGAGTTGTTAGCAGGCCGAAATTGAGAGTCCACATACGCCCATGGAAGCTTTTTCTGATTCAGCCTTCGTGAGTCAGACGCCCTGAGGGGAGACCCGGGCAAATGCATTTTGAAAAAAATCCCCAGGCAATTCTTCTGATTAAAATCCACTGTGGGGGGCACCTGGGTGGCTCAGTGGGTTAGGCCTCTGTCTTCAGCTCGGGTCATGATCCCAGGGTCCTGGGATCGAGCCCCGCATCGGGCTCTCTGCTCAGCGGGGAGCCTGCTTCCCACTCTCTCTCTGCCAGCCTCTCCGCCTACTTGTGATTTCTCTCTCACTGTCAAATAAATAAATAAAATCTTAAAAAAAAAAATTAAAATCCACTGTGGATCAGAGTAAGAGACAGACCTGGCATCTCAGGAAGCCCTTCCTATAGTTAGAAGCCGTGTGTGGGGATCGACCTGGCTGCTGTTGGCCCCCTCGGGTGCTGCCTGACTACACTGGGCTCGGGCCTGGGGTCCCCTCCCCTGACCCTACATCCCCGGCCCAGATTCTGGCCCACAGCAGGCACTAAGTGAATATTTGTTGAATTTATTGTTTTTACTCTCACAGTAGAAAGAGCAGAGTGGGGAAGTCCTTTGAAATGCCTCTAAACCAACAGACGGAAGTGTCCTGTGACTCAGTCTGGTTTCAAAAATAAGCACAGATAAACCACCTCAGAGAACAGGTGTTTCCCAAGCATCCCTTCCCTTGCATCGAGGTGGCAGCTGGGAGGCC
>CM052900.1:149734990-149759177 GCA_028534135.1 Potos flavus | reverse complement strand
CTGTCCCAAAGTTAGACATCTTATGGCAGGGGCCAAAGATGTAACCTGGGCTAGAAGGTCTGGGGTTTAGGCTTCCTTCACTTCACAGCATTATCTTCAAACATCCTCCGGATGGAGCAGAGGCCAGAGGAAGGCTTTTCTCAATGATCCCCAATGAGAATCTCAAAGCAGAGAGAAGACTGCCTCCCCAGCTGGGAAAGAAAATTAGGAGTGGTCCATGATGAGTTTCCCGAGTCCTGCTCGTTTGTGGCTCTTAACAGACTTCTCCACTGGACCACACGTATCCCCAAGTTCATGCTGAATGCACCGAATCCCACAGCTGGGAAGGACCTTGGTATCCTTGTCAGGGATCTGTTTTCCCAACTGAGGCAGATGGGCAAAAAATAGCCTGCCTGAAGCCACAAAGTGGATACTATTTCCATGTTCCTGGGCTGCTAGCCTAGAGGTTTTCCACACTGCCTCCCCAGCTTGGAGGGACTGAGAATGCGATCTGCGTGCCCAGCCATCTCCCTACTTGGCAGCCAGGGGAAGGGGACCACTGGCCATGGGCCATGCTGGGTCACCGGACTTGACCTCCCAGCTGCTTGCCTTGCAGAACAGCCTGTTTAATGCTTTATTCCTCGCGGTGTCTTATTATTGATTCAGCCGCTTGCTGCCGGGTCTGACCAAATAAACCCCGAGCGTTTTTATAATGTCGACTTCATCAAAAATGCAGGAGTTGGGGTTTACTTGTCTGCGCACTACCTAGACAGTTTAAGTCGATGATTGGTGGTTTCTGTGAGCCAAGGAGGGCGCTGGCAGCCCGCAGGCTAGCTACTGGCTTCTCTGACGTGATGTTGGGTCCCCAGACTCCAGGGAACCCAGCATCCCCCATCTCCTGCAGGTGGGGATGAGTCTGGGATGGGAGGCTGAATGAGTTAGGGAGGTTGGGAGTGATTTTTTAAAACAAGCACCAGCTACAGCTTTAGAAACAAAATCAACAATACATTACTATGCCACTGTTAAATATTACAGATGAAGATCTAATCAGAGGAAGAGATGTTTTTCGTCCATTTGTTCAAAAAATACTTAATGAGCACCTACTATGTGCTAAGAGATGAATAAGGCATACACCTGATTCACAGAGAGGGGTGCCGTGGCTCAGTTGTTTAAGTGTCCAACTCCTGGTTTCAGCTCAGGTCATGATCTCAGAGTCGTGGGATCGAGCCCCAAGTCAAGCTCTGTACTCATTAGGAAGTCTGCTTGTTTTTCTCTCTCTCTGCCTCTGCCCCTCCCTGCACTCTCTCTCAAATAAATGAATAAATAAAATCCTTTTTAAAAAGAGAGAAAATCAGGCTATAAAATGGAAGCAATAATAATAATATGGCATTTATTAAACATTTACTATGAACCAGGTACTGTTTTGAGCACTCCACAGAGAGAAATGATTCTATTTTCCAGGTATTTTTTTTAAAGTCTATACATATATCCTCCCATAGGAAAAAGAGAGGGAAAAAATATGCACCAAAACATTCGCAGACTATAAGTTCGTGGAGGACTTTTGTTTTTTTCTTTTTACTAACCTGGATCATCCAAATTTTCTTTATGTGTAGAGCAACAAGGAAGGAGAATAAAAGAGGGAGGGGAAGCATGTGCTCATGCCCCTGCTTCAAAGATCAGGCAGAGAGCCTCAACATGCTCCTCATTCGCTGTCTGGTGTCTTCAGGCTCGAGTAGATGAGGCACTGGTCTGCCCCAGCCCCTCTGGGTTCTGTCCCAGCTCAGAAATCCAGCGCCTCTTCCTCCCTGGAGGACAGAGTCGCTGGCAAGCCCCGAGGCTGCAGCCCAGAGCCTATGGCTTGTGGTCGAGGCTGGGGGAGGGCCGGGCATCTGAAGATTGAGCCTTTGAAGTGGAATCCTTTAATGCAGTGTTCCCAGATGGGCATCGAGAGCCTGGCTCCCTCCTGCCTGGCATGCAAGTTCCAGAATCTGACCTCTCCTACTATAAACTCCAACCTAGCCCGGATAGCTGGGGCTGCTGGCCTGCCCTCCTGGACCCCTGCCCTGGCCAGAGACCTGGAGACAACAGCTTTGCCACTGTTGAAAGTTCTCACACCCCTGCAGGCCCTCCTGGGCGGCTCTCAACCTCTGAAGGCTTCCTGGGGTGCACCTTCAGGTGGATACACCAAGGGAACTCTAACACTGAGCTCTGGACACACGGGGAGGCCCGGCATCAAGCACTTTACTTTTCCTACTATAGTTAATCCTCCTTATCGTCATCAATCTCATTTTACCAATAAAGAAACAGAGAGGTTTCTTCCAGAGAGGTTAAGTTACTTGACCAAAGTCACACAGCCAGGGAGTGTGAAGCTGGCAGGCTGACTCTGGACCTTATACCCCTAAGCATTCTGCTACAGTCACCCACTCTCTCTGGCTGGGATCTCTGGGGACATCGCCTTCTAGGCCCTTTCCCAAGACAAGAATAGCAGCTCTGGTCACTGAGGAGGCAGCAGAATACTAAGCAAAGGGAGCATCAGGTGGGTGTCTGCCAGTGTCGGCTCTAAATCCTGGCCAAGCCATCTACTTACTCTGTGACCTTAGTCAAGCCATTTGACCCCTCTCCTCGTCTCTCATAGACACACAATCCCTAAATATTCAGGTTGCCAGGCAGATGCTTTTCAATACAGACAATTAGCAGTGTTACTTGAACACCTGCTGAGCATGCCAGATGCTGAGCCAGGAGCACCACATACATTATTTAATCTTTATAACAGCCTGGGACACTATGATCCTCTTCCCCAGACAGATGGAGAAGCAGACCTAAATGGGTTAAGTGACTTCCCAAGTTGGTCAGAAAGAAGCAAAGCCAAGATTCGAACCCATGGCCCCTGATGGCAGAAGCCCCCGTCTTAGCCCGCCCGTCGTCTGTGTCCCATCAGCATCACATGAAACGATAACCTGACAAGGGCCTGGCATGGTGCCAGGCTCGTGCGAGCCCTCAGGTATCTCAGCTATCATTGCTGCTGCTGCACTGACGGGCCAATGTGTGTGCGCCTAGCACAGCGCCTGGCACCCAGGAGGCCGTAGCCCCGCCGTGGGCATTACAGGTTTCTGTCGTCTTGGGCGAGATTCTGCTGAAAGAATCCACGACACAAATGCAAGGCATGGGTACTGGGCACCTGGGCTGGCTTCACCATGACGTAGCAGCGGCACACTTTGATCCCTTGTGGGCAAGGTCACTGAACACAGAGAGCTTGCTGTGCCCCCCCCCCCCACCGCCTCCCACGACCAGTTTGTTGTTAACCTCCCCCTGGATTTTCTACAAGTCTTGACACTGATGAATGTCCAGACGACAGCAGCCATAATACACCACCAATCACAAGATGTATCCAGAGATGTAATATGTGGAAATGTTTGCTTTCGCAAATGGATAATTTGGGTAATGACATTTAAGTTCCCACTGTGAACCTGGCCAGGTGCTGGGTGTTCCAACCGCCATCTTCCCTCCATTTCACCTCTCTTTCATTTGAGTTTATTCTTATCATTCCTTTATTGACAAAGACACCGAAGCTCAGAGAGGTAAAGCAATTTGTCCAAGGCCACACAGCTAATAAGTGGCAAAGCCAGGACTTGACCTGTGGTCTCTTTGATCTTGTCACAGTAGCAGAGATAGATCCTCTCCTGTATGTTTCCTCACACTGGCTTCTGAGCCCAATGTGTTCGTGCAAAATTAAGTCAGTCCTGACCTTGGGAAGCCATCTTTCGATGTCCTTCCTTTAGAAAGTAGTAGCAGTAGTCTCCCTGTGCCAGGAGCTGTTCTAGCCACTGTATGTGTTCTAGTACATTCAATGTTCCCAACTGCCTTATGGTATGGGTTCCATCATTAGCCCGTTTCACGGATAAGGAAACTGAGGTGTGGAGAGGTAATGCCACCTCCTCAGGGTCACATAGGTGGGAAAGGGAAGGGTTGGGATTCAGACATAGTGCAGCTCCAGATCTCACTCACCTAACTGCCCCCGCATCTTACCAAACTGCAATAGGAAGGCCTCTGCCATCCCAGACCTCCTCCCTCCCCACTCCCCACCCCTGCCACCCTAAATCTTCTTGACTTTCATGGGTGGTCAGGCCCCTCTCCTGCTGGGAGCAGGATCTGGGCTGTCAGGCTTGAGTCAGACGGATGGCCTTTCCCAGCCAGGCCTGGCTTCCAAGTTTCTTCATGCTGGACCCAAACATAACACAATCTAGCGGCCCTGGCCGCTCTTCACAAAAAAAAAAAAAAAAAAAAAAGCATGAGGGGGTGTGGAAAGAAATCTAATTATGATCCCTCAGAGCCCCAGCTCTTCTTCTTATTAAATTAGCCCCCTTTGAAGTGGAACTCAACTCATTATAATAATTTGAATGCTAAGGAATTGTCTTATATGATCCTGATCTGAGAAAAATTGCTTTCACAACTGCATTTAGCCATGTCCTAGTGTCTCCGCATGGGACAAAGGATAATTCTGAATGCCAAACGGTTCTTGCTTCAGAGAAGAGCTTGGGGAAGGTCCAGTGGGCCCGCTTCCCTGTGGACCAGAGCTGCTGAGATGCAGTGTTGGGGACCCCACACCGACGTGGGGAGAGGGCCGCCCACGTTTCCTACAACATCACAGCCCCAGGCCCAAATCAGAGGCTCACACCGGGACGGGGAGGCTGCTGGGGAAACGTAGAAGGTCCAGGTCAAATGCTTCCCATGGTGAGGGGCCCAGAAGAGGGACCCCCAAATACAGACCCCACCTTGGGCCTACTTCAGAACCTTCTAGTTACAGATCCCAAGGTCCCTCTCCCAGAGATTCTGATTCTCATGTCTGCAGAGGGGTCCCTATTGGAAGTTCCCCAGAAGTCCAGCTGAGGTACAGCTAGGTTTGGGGTCCTGGCTTGGCACCTCTGGGGATCCTTTTGAGGAACTTGAATCTGATGCGGATCCACCACACCCAAATTTCATTACTGTGGCAGAAGATTCCAGTTCCCCTGGGCTAACTTAATGCTAAAAAGGTCAATGCTGGTGGCTAGTTTCCTTTACTTCCTCAGGGTCTCAGAGGACAGGACCTATGGCTGCCAGTCCCAAAGTCCTTGGAGAACTGCCTGATACAGTGAGCTGCTTTCAGATACTTCGATCTCACCAAAGATATTTTTGTGCTCTTTATTCAGGGAACAAATAAGAGGTAACCGTCGCCTTGAATGCTTTTAAAGGAATGTGTTTTGGGGGGATCCTGATGTCTGCCCATCTTTCCTGACCTAGTTCAAGTCTTGCCTCTTCTAAAAAATCCTTTGCCAAATACCCAGCCCTCCATGGGTACCCTTTTTCTGGCCTCCCATGGCCCTTATTCTGTGGACTGGAAAGCCACTAGGCACCTGGCTCCTTGCTGCTTCTTGTACCCCGATCTTTACATATTCGTGGCGCTGTGGGGATCTGGAGCCAGCCATTGGTTTTAGAAAGTACCCCAGATATAGTGAATGGAGCCCAAAAATAGACCTTCTTAAAAGCAAGACAAGGCCAGGTTCTCAATCAAAGATCTGAGCAGTCATCTCTTGGGAGATACTGTTGGGGCAAAGGGAGTTCGGGGACCAGGATCCACCTTCCCCTCTTTAAAGACGAGGAGTCAGCCCCAACCAAGTTCACACTGCCTAGAGTCCCTACTCTTGCTCCCATTCTTCATCCACCCAAAGGCTGGCTTCTTGCTCCTTCTGAGTAAGCAAGTTCACGCTGAGGCGTTCTTTCCTCCTGAGCAGCCATTTCCTGCCCAACAGACACATTCAAGACCCATCCCAACCGACACATCCACATGACTCCCCTCCTCCCACAGAGGACAGGCGCTGTGGTGCCAATGGCAGTTCCAATCCCCACCCCCACCCCCGCCGGGTCGGCCCCGGACAATGTGGCAGAGACGAGGTTCCACGCATCGGTTGGTCTTAAGAAAGAGCCACACTGTTCTTAAAGAGAATTGTGGTCAGAGAAATGACTTGGTCTCAATGGTCCTTTTTACTCAATAGAGCTTCTCTCTGGTGTCTCTAGGTCACATCCATTTGCCTTCCTGACCCAAGGGCAGGGTCTCCACAGCTTGGGACATGAAGGGCTAATAGCAACAATGCTTTTCCGGTGACTGTTTATCCCTTACCTCCCCTTTTCCAGAGATCTTAAAAAGAAGAACGAATCCAAATATCTGATTCCCAGAAAATGTTTTCACCAACAGCCATTAGTCTATTCCCTGAAATGGAATAAATCCAACCCTTGCATTAGCTTGCAAAGAAAAACCCCACTGCCACATTACAGATGATGTCAAATGTGGCAAACCCAACAGCTTGCAGCAAAACGACCACAGGGTACAACCTTTCAGACTTCCCTGCTTCCTTCTTCTGGTTTCTCATTCATACTCTTAATTAATATCTATCTACATGGCACTCTGCTCTAGGACACAAATCCCATGGTGCCAAAGACTCAGGACTCAGAACTGCTTCCTCCAGGCTTCCAGATCCTTGTCACGGATCTTTAGCTGTAGTTACCAAAGTGGGTGCAGGCGCTTGTGACCACCCCCCCCCCACCATCCTCAGAGCAACCTTAGTGCAGATTATGTGGGCTTTGGGACCACAATGGACCTGAGTTCAAGTCCTGACTTTGCCACTCTATGACCTTGGACAGCTTAGGTAATCTCTCAGCCTCGGTTTCTGTGTCTATAAAATGGGAATGCTCATGCCAGCAGGTTTACTGTAAGGATTTGCTGAGGTCACTGTGCAAAAGAGTTACCCCAGTGCCTGGTGGGGAGTGAGTACAATGAATGTTAGGTGGGTTGTTGTTTTTTTTTTCCATTTTACATATGAGGAAACTGAGGCTCAGAAGGTTTCCTAAGTGACACACAGATGCATGAAAGTTATGGGAGGCAAACTCATCTCTCTGATTCTACATTCTGGGCCTTTTGGGGGAGGGTGCTTTTTTATTTGACGGTTTTGCACAGTTCAGCCATTAGAGTGAATTTGGGAACAAAAGAACCTGATGAAGGCTCAGAGAAGATCAAATAGGACAAGTCGGGGGAGGAGACAAGCACAAAGGACAGTGAAGAGGGAGATTCCTGCTAATTCCTGCCACCTCTCCCTATTGATGTCAAGAAACACAACAAATGCAAAAGAATATTAGGGAAAAAAGATGGGGGGGGTTGGCGGCATAGAAGGAGAGGAGCCTCAGAGTCTGAAGAAGGGAACTGGAAAATTAAATGCCAAACACATCACAAATTTACTGGCCCCCTCAATGTTCCCTCAGCCAGGTGGGCACCCAGGGCTGACCCCTTTCTGGATGGAGAAAGGGCTGACTACCAAGGCAAAGGACTCACCCCTGCTGCCAGAAACAGCCGGCCCCAGAGACAACAAAGCTCCCAAATTCCTGGTCTCCGATCTCTGCCTCAGAACATTCTTGGGCCAAAATAAATGTGGGAACCCCATGGTGGAGTCTTGGAGCTGGAAGAAAATCCAAGATGTCGCCCAACACAGGCCAGTCCTTCCAGGCAAAACCACACCAGAACCATCCCGACAGATGCTAATTAGATGAATGGTTTTAAATTAAATAATGGGGAGTGGGGGGAGGAGAGAAGGGTGCCAAAGATAATTGGAACAGAAACCCAGGCCAGAGAAAACAGCACTGCAGCCCAGGAGTTACTTAAGCACACACAAAAGAGGCCAGGACACAGGTAGGGGCTTGTTTCCACCCAAGAGGCTGATGGCGAAGATGCAGCTACGGAGCCCCACACGGCCCGAGAGCTTTGGTCTGGGCTCCCCCAAGTCTCCCTCCAGTAAAGGTTCACGGGGGACAGCCTGGTGACCTCCCAGATCTCCTGTGAGAGGTCTCTCCAGCCTCACGGCCCTCCCCTCGGGCTTTCAGGTCCTGGAACACACTGCATTCTCCTCTCCCTTCTTGGCCTTTGCCACTGCAGTTCCCTTTGCCTGGAACACCATTCCCTCACCTAGCTTCCCACCCCTGATCCCAGCTCACCGATGCCTGCCGTCTTAGGAGGCCTGGGCTCGGTTCTCCCCACCCCCACTCCAAACAGTTCTGAGTCCCTGCTGCTGAGTGCCTAGGGAGCTCTCTGTGCCCTCCCACCCCAGCCCAGGACATGTCACTTCTGTCCCCCACTAGGCTGGAGCCTCCAGCCAGCAGGGACTATGGCCACCTGGTCACAGCTCTGTCCCTTGGACTGAGCCTGGAGTGTAGACGCTTCACAAACGTTTGGTGGATTAAAAAAAAAAAAAAAAAGGAAATAAATGCTAACTTCCCATAACATGGCCTCACCACTTCAATTTTTGAGGCTGAAAATAAGAAGAAGTGCGTATCTAATATGTCCTTAAGGGTCTCTAAATAATAATAAAACAGACATGTATGAAGTGCTTCTGATGTGCGGCTCCCATGCTAGATGGTTGGCACTCCTGCCTCAGTCAAGTGCACACAATCTCGTGAGCCCGGGGCTGCTGTCATCACCCCCACCTCCGGGGTAATGACAGATCAGAGAGATCAGAGAGACCGAGGAGCCTGCCAGAGATCACAGAGCCTTGCCTTGCTTGGCTGGGGGTCTGGCTAGTCCTGGAGCCCACACAGTTGCTAAAGCGCCAGCCACTCCAGCCCGAAACCCGCCTCAGAAAGCCCCTCGAGTGTAACTCGAAACTGTGCCTGCGACCCTCAGCCCATTTCCTGTTCTCGAATCTCAAGCCCAGATGGGGTCACTTATCTCAACCCTTCGCACAGAGCTGGAGCCCAGCAGAGCCCTGGGAACGTGGAACTCGCCATGGACAGAGAGGGCAGGAGGAAGTGACTGCTAAGGAAGGACCTTAAGGACCACTAAGGGGGTTTAGTCTCCTGGGTCCGAAGGTGCCACCTGGCCCCGGCTGCCACACGCCTCGTGTTGGCAAAGCAGAGGTCTCAGGGCAGGGAAGGAAGCCAGTGGCAAGCAGACTGTCATCACAGGTTATGTATCTCCTGTCCAGGGACAATGGGGACTAGCCAAGGCTGCCTCCTCCATGCTGTCTTTCTTGATTCCACATGCATGACTTATGAGTGTTGCTGGAGCCCTCCGAGCCTTCTGCTGGCACCTAGGCTATGGGCCTGCCCTAACCTGTGTGCACCTTGTGACCCAGCCACAGGCAGCTCTGCCACGTCCCTAACCTCTCAGGGGCTCACCTACTTATCTGGAAAATGGGGGTGTTAATAGCCTTTAGCCCACAGGGCTCTTGGAAAGAGAATATGTGTTTGTATACTCACGCAGATGACTCACACAGATGACTATAGATAATATGATTATACTATATATACTGTATATATAGTACTATATATAGTATATATGCTATATATACTATAGATAATGTGATTATACACATGAGCATAGATAATGCGTATGAGTGTGCAAATGCTTCAACTACTTCTTGGCATAGAGGAAATTCTTAATAAACACCCCTTGTTCTTATTAACGTCTATATGATTGGGTCATACGCCAGGAAGGGACGCCACTTGGGACGATAGGCGATGAGGCCTTTTACAAGGTCAAGCTGAAGTTCCCAAATGCTGGTCTGCGATACAGCCTCTGGGAGGGAACCCCCCTGGGGCTTTTCTTAACGACAGATTCCCAGGTCCCACAACCAGAGGGCGCCTAGGAATTTATATTCTTACAACCCGTCCAGATGATTACGATGATCAGCCAGATCTGGGACCCACTGGGCAAGCTGAGCTGTTCCTTCTGCAAATGGGGCAGAGGGCATTCTGCTGGGGATTCCACTGAGAGAAGGGGTCTCTCCCTTCCTCCCTCTGGTTCATCAACATCTTGATTTTTTCTCTGCAGCAGTTTCTCCGGAAGAACTCCGGGCAGACCTTCTCCGGACCAGGTAAACCCTGAGGACCTAAGTCTTGTTTTCCACCCACTGAATGATCGCTGTGTATTATTTCTTACAATTGAATGTGAATCTGCAACTCAACATTAAAATTTCAATTTAAAAAAAAAAAAAACCACCTGCGAGACCTTTTCAAAGCACCCACCTGTGTCAGGAGACTGAGTCGCTGGGGCGAGTTGAGGCTCAGGCATGTATGTATGTTTTTTAAAGTCTCCCCAAGAGTTGAAAACTGCACAATTAAATGATGGCTAAAGTCCCTTTGCCTAAAAATTTAACATGTGAAAATATATTCTAATCCAAACATCTTATGGGTTCAGGCTGGAACGATGCCCCCTCTGTGACCCCCGTCCAGTCTCCCCGGCAGAAAGGAAGAGGAAGCCCTGAAAGAGAATCAGGACATGAGCGTGGCGACCAGAGCATGAGCAGCCGTCTCCTTCGTGGGCCAAGGATTTCTAACCATGAGGCTCTCAATTCAGCGTAGCTAATGGCCACAGTGGCTGAGGGTGGGATTAGACCTCAGCTTTCTGGCTCTGCCCTCGGCAACTCGGCTGAGGGGGGAGCAGCCCCCCAATACGTGTCAAAACAGTTAGAAATGGTTCTAATTATAACCAGGAAGTTTTTAAGCCTGTGGGTGGAAAAGAATGCCAATTCATGTAATAGCCATTACTACACACAATAAACCACCCCCCACATTCTTGGCCCAGATTTTGAGGGTGACAAATGGTTTCCCCACCGGCACAGATAGGAGTCTTTATCACACAGCGGAGAAACCCCGAATCTCTGGAGAAGAACAAGAGTAGGAAAGGTCTGGGGGAGGACAGCGGTTCTCTGTGTCCCTAGGTATACTGGATAGCTTAGGGGGTTCTTTCCCTCTTCGTAATTAGCCAATTAATTAGCCTGTCGGTTCTCTGTGTTCCTGGGCATACTGGATAGCTGGGAGTGAGGGGGTCCTTCCCTCTTTATAATTAGCCAACTAATCATCCTCTTGTCCATGCTAATGCATCACCCAAGACTCTTCAATGGAGAGGAATAATCGGAGAGGTATCACGGCTTGGGGCCCCACAGCCTCCCTCTGCATCCCCCTTGCTCCCACTGAGTGGGAGGCGGCTCCCCTGCCACCCTGAGCACAGAGCTGTGAGCTTCTGATCCCAGGCCAGTTAACTTCACAGCTAACATGCTGGGCGGGGAGGCGGTGCCCCAGGAGTGCAGTGCCCTGGAGCAGAGGCTCCAGACTCAACAGGGGTCCAATTCCCCCCCAGCATGGCCAGCTCGGCCCCAGCAGCAGCCCAACCACAGGGGTTACTGCTTCGAGAGGCCACTCTTTGCTTCCCCCTGGTGTGCCAGCAGCACTGTCCAGATCACTGCAGGAGGCCGGGAAGAAGGCACCTTCATCCACCATTCACTAGCTGGCTGACTCTCAGCAAGTCACTTCATCTCTCTGAGCCTTCCAGAGTTTCTGTCTCCACAGAACCCTCCTCTCAGAGTGGCCGGGGCGGAGTTAGAGGGAGGATTAGGGGAGCAGCTGCCAGCACCTGGGCCCACGGTGGGTACCCCATGAATGGCGGCCAGGGAGGTGATAGAGATGGTCTACTTCCAAGCTCCCAGAACCACGAGCCTCTTAGTAGGTCCTCTGCACGGCTCAGCTCCTCACACCAGGGACCTCAATAGATTTGGGACCCAACAGCCATTCAATACCATGTTCTCAAAGAACACTGAAGGCTATGCGGAAAGTCCCCCAAAGACTCCAGAGTGATAAGCACAGAGGAGCAAACTACGTATGCAGGTGGAAGCCAGCATGGTCACAGGGAGAAGAAAGATGGGAATGAAATCTGCCAGGCCACTGACAAAGGCTTTCCTTGGGTGATGGGACGAAAGGGGCGGAAGGGACTGCAAGCATGGTTCTTCTCATCATTACACTTCTGACATTTATGAAATTTCTACCACAAACATCTAAAATCCAGAGAAATACTATTTTATGTTTATATGCTATAAAAATCTTTTTACATCATATATAATATAGAAAGGCTACCCATCGTTAAAATCCTTCAGTAGACTTATTTAGAACTGATTTCCTGTCTTTCACATTCATCAGGAATTGCTCTGGATGCCGGAATGGGGGTGACGTGGTGTGGGGTACAGGGGTGCAGAAGACCCAGTCCTGACCCTCAGGAAATTGGACAATCTAACAGGAAAGAAATGCAGGTGTTGTGGAGGAGGCCGGGCAACATGTTCTGGGAATCTCAGAGCAGGAAGATCTAGGAGGGCCACTTGGAAGAGGCACGATACAGGCTGATTTGGGAAGGATGCGGCTGTGGCATTGAGACACGTGGTGCTACACGTGCTCCAGGTGCTCCCGGAGAAAACCTGACTGTACCTGAAACGGGGACATTGGTTGGGAACAGGAAAGATAGGTCTCCTGTTCCCTTTCTACCACCTGCTCTTCCCTGGACACAGCACAGAAAAGTGTCCCTCCTGGGCATCTCACAGAATCACCAGACCACAGTGTGCAGAGGCGGAAAGTTCGAATGTCCTCATTATATATACGAGGACATTGAGGCCCAGTGAGGGAAAGGGTCTTGCCCTCAAAGTCTCCTGATTTTTTTATCCAGGGAACCAGCTAGCCTCACATTCCAAGGAAGACTTGGCTTCTGACATCATTGCTATGCAGGGTGTGTTTTCCAGAAGCGACAACAGCGGCACCGCAGCCCCATGATACCGCTCTGAGATGCTATTAATTCCTTCTTCCTGGTTGTCTTCCACAACCTACAGAACTACTTCCACAGCTACAGAGGTCCTGAAGATGAACTTTCCTCTGCCTCGCTCCCATACCTTGGAACACCAAACTCTGATCATGGGTTAAATCTGACTTAAATTCATCCTAAGAAAACTAACAATGTTAGATGCCTTTACTCTTCATAATAACCCTATGAAGTAGCAACTATTATTCCCACTTTACAGATGAAAATAAAGAGAAGAAATTTCTCCTCTGAGTCCATGTTAAGAGAAGTATGATAGAGTACAGTAGTTCACAAACATTTTTGACCCCAAAAGATCATTGAACACTACATCAGAAACTAATGATGGACTATAGGTTGAATAATTGAATTTAAATTTTTAAAAAAAGATTAATTACAACAACAACAACAAAAAGAAAACTCACAATGGCTCTACCTGCATATCCCTCCACATAGGTAAGCCAAAAAGTCACTTTCTTTCTGGCACACCCAACAATGCCCTCTCTTGGCATAACAGAAAGCAGAAAAATGGTTAAGGACAAAGGCTTTGTAGCCAGACAGGCCTAGGTTCAAGTCTCTGATCCACCCCTTATTAGCTGTGTGACCTTAGGTGATTTATATAATTTTTCTGTACCTTCTTTCTCTAATTTGTAAAATGGCTATACACAACCCACAGTGTTGTTATGAGGATTACATTAAATAATGTATATAAAGTGCTTAGTACTGTACTGTAAATTCAAGTCACCAGACTGTGAGCCTGATGAGGGCAGGCAAGGGTCGAATCTGTCTTGTCCACCCTGAATCCCCAGGACTTAACAAAAAGCCTGGCCTTTAACATTGGCTCAGTAAAATTTGATGAACAAATGATAAGTGAATGAATAATGAATGAATGAAATTCAGCCTAAATGAAAGATTCAGTGCTATGATAATTATATCTGACAGTCTCCCCAAATTGCACATCCAAAAACAATAATATATTAAGAAGAGAAACCACCCAGAAGCTGATTTCACAGGTTTCTACTAAAGAACTGTTAACAGGGAAAAGGAGATCTTGGGTTTCCAACACAATGCTATACTAAACACTCTTTAGACCCTCCAACCAAAATCAACCAAACATGCTAGCTAGGAAAAAATACTTTAATTACATCCATTAACTCTCAAAAAGATAAGGCATATTCCTAACAAAAACTCCATGAACACTGGAACTCAGAGATGTTAACGATGCTCTAAAGCTACATGAAATGAAGATCAGAGACAAAACCCAGAGCCCACCCAAGATGATAACTCTAAGAGAAAACCCTCTCCACATAAAGCCAATACCCCCAACGAGTTACACACTGGTGTAAAGGTGAACTAGAACAAAAGTGCTCTACCCTCTACTCCCTGGGGACTACAAGGCAAATTGCTTATACTGAACATTGGCAATGAATGGAGGGGGGGAGGGGACGCCTCTCTTAGAATTTGTAGCTATAAGCCAACCTTATTTAGAGGGCTTGCAGCCTGAATTCACTGTACTTGGGTGGGTTAGAAATACCAAACCAAGAATGTAGTTTAAAGTGGTCTCAAGGGCACCTGGGTGGCTCAGTCAGTTAAGTGTCTGCCTTTGGCTCAGGTCATGATCCAAAGGTCCTGGGATGGAGCCCTGCATCAGGTTCCCCACTCAGCAGGGAGTCTTCTTCTCCCTCTACTCCTCCTTCTCCCCCACCCCTGCTTGAGCTCACTCTCTCTCAAATAAAAATAAATAACATCATTTTTTAAATAAATAAGTAAAGTGGTCTCAACTTGGTAATGACCAGAGGCTCCTGGCAGAAGTCAAGGCAAATCCCCTTTGTAGGAATCAACCTTTAACACAAGTCTTAAAGACTACACAAAGGTAAAATTCTGATATATGAGCTCACAGTCACAATTATCAAACATACAAAGAAATCAGGCATCATGAGTAAGAGTCAGCAAAAACAACAGGTGGTAAATTCAAACCCACAAAGGCCTCAAACACTGGAATTACCAGATACAGAATTTCAAATAATTTTATATATTTAATAACATTTTTTAAGGATTTTATTTATTTATTTGACAGAAAGAGAGAGCATAGGCAGGAGGAGCAGCAGAGGGAGAGGGAGAAGCAGACTCCCTGCTGAACAGGGAAGCCAGATGTGGGGCTCGAACCCAGGACTCCAGGGTTATGACCTGAACCAAGGGCAGATGCTTAACCGACTGAGCTACTCAGGTGCCCCTATATTTAAAAACACTTTTAAAGGGTATTGAAAATTTAAGTAATGAGTATCTATAAAAGTGACTTTTTGGATTTAAAAAAAAAAAATTAAAAATGAAAAATATAGGAGCACCTGGCTGGCTCAGTCAGTAGAGCATACAACTCTTGATCTCAGGGTTGTGAGTTTGAGTACCACACTGGGTGTAGAGATTACCTAAAAATAAAATTTTTTTTCAAAAAAAGGAAAAATACAATGACTAAAATTTAAAACTCAGTATATGACTTTAACAGCAAATTAGATACAGTTGAAGAAGAATGAAACAGAAATCACAGAGGTAGAAAATACCAAAGAGAGAGTAAGAACAATGGAGATGAGTATGAAAAGTTATAACATATAATACCTAACCATAGTTACCAAAGGAGCAGTGAGAAAGAATGAAGAGACAAGATTTGAAGGGATAGGGTGCCTGGGTGGCTCAGTGGGCTGAGGCCGCTGCCTTCGTCTCGGGTGGTGATCTCAGGGTCCTGGGATCGAGCCCCGCGTCGGGCTCTCTGCTCGGCAGGGAGCCTGCTTCCCCCTCTCTCTCTGCCTGCCTCTCTGCCTACTTGTGGTCGATCTCTCTCTGTCAAATAAATAAATAAAATTTAAAAAAAAAAGATTTGAAGGGATAGTAGTCATTGAATCGGTCATTATATCTGAGAAATGTCCATAAACAATAAATATAAATACCTACAGATTTAAGAACCTAAAGAAGCTCAAGCAGGGTAAATAAAAAGAAACTAATACCAACTAGTGTTACCAGATTTAGCACATAAAAATATAAGACTCTTAGCTAAATTCGAATTTCAGGTAAACGATGGAGAATTTTTTTTAGCATATGTTTCACATAATATTTGAACATACTTACACTAAAAATGTATTTGCTGTTTATCTGAAATTTAAATTTAACTGGGTATCCTATATTTTTTCTGGCAACTCTAACATCTAGACGCATTATGATAAAACTGCAAAATACCAAAGAAAAAGATCTCATAAAAGTAGCCAGAACGAGAAGACAGATGGCTTCTAGGTCAACAGCAAGGAGACTGACAGCTGACTCTCAACAGCAAGAGATACCAGAAGTCAGTGAAATAATATCTTTGATGTAATGGAAAAACAAAACTATAATCTACATCCGGAGAAAATCTTTTAAAATGAGACTAAAACAAAGACATTTTCAAACAAAAACTGAACAACTTTGTCAGAAATAGATCCTAACTTAAAAAATGCTAAAACAGGGGCACCTGGGTGGCTCAGTGGGTTAAAGCCTCTGCCTTCGGCTCAGGTCATGATCTCAGGGTCCTAGGCTTAAGCCTCGCATCGGGCTCTCTGCTCAGTGGGGAGCCTGCTTCCCCCTCTCTCTCTGCCTGCCTCTCTGCCTACTTTTGATCTCTCTCTCTGTCAAATAAATAAATAAAATCTTTAAAAAAAAAAAAGCTAAAACATTCCTTCAGGCAGGAGAAAAGAAATCCCAGATGGAAGGTCATAGAAGCAAGAAGGAATGAAAAGCAAGGAGGACAGTGAATATGTGGGTAAATCCAAGCAACAAATCTGACCAAACCATTAACACCATGTGGGATTAAAAAACCAAAGCAGAATTAATATACATCATGATAATAGACAAGAAGAAGGATGATGATGTTTTAGCTTGTACTTGGGGAAAAAGGATAATGGCAATTAATTTTTAATTTGATTAAGTGAGTATGTTAATGTTTCTAGAGTAATAACTAAAATCATAGTAATAAAATATCTAACTTTCAAAGAGATGATTAAGATAAAATGAGAAAAATAATCTCCCCAAAATGACTAGAAAAGACATGGAAAAAAACAGAAAAGTCCAAATGAATAAAAAGAAAAAATCCAAGTAATCATTAATCACCTAAAATTCCAATTACCAGGGAGAATTTTTTAAAATACAGGTAAGTACCATTTATGAGTTACGCAAGTACTAACAAGGATTTAAAGTAAAAGAATGGGAAAAGGTAGGCAAATACTAACTAAATGAGAAAGATGGGATAATTATATTAAAATCAGGAAAATATACTTTAACTAAAAAGGTATTATTTGGAATGAGGAAGGTCACTAAATAATGGGGAAAAGGTCCAATTCACCAAAAGATAAAACATTCTAAACTTGTATGCAACCAATAACATGAACTAACAACATTTGAGGAAAAACTGAGAGAACTACAGGAGAAATTGACAAATCCACTATATAGTAGGGATTTTAACACACTTTTCTCAGTAATCGATAGATACCACAGACCTAAATATCAGTGACCATACAGAAAATTTGACACAATTAATAAGCTTGATCTGATGGTCATATATAGAACATTACAGTCAGTATATTCTCAAGCATACAAAAATCAATTTTCATGAACATTTCAAAGATTTTTGTGTCCTACAGATCACATTCTCTAAGCATAATGAGAATAAATAATAAACCAAAAATGATAAAATAATGGAGAAACGCCATAATTTCCAAATTTAAAACCATTTCTAAACAACTCATGGATCAAAAAAAGATATCACGATGGAAATTAGAAAATATTTAGAATTGAATGGTAATGAAAATATTTCATATTGAAACTTGTGGGGTACAGCTATAAGGATATCAAGAAGGAAATTTATAGCTTTAAATAGTTATATTACAAAGAATGAAAGATGAAACTGATGAGTTAAATATTCTACTTAAGCAACTCCAAAAATAGTAGAATGAAGGAAACAATAAAGATAAGAATAGAGATTAATGAAATAGAGAACATACATTTTAGAGGATCAATAAGCCCCAAAATTGATTATTTGAAAGACCAATAAACTTGAATCTAATCATGAAGAAGCAACCAAACAAATTCAAATTAAGTTTTCTATGACTGGTGTAACAAATTACCACAAACTTAGTGGCTTAACACAAATTTGTTATTTTATAATTATGTAGGTCAGTAGGCTGATACAGATCTCACTGGGCTAAAACAAGGTGTTGGCAGGGCGGCATTCCTTTTTGGAGGCTCTAGGGCAGATCCACTTTCTTGCTCATTCAGGTGGTTGGCAGAATTCAGTTCCTTGTGGTGGTAAGACTGAGATCCCTATTTCCTTGCTAGCTGTCACCTTAGGACCACTTCCAGTTTAAGACTATTTCCCACATTCCTTGGCTCATATCCCCTCATGATATCTCTAACTTACCCTAAAATCATTCTGAAAAAAACAATGAGAGACAGCATAGATGTGGCAAGCTGTTAATATTTGATGAAGCTAAATAAGAGATGAATATGCGTTCATTGTAGTATTCTTACAATTTTGGGTAGGTTTGAAATTATTTAAAAGAAAAAGTTGTGGGGCGCCTGGGTGGCTTAGTGGGTTAAAGCCTCTGCCTTTGGCTCAGGTCATGATCTCAGGGTCCCGGGATCAAGCCCCACATCAGGCTCTCTGCTCAGCGGGGAGCCTGCTTCCCCCTCTCTCTCTGCCTGTCTCTCTGCCTACTTGTGATCTCTCTCTCTCTGTTAAATAAATAAAATCTTAAAAACAAAAAAAAGAGGGACGCTTGGGTGGCTCAGTTGGTTGGGCGGCTGCCTTCGGCTCAGGTTGTGATCCCAGGATCCTGGGATCGAGTCCCACATCGGGCTCCTTTCTTGGCCAGGAGCCTGCTTCTCCCTCTGCCTCTGCCTGCCTCTCTGTCTGCTTGTGCTCTCTATCTCTCTGACAAACAAATAAAATCTTTAAAAAAAAAAAAAAAAGAAAAGAAAAGAAAAGAAAAAGTGTGACAAAGTTAGTGCTGAAGAGAAACAAGATTAGCAAAACTGAAAAGAATTCTGGCAAAACTGATGAAAAGATAAAAGAAGAAAAACACAAGTAAATAATAATAGAAAAGAGGGTATAACTACAGATACTATGGAGATTTTTTAAAAATAGCAAGCAGATATTATAAATAATTATATGCCAGGATATTTGAAAGCTTAAATGAGTTGGAAAAACTCCAAGAAAAGAAGTATAGATTACCAAAACTGACTCAGGAAGAAATAGAAACTCTGAATAATTCTAAAACCACTAGAGAATTTTTGCTTCAATAAAAACCCCCACGATGGAAAGATCAACACAGGTGGTTTTATCAGCAAAATCTTTAAAATAATTATTTCCAAATTCACACAAACTATTCCAGAATAATGAAAACGAAGCAACATTCCCCAACTCATTTCATGTAACAAAGAACAAAATGAGGATTCGTGTTTGCATGGAGCATGGGTGTGCTGCATAAACAATGAATCTTGGAACACTGAAAAAATAAAATTAAATTAAAAAAAAGATATCCAAAATCATTTTAAAGTTATTCATTGTTAAGACAATGAAATATTGGCATGGGGATAGACAAAATGAATAGAAAACCAATGGAAAGAAAAGAGGGCCTAGAAACAGACCCACACATCTATCAACATATGAGTTATGACCAACTTGGCATTGTAGATCAATGAGTAAAGGGTGGGCTTTTCGATAATTGCTGCTGGGATACTTGATTATACATATGGGACAGCGGAATGAAACTGAATCCTTACGTCACACCAAACACTGAAACCAATTCCAGGTAGATTAAAGACATATAAAACTTTTTATTAGACAAAAGAAATTACTCTTTATAACTTTGTGCCAGGAGAATGACTTCTTAAACAAGACATAAAAAAACTTACCATAAGGAAAAGAATAGTAAATTTAATTACATTAAAATAAGAACTTTCATCAAAGCACATCATAAAGAGAATGAACAAACAAGCCATGAACTAGGAAAAGATATTTGCCATCCATAGTCAGAATATACATGAGGAACTCCTACAAACCAAGAAGTAGAAGATGAAACAAGCCAACAAAAGATTTAAAACAAGCACTTCACAGCAGAGGAAACCAGATGACTAATAAAACATGAAATGACATCCAACCTCATTCGTATTCAGGAGAAACAAATTAAAACTGTAATGTGTTACCACGTTTGCAAAATCAAAAAATCTACTCATATTAATCAACGATTGTGGAACAGCACAACGCTGAATACAGATGCTCATAAAATACCTTTGATTCCTCATCTTAAAGGAAACAGAGATATATGCTATTGGTAGTATAAACTGGTACAAGCCCTTCGAAAAACAATGTTGTATCTATAGAAAAGTTGACAATTTGCATTCTCTTGAGGCAGCAACTCTACTCCTAGAGTATACCTAGAATATTCCTACTCCAAGAAACCCTTGTACCTGCACCACGGAAAATCAACAAAATGCTCATGGCAGCACTGCTTGTAATAGCAAAATCTGGAAACAACCAGAAAGCCAATCAACTGTAGAATGCGTAAATAAACTATGGAGTAGCCACACAGAGAAGAAAACAAATGAATTACAACTACATGCAGCTACACAGTTGTATCTCAGGAGTAAAATGCTGAATACTAAAAGCAAGCCACAGAAGAAGACAAGATTCCATTTTTATAAAGCTTAAAAATGCAAAAAGCAGACAATATTTATTCTTAGAAACACAGTCATCTGGTTAAACTACCTCTGAGAAGTGAGGCTAAGGGCATGAGATTGAGGGGGTGGCATACAAAGAGCTTCAAAAGTAATGGTAAAAAGTCACTTCTTAAACTGGGTGGCAGGTGATGGGGGAAAGGAGAGGAGGTGATACAAGCTCATGGAGAGGAGTTTTGCAAGTCAATCCTCACTGAAAGGAGGAGGGGGGTACCGTGTTGGGAGGCAGACATGAGGGAATTTGGGAGAGACACAAAAAGGGAGTAAGGAAGCTAGGAGAGTCTCAGGACAATGTAAGTGAAGGAGGCAAGTTTTGGGGGGAGCAGGGAAAGGAAAGCTCAATATTAACTACCCATTAGGGTCTTCAACATAATCTTAAATGATCAATCAATCCTTAATGATCCTACCGAAGAAGTATTATACCCATTTTTAGATGAGGCAACTGACATCCTCAGGTTACTTTGCTGACTCTCTGCCAACTTTCAAATGCTCCAAAGCTAAGAGATCTCTTAGATCTCTTTTCCACCTATGCTCACTTCTGGGCGATCTCACCCAATTCAAGTCTTTAAATGTCATCTGTCCACTGGAGACCTTCACATTGGTATCTTCGACTAGACCTCTCCCGGGAACTACTGTCTCGCAGCCCCAGCAGCCTGTTGAACCCCCACACTCGGATGTCTAACTGGCATCTCAAATATAATTAATGTGTCCATTAGTAAAAAATCTTTCTCAGGATATGAGAGGACTTCTCTGAGTCTTCCCCCTTTCAGCAAATGGTGGCATCCGTTCCCTAGGTCTCAGGTCAAAATCCTTGGGCTATCCTTCACTCCTGGCTTCCTCCATGCTCCAAATTTAATCCAGGAGCAATTTCTGTGAGCTCTCCCTTCAAAATAAGCCTCGAATCTAGCCACTTCTCACCCTTCACCACATCCTCCCAGATCTAAGGTCCTGTGGTCTCTCACTTGGATATCAGCACGCAACAAATCTTCCTGTGTCTACTCCTGACTCCCTTTCCATCTGTTCTCCATGCAGAAGCTGGAATGATCCCTTAGTATGTACAACTGGGAGGTGGTTACAGGGATGAATTAACTTTGTAAATTATCACTGATTTTCAGGCCTATCATTTGTACACTGTTCTGTAGGTATTTTATGTTTTAATTTAAAAATTCAGCCCAATTTCCTCCTCCTCTTCCTCTCCTTAGTCTCGTCCCTTCTTTTCCCTTTCTGAACAATTCAGCCAAGAACCACTAGGTCAGGTGGGGCCAGGCAAGGGTGGGGAGCAACAACAAGGGAAGAGTTGTCTGATGTGGGGTGTCACAGCCTAAAGAGATGATCCTGAACAGATAGCGAAGCCCCAGCGAGATAAGGGAATCTGTCGCACAGGGGTGGGAATGGCCCAGGAGTGGGGTGTTAGAGACAACACGCCCACAGGAGTGCGGTCAGAGGCAGAGTGACATAATGAGAAGGATGTCTGCACAGCAGGACAGTCCTGGCTAGAGTAAAATAAACAGAAATGTAACACGATGTCTGGGAGCACCTGCCACCACCCTCACCTAAAATAGCAGTGAGCACACCTAGAGCCCAGATCTTGGGTTTCTAGATACATTTTCCACTAAAAACTACCAGAGATCTTTGGAGAAGTGGCTGGTTCCAAGACTGGGGTAGGAAAAGTACAAGATGAGCCTGGAACATCTTGTTGTGCTAGACTGTAAGGAAACACTCAGAGACAGATAAGGATATGTCATAAGAATAGAAAGCAACCTCAAAGGGCTCCCACTGGCTAAATTAAGGACAAGTAGAGTATCAAAATAAATAATAACATTAATATCACGTTAACAAGCTAAAGAAGGAAAATCACATGATTTTATCAATAGATGGGGGAAAAGATTTGGCAAAATCCAACACCTAATCATGATTAGAAAAAAAAAAAAAACCTCTCAGCAAACTAGAAGTAGAGAGGAACTTCCTCCACTTGATAAAGAGCATCTACAGAAAACCTCTAGCTAACATCACACTTAGGATGAGAAACTTTTCCATTAAGATCAGGTATAAGGCAGGGAGCCTGCTTCTCTCTCTCCCTCTGCCTGCTGCTCTACCTGCTTGTGCTCTCTCTTTCTCTGTCAAATAAGTAAATAAATAAAATCTTTTTAAAAAGAGTCTTACGAAAAAAAAAAAGTCTTACGGTTTTAGCTCTTACATTCAAACTGTTGATCCATTTTGAGTTAAGTTTTGTATATGGTGTTAAGTAGGGGTCCAACTTCATTCTACAGCATGCAAATAACCTATAAATAAATTTGAATTTTATTTTATTTTTTAAAAAGATTTTGTTTATTTATTTATTTGAGAGAGAGACAGAGGAGGAGCAGAGGGGGAGGGAGAGGGAGGAGGAAGGAATCTCAAGCAGATTCTGTGCTGAGCACAGAGCCCAACATGGGGCTCAATCTCACAACCCTGAGAGCACGACCTACGCTGAAACCAAGAGTCAGATGCTCAACCAAGTGAACCACCCCGGTGCCTCTAAAGTTGAATTTCAAAAAAAATTTAAAAACCTTAAAGTTGCAAGAATACTACAAAATAATTTTTCTTGTATTATTTGAGAGTAAAGTGCCAACATGGTGCCGTGTTACAGCCCTGATACTTCAGTGTGTATTTCCTACAAAATAAGTTCCTACGAGATAGTTCTATAGAACCACAATACAATCATCAAAATCAGGAAGTTAACATTCATCTGTTAGTACTACCTAATCTTTAACTCCATCAAAGTTTTTCTGATTGTCCCAATAATATCCTTTATAGTAAAGGGTACAATTCAGAATCATTTAGCTGTCCAGTCTCTTTAGTCTCCAGTCTGGAACAGTTCTGCCGTGTTTCCTTAACTTGAAAGATCTTGATACTTTTGAAGATTACTGGCCAGTTGTGTTATAGCATGTCTCTTAATTTGGTTTTGTCTGATGTTTCCTGAAGATTAGATTCAGGTTTTGCATCTTTGGCAGGAATATCACAGAAGACACCCTATGGCTCTTAGTGCATCCTATCAGGTGGTGTGATTTCAATTTGTCTCATTACTGATGAAGGTCACTTTAAGCTCTTGATTAAGATGGTGTCAAGCTAGCCTCCTCTATTGTCAAGTTATTCTTTTTCTCCTTGTAATTAGTATTTTATGGGGAGGTACTTGAATAATGTAAATATCACAATTGTCATCAAAATTTTTAAAGATTTTATTTATTTACTTATTTGACAGAGAGAGAGAGTACAAGCAGGTGGAGCAGCAGGCAGAGGGAGAAAGAGAAGCAGGCTCCCTGCTGAGCAGAGAGGACCCTGGGATCATGACCGTAGCAGAAGACAACCGCTTAACCCACTGAGCCACCCAGGTGGCCCTAAAATCATAAAACTCTTATAAGAAAACATGGAGGTAAATTTTCATGACCTTGGATTTGGCAATGGAGTCTTACACATGACACTGAAAGCAAGCACAAGCAACAAAAATAAAAATAAATAAATTGGGCTTCATCAAATTAAAAACTTTTATGCATCAAAGGTCATTACCAAGAGAGTGAAAAGACAACCTATAGAAAGTGATAAAATAATTGCAAATTAGATACCTGCTAAGGATCTAGTATCTAGAACATATAAAGAACTCCTGCAACCCGACAACAAAAAGACAACCCAATTTAAAAATGGGGAAAGCACTTGAGTAGACATTTATAAAAAGAAAACATATAACAGATATTTTTCCAAAGAAGACACACAAATGACCAACAAGTACGTGAAAAGGTGGTTAGCATCACTGATCATCAGGGAAATGTGAATCAAAAGCAC
>CM052900.1:149617114-149734490 GCA_028534135.1 Potos flavus | reverse complement strand
TTTAAATGACACACTGGACCAGATGGACTTCACAGATATATTCAGAACATTCCATCCCAAAGCAACAGAATACACATTCTTCTCTAGTGCACATGGAACGTTTTCCAGAATAGATCACATCCTGGGTCACAAATCAGGTCTCAACTGGTACCAAAAGACTGGGATCATTCCCTGCATATTTTCAGACCACAGTGCTTTGAAACTAGAACTCAATCACAAGAGGAAAGCTGGAAAGAATTCAAAAACATGGAGGCTAAAAAGCATCCTACTAAAGAATGAATGGGCCAACCAGGAAACTAAAGAAGAATTTTAAAACTTCATGGAAACAAATGAAAATGAAAACACAACTGTTCAAAATCTTTGGGATGCAGCAAAGGCAGTCCTAAGAGGAAAGTATATAGCACTACAAGCCTTTCTCAAAGAAAGGTCTCAAATACACAACCCAACCCTACACCTAAAGGAGCTGGAGAAAGAATAGTAAATAAAGCCTAAACCCATCAGAAGAAGATAAATAATAAAGATCAGAGCAGAAATCAATGAAATAGAAACCAAAAGAACAGTAGAACATAATGAAACTAGGAGCTGGTTCTTTGAAAGAATTAATAAGATTGATAAACCCCTGGCCAGACTTATCAAAAAGAAAGGAGAAAGGACCCAAATTAATAAAATCATGAATGAAAGAGGAGAGATCACAACCAACACCAAAAAAATACAAGCAACTATATTGTATTTTATACATAATCTATATTATGAGCAACTATATGCCAGCAAATTAGACAATCTGGAAGAAATGGATGCATTCCTAGAGACGTATAAACTACCAACACTGAACCGGGAAGAAATAGAAAACCTGAACAGATCCATAACCAGTAAAGAAATTGAAGCAGTAATAAAAAAAATCTCCCAACAAACAAGAGCCCAGAGCCAGATGGCTTCCCAGGGAAATTCTATCAAACATTTAAAGAAGAATTAATACTTATTCTCCTGAAACTATTCAAAAAAATAGAAATGGAAGGAAAACTTCCAAACTCATTTTATGAGACCAGCATTATTTTGATCCCAAAACCAGACAAAGAGCCCATCAAAAAGGAGAATTACAGACCAACATCCCTGATGAATATGGATGCAAATATTCTCACCAAAATACTAGCCAATAGGATCCAACAGTACATTAAAAGGATTATTCACCATGACCAAATGGTATTTATTCCTGGGCTGCAAGGTTGGTTCAACATTTGCAAATCAATCAATGTGATACGATACATTAATAAAAGAAAGGACAAGAACCATATGATACTCTCAATAGATGTGGAAAAAGCATTTGACAAAGTACAGCATCCTTTCTTGATTAAAACTCTTCACAGTGTAGGGATAGAGGGTACATACCCTAATATCATAAAAACCATCTATGAAAAACCCATAGCGAATATCATTCTCAATGGGGAAAAACTGAGAGCTTTTCCCCTAAGGTCAGGAATGCAGCAAGGATGTTCACTATCACCACTGCTATTCAACATAGTACTAGAAGTCCTAGCCTCAGCAATCAGACAACAAAAAAATAAAAGGCATCCAAATTACAAAGAAGAAGTCAAACTCTCACTCTTTGCAGATGACATGATACTTTACATGGAAAACCCAAAAGACTCCAGCCCAAAACTGCTAGAACTCATACAGGAATTCAGTAAAGTGTCAGGATATAAAATCAATGCACAAAAATCAGTTGCATTTCTATACACCAACAACAAGACAGAAGAAAGAGAAAAAGAAAGAAAGAAAAGAGTCGATCCCATTTACGATTGCACCCAAAACCATAAGATGTCAAGAAATAAATCTAACCAAAGAGACAAAGAATTTGTACTCAGAAAACTATAGAATACTCATGAAAGAAATTGAGGAAGATACAAAGAAATGGAAAAACGTTCCATGCTCATGGATTGGAAAAACAAATATTGTAAAAAGGTCTATGCTCCCTAGCAATCTACACATTTAACGCAATCCCTATCAAAATACCATCAACTTTTTTCAAAGAAATGGAATAATCCTAAAATTTGTATGGAACCAGAAAAGACCCCGAACAGCCAGAGGAATGTTGAAAAAGAAAAGCAAAGCTGGTGGCATCACAATTCTGGACTTCAAGCTCTATTACAAAGCTGTAATCATCAAGACTGTATGGTACTGGCACAAAAACAGACGCATAGATCAATGAAACAGAATAGAGAGCCCAGAAATGGACTCACAACTCTATGATCAACTAATCTTTGACAAAGCAGGAAAGAATGTCCAATGGAAAAAAGACAGTCTCTTCAACAAATGGTGTCGGGAAAATTGGACAGCCACATGCAGAAGAATGAAACTGGACCATTTCCTTACACTACAAACAAACATGGACTCAAAATGGATGAAAGACCTAAATGTGAGACAAGAATCCATCAAAATCTTTGAGGAGAACACAAGCAGCAACCTCTTCGACATTAGCCACAGCAACTTTTTCCTAGAAACATCACCAAAGGCAAGGGAAGCAAGGGCAAAAATGAACTACTGGGACTTCATCAAGATTAAAAGCTTTTGTACAGCAAAGGAAATAGTCAACAAAACCAAAAGACAACCGACAGAATGGGAGAAGATATTTGCAAATGACATATCAGATAAAGGGCTAGTATCCAAAATCTATAAGGGACTTATCAAACTCAACACCCAAAGAACAAATAATCCAATCAAGAAATGGACAGAAGACATGAATAGACATTTCTGCAAAGAAGACATCCAAATAGCCAACAGACACATGAAAAAGTTCTCAACATCACTTGGCATCAGAGAAATACAAATCAAAACCTCAATGAGATACCACCTCACATCAGTCAGAATGGCTAAAATTAACAAATCAGGAAATGAGAGATGTCGACAAGGATGCAGAGAAAGGGGAACCCTCCTATGCTGTTGATCGGAATGCAAGCTGGTGAAGCCACTCTGGAAAACAGTATGGAAGTTTCTCAAAAAGTTGGAAATAGAGTTACCTTACGACCCAGCAATTGCACTACTGGGTATCTACCCTAAAGATACAAATGTAGTGATCCGAAGGGGCACGTGCACCCCAATGTTTATAGCAACGATGTCCACAATAGCCAAACTATGGAAAGAGCCTAGATGTCCATCAACAGATGAATGGATAAAGAAGACGTGGTATATATATACCACGTAATATTATGCAGCCATCAAAAGAAAATTAAATCTTGCCATTTGCAATGACGTGGATGGAACTAGAGGGTATTATGCTAAGTGAAATAAGTCAATCAGAGAGTGAAAATTATCATATGATCTCACTGATATGAGGAATTTGAGAAATAAGACAGAAGACCATAGGGGTAAGGAGGGGGAAAAGAAACAAGACGAAACCAGAGAGGGAGACAAACCGTAAGAGACTCTTAATCTCAGGAAACAAACTGAGGGTTGCTGGGTAGAGGATGGTGGGAGGAATGGGGTGGCTGAGTGATGGACACTGGGGAGGCTATGTGCTATGGTGAGTGCTGTGAATTGTGTAAGACTGTTGAATCACAGACCTGTACCCCTGAAACAAATAATACATTATATGTTAATTTTAAAAAAGTGTGTGTGTGTGTGTGTGTGTGTGTGTGTGTGTGTGTGTTAATAGACATATTAAGGAAATATCCAGAACAGGTAAATCTATAGACGGAAAGCAGATGGGTGGTTGCCAGGGACAGGGGGGAGAGAGGGGCATGAAGAGTAAATGCTTACTGGGCAAAAGGTTTCCTTAGGGGATGAGGAAAATATTTTGCAACTAGACAAACATTACATAACATTGCAAATGCACTAAGTGCCACTGAACTTTTTGATTTGAAATGATTAGTGGTATATTATGTAAATTTCACCTTAATTTAAAAGAAAAAAAAAAATGACTGGTTTCCTTCCCTAAATCTCATCTTTTCCATACACACACACACTCACACACAAACACACACACATGGATATATAATCTCTATAAATTTTTGGATTATAACCCAAAGTATAAAATAAATATCCATGTGCCCATACTGATGCAAATAAGTGATTGAATTGGAAAATTAATGAATAGGGGAGAAGAGACAGATTCCCATGCAAAAGAATTCCAAAGAGTTCACGTAGCTACTCCCCCACCTCAAAGAGGTGGAGCTTAACTCCCCCCTCCTTAAGTGTGGATTGCACATCTCAGCCTCCTTCCAAAGAATAGCACGTTAAAAGGGGTCCAAGGAAGTAACTTTACAGTGGAGAAACCCAGAAACACGATCTTAACTGAATGGTCAAGGGTAACATCACAGTGAAAAGCCATGTTGATGACATGTGCCCCCAATATGTGAAGAGAAGCACACTTCACCTCTGTGGTCTTCCTCCCCAAAACCCGTAACCCCAGCCTGAGCATGGAAAAAAAAACATCAGACAATCCCAAATTGAGGGATGGTCTACACAATATGTAACCAATAGTCTTCAAGACGGTCAAGGTCATCGCAAACAAGGAAAGTCTGAGAGACTGTCACAGACCAGGAGACCAAAAAAACATGACAGCTGTACAGAATGTGGGGTCCCGGATGGCATGCTAGAACAAGAAAGGGACTTTAGGGGAAAACTAATGAATCAGAATAAACTGCAGAGCTTAGTAAGGAGTAGTGTAGCAGTGTTGGTGCCTCAATGGTGGGAAACGGACCCTGTTAACAAGAGACGCTACCAACAGGGAAAACTGAGGGAAAGGTGTACAACTCTGGACTATCTTTGCAACTTTTCTGTAAATCAATAACTGTTCTAAAATAAAAGGTTTTGTGTTTTTTTTTTTACAAAAGGCAAAGGCAGAATATTAATTAATAAATATTAATGCTATCATATACATATGCATGTGTGATACATACGTGCTTCCATGTGCACAGAATATTCTAGAAACCATAACACCAGAGGCCTCTGACAGGATCAAGGTGCTTAAAGGACAGAGGAGGCCACTGTACATCCTTTTCTACCTTTCGAATTTTCAATATCAATGGTTAAGAAGCCAATGTTCTATGCTGGCTTCGGCAGCACATATAATGAAACCGTAATGATGTGGAGAAGATCAGCACGGCCCCTGAAGAAGCATAAATGCAAACTTGTGAAGCATTCCCCATTTTTTCAGAGTTTAGTGGGTATACAGAGAGTTTTAGTTTTAGAAGATAAGAAAATTCTAGAGATCTGTTGCACAACACTGTAAGCATATTTAACGCTACTTAACTGTACCCTTAAACATGGCTAAGATGACAGATTTAATGTTCTATGTTGTTTACCACAATAAAAAAAAAAGAAAGTGCGCTGAAGCAAAAGTAACAAAATGTCAACATCCATTCAGAGACGGCTAAGCGATTTACCTAAATAATGACATTCTATCATTTTCTGCACATTGGAAAAATTAAAATCTCAAGCAAAGGATTCTGCAAGTACAAAGGCCCTGAGGCAGGATGAAGCCCAGCCAGTGTGGGCTGGAGACAGGGAGCAAAGGGCAAGGTGGCACAGGATGAGAGAAGAAGGTGGGGACTTGATCATACAGCCACTGGAGACAACGCCCTTCCCGCACATTCCAGAGGCTCCCACCCCTGCCAGTCTAGAGGCTTTTCCTTCCTCAAGCACTAACAGGGCTCCTGAGTCTGCCTCCAAATCACCCAGCGCCAGCCGGGCCCAGACTCTGCTCTATCCTGAACATGACAAGCTCATTGTTCCCCTTCTCCTGCAGGCTGCTTTCCCCTCCAGAGGCAGTCCTGAGGTGACAGGTTTCTGTGGGCAGATCCCCCAAGGCAGAGCTCACCAAGACGCAACTGTCTGGGCCACCGGTCCTGGCTCAGCAGAGCAGAATCCTCGCCTGATCCTCCAGCCTCCGCATGGAAGAAGAGATCAAAGCTCCTGCCAGCCATCTGCACACAACACGCAGCCCAGCCCTGGAGCGGGCGTGGCTCTCCCGGGCACATTTCGCCCTCGGAGGTGCGGAGGGAGGTGGAGGAAGGACGTTAGTGGTAGCTCCTAGGCACTAGCTGGGTACCCAGCCAGAGGAGCGCCAAGCTCCAGGGCGGCATCATTTCCCGTGCCCACAGCACTTTACAGCGCACTGCCGAACACAACGAAGACCCAGCCAGTACTGCCATGGGCACCACAGGTAAGGAAATGGAATCGGAGCGAGCCAAGGTCACACGGCTGGCCAGAGGGCCCGGCCCCTCGAGATCCCTGGCCGGTGCCCCTCGCAGGCACACAAGGAGCCTTCCACCCCAGGAGCGGCAGTCCGACCAAAGAAGACACCGGGGCTAGATCTCCCAACCGTGCCGCTTGTAGCTGCGATCTTTGCGCAGACAGTGGCCTCCTGACCTTGACCTCCCGAGGGTGTCAAGTGCAGTGTCTGCCACATGGTAAATATTCAACAAATGGTAGCTCTTCTTACCGTGACACCCTAGAAACAACCCACCAGAGCGTTGTTACTTAACAGCCAGCTCCCCTATGGCAAGGAGCATCGCATAGGCTGAAGCAAGAGGGCTGAGGGCAGCAGAGCACCCCCTCCCCGGGCAGGCCCAGCTGTGGTGGGCTGCCCCGAGCCTCAGGGAGGACCCTCTGGGATGGACCCCAGCCCCACCCCAGGCTCGCCAGCATGGCTGTGATGAAATGCAAGGTGGTGGGACCTGGGGACCTGGGGTCCAGTAGCCACACTGATAGAAGGCGCCATGTTACATGTAAGTCACTTCCTCTCCGTGCTTGTGTGTTTTTCATCAGTAAAATGAAGAGTCTGGACTTCATGAAACTAAAGTTCTCTTTAAAACTAAGGTCCTGGGGTGCCTGGGTGGCTCAGTTGTTAAGCGTCTGCCTTCTGCTCAGGTCATGATCCCAGGGTCCTGGGATCGAGCCCTGCATCAGGCTAACTGCTTGGCGGGAAGCCTGCTTCTCCTTCTCCCACTGCACCTGCTTGTGTTCCGTCTCTCGCTGTGTCTCTCTGTCAAATAAATAAAATCTTTAGAAAATAATAATAATAAAATAAAAAATAAAACTGAAGTCTTATGATGTATTTTATACCCAAATTCCTCCTAAAATGAATAGCTAGGTAGATAGAGATGGATGGATGGATGGATGGATGGATGGATGGATGTGTGATACATAAAAACTGGTTAGTTACTAACCTCTGTTAAGGCTGATTCCAGAAAAAAGAAGAAAGAGGAGGAGGAGGAGGAGGAGGAGAAGGAGGAGGAGGAGGAGGAGGAGAAAGAAAGAAGAAAGATCGTCATTTGGGACATCCAGAGACCAGCCGTTAAAAGGTAGGACCCATGGGGCTGTCTTTGGGGCTGGTGTTCCAGGAATCGGGATAAGACTCAGAGGCTCAGACCTCAAAAAAGAACACAAAGGAAGGGCTGTCTCTAGCCCCCTCCCCACAAGGCCAAGCCCATCCCGATTTCCCGCTGCTGAGCCACGGGCAGTGCAGCATCTGCCCGGCGATCCGCCCTTGGGCTGTGCTTGGACTGGAATCTGTCGGAAGACCCTCTTACTACCACACAGAGAAAGGTAGACCAGAATTGGGAGTCAAGAGCCTCTCACGGCCTGAAAAGCCCACTCCGTTTACAAGCCACAGTGTCACTCTAGTGAAACACCACACCCTCTCAGCGAGCTAACTATTCTACGGACTAAAATGAGCAGTGGAACCTCTGCAGTGTCCTGTGAGCCACCAACCTGAATAGCCAACCGCGTGCTGGGCACTCCAACCCCTGAGGCACAGCGGGTACCTCGGAGCTGTCAGAAACTTAACTCCCGCAGCCTCCCGCCCGTGAACACGACCCTGCTATTTCTCCAGCTCACAGGACTCAAACCTTGGAATTGTCCTTGACCCTTTTGTGAATCCCACTGTGTACGGAGCAGGTGTGATGGGTAATTTTATGGGTCCCCTTGACCCGCCACGAGGTGGCCAGATTCAGCATTCTTTCCAGGGGGGAGGGCTCTGGGAAAGGGGCTTCCTCCCCTTCCCTGTGTGAGCGGGCAGCATCCAGTCCGTTGAGGGCCTGAATAGAACAAAAGGCAGGAGAAAGGAGGAATTTGTCCCTTTTTTCCTGCCACCTTGCTTGATCTGGGACATCTCATCTCCTCTCTTCTGTCCTTGAAACACCCCCTACTGGGACCACGGTTCATCACTCTTTCCTGCATCTCCAGCAGAGCGCAGACTGTGGGAATTCTCAGCCCTGCATAATCACGTGAGCCAACTCGGCACGATAAGCCTCCTTTTATACACATAGAAGTGTGTGTGCGTGTGTGTGTGTGTTTGTGTGTGTGTGCACACATGCATGTACATGTCCCCCATAGGTTCTGTTTCCTGGAGAACCTAATGCAGGTCTTGCTGGTCTCACCCCTGAGTAAAAGCTATCACGTGTCCCACATGCTGCACACCAGGCCCTATTCTAAACACCTTCCATATTAAGTCATTCAATCTTCACACTGACTCTGCGAAGTAGGTATTCTTATCCCCACTTTACGGATGAGGAAACTAAGGCACAGAGAGGTGAAGTAACCATGAAATGACGGGACTGAGATTTGAGGGCAGGTTATGCAATCGCCCCGTGGCCATAGACCCTGGCACCACCCTCTCTCACAATCGGACTCCCTGCTGAGAGCTCTTTGAAAAGGAGGTCATGTTCAAAGCCTCCAGCCCCTCCCATGTCACTCAGAGCCAAATCCGAAACACTCACCGTGACCTGCAAGGCACTGCATGATCAGACCTCGCCTCCCATCTATCCCCCTCTGTCCCTCTTGCCCCCTGCACCTGCCACACTGGCCTCCTCGCTCACCACACCCTAAGGTCTTTGCACTAGCTGCTCCTTTCCCTCTGCCTGGAATGCCCTTCCTGTCACCCCCAGGGCTCATGCCATCATTTACCAATGAAGTCCTCCTGAAAACCCTATTGAAAATATCAGCTGCCACCCACTGGCCCTACTCGCCCTGTCACCTTGGCAGCACACCATCCCATCACAGCCTGTGAGCCATCTGATCTGTGGCTGATATGCCGTCTACTTCCCCACGAGACAAAACCCTCCATGACAGCAGGCCCCAGGTTTGTTTTGTTCACTGCTATATCCCCTGGGGTTTGAATAGTCCCTTACAGTAGGGGCTTGATAAATAGGCACTAAATAAATGAACGAACTCATCACTAAATGAAGTTGCTCCAAGTACAAGTGCAGACCCACAGGAGTTCAGAGGTGGTGGACTAGTCATGGGAACATCATATGGTTGGAGAGGATGTCTGGGAAGGCTTCCTGGAGAAGGTGGGGTCTGAACTAGGCCAGTTGGCTTTGCGGAGAGATTTGAGCACAGCTGCACGAATGCCTGCACCACTACAAGTAGGGGTCAAAGTCAAGGTGAATGGCAAAGGCTGGGGATCTCAACAGTACTCTGCCCAGCTGACTGATAAAAATTCCTGTAGGTCGGCCCTACAGAATGGGTTCCATTCAGGCACACTGCAAATAACTATATATGGTAGACTTTCTTGGATGCCCATGAATAGTCAAAACCATAAGTGTTGAATCTGCAAGGTCTCAACTCTGTTGCTCTGGGCCCTGGGAATAATTCCAATGATGCTCTAGTAGGAGGAAGATGAGACTGGGTGGTCTAAGAGAATTCATGATTAATGATGGGGCACACAGGGTTACAGGAGGCCAAAGTGAGAGAGGGGCCCAGCCTGGCCAGAGTGCTTAAGGAAGGCTCCATGGAAAAAGGTGTCCCATGACCTGGGTCCAGAAGGATAGTCTGAATTCTGTGTCAGAATATTTTTGGTTGCAAACAATAGAAAACTTGAGTAAAAATAGAAAACCTGAATAAAAATTACTCAAGCCATGAGGGCATTTATGTGAGCTTAACAAGTTAAGTTAAAAGAAAGGCAGAGTCAGCGTTAGTTTAAGGGCTCTGAAAGACCCTATGCCCCTTTTTCCCTTCCTTCCTGCCATCCTCAGCTAAGCAGCTATCAGCTTTTGTCTGAACGTTTATTGCCTCACAGTAGCAATGTGGCTGCCACAGCTCCAAGCATTACCTCCTCCCACAACGCTGTCCAAGGCAGGAAAGGAGGCCCAAATGTCAATCATGGATAAATAAATTTTGATGCATTCACAAATGGAAGTCCCAGAGCAATTAAAAAAACAAAAGAATTAAGTATTGCTTCAAGTAATAGCATGGATAATGCTGTTCAGCAAAAGAGGCCAGACATGGAGATACTGGGAGCAAGAGGTATATGAGAATCTGAACTCTCCTCTCACTTTTGCTGTGAACTTAAAACTGCTCTAATAGATAGATAGATGATAGATAGATAGATAGATAGATAGATGATAGAATTTTTTTTTTTTTAAAGAAGATAAACATGGAAGAAGACATATTGGATGATCCCACTCATATGGAGAGCAGAGCAGACAAAACTGACTATGGTGACAAAGTCAGAATAATGGTTACCCCTGATAGGGGCTGCAGGCTTGGTGGGGCATAAGGGAACTTTCTAGAATGCTGGCAATGTTTCATATTTTGATCTGAGTAGTAGTTACATGAGTACATATGCAAAAATTCATCAAGACATGTGCACTTCACAGTGCATTTGTTTATATCTCAGTTTTTTTAATCAAAAAGAGAGAAAAAGCGGGCACTACACAGGCCTCTTTAATCGAGGAGGAAGTTTTCCCAGAGGCCCCAGCAGCTTTCCCCAGATGTCTTCTGGGCCAGAACTGGGTCACATGCACACCTCAGGACCCAACCCCAGCCAAGGGAGTGGAAGCGCCATGACTGGCCAAGACCAATCATGACCAAAGCCCTGGTCCTGGAACAAAACCAGGGTTCGGTTACAGAAGGAGATGGTTGAGGGCTGTTGCATGAGCAGCCAACAGTGTCTGCCACCCCTGCAGAAACCCCAAGAAGGGAGTCCATCTAGGCAAGGGTCGTAAGAGTGGAACTAGCTTCTGCTGACTGGACACCCCCCTGCGCGCGTGTGGGACAAAGCATTTACACGGGCTCCGGCGCTTTGAGACGGCAGCAAGTGAAGAAGGGTACGTGGAAATCAGGAGGGAAAAGGTCCAAAAATCATTGCTAGAAACCCGCTATATCAGTAGGATTCTCCAGGGAAATCAAAGAGGAAAAGTAGGTGGATGGGTTTGCCTAAAGGGATTGGTTCACACAATGGTGGGGCCAGGAAGTCCAAAATCTTCTGGGTAGAGGCCAAAAACTCAGGCAGGACTTGAGGCAAATTTCTTCTCTGGGAAACCTCAGGTTTTACTCTTAAAGCTTCCAGTTGATTAGATGAGGCCCACCCGCACCATCGAGGGTGCTCTCCTCTACTTACAGGCAACTGATTGCGGACATGGACCACATCTACAAAACCCCCGCACAGCAACACCTAGATTAGTGTTTGATTAAATAACTGGACACCGGAGCCCAGCCAACTGGACACATAACACTGACCACCGACCAGCTGACCCGACCTCATCATGCTTCTCTGACTCTGTCTCCCGTTTCCCCAGTCCACCCCATCCCAAGTCCCCATCTTTATCTGAGCTCCTGTGGCCCCACAATTAATCTCCAGGCAGCGGCATTTCCAGGTTCCTGATCTCCAGGGCCCTCACCCTGCAGGGTTCCACACTGGGGTGGGTGTGGAATGGAACCAGAAAGGTGTTTCTATCAGGAACCTGGAACAAGAGACCTGTACTTGGCCAAATCAGGCACAAAAACCTGGGGCAGGCATGGTAGGGGGTTGGGGGCGTGGGGGCACAGGGGAGCTGGGGGCAGGGGGACGGGAAGCAATTCCCCAGATCAGCTGATCTTTGTCTGGGTTCTTGGTTTTTTTCTGCTCCATGGATTCCTTGGTATTGGCTCTCTCTCATAAACATATTTCTGTGATATATACTGTAAATCTCCTTCATTTGAAATTCACAGTTAATGACCTATTCCCTCGTATTCAGGAAACAGAGTAAGGTTCCGGCTTTTAAAGGCCAGGAGTTTACTAGCCAGAATGTGACAAGGATTACAAAGTATAGGCCTGCTCTAAAAGCACTTAAGAAACAGTCTCCGTCAGAAATTTCAAGAATACCTTCAAATAACATCATTTATCTGCCAAGAGGCCAAGGGGGTGGGGAGCGATGGTGGGTGGGAAGTAAATGAGTATTTGATCAAATCCATATTTTCAACTCCCCGGGTGAGGGGGAGATAAATATTTACTAACACTTCTCACTCTGAGAAGGCTTGTGTGCACACTTGTGTGGGCGGGGGGTGGGGGCGTGTGCACGGAAACAAGTGTGTGCACCAAAGCCCTGTCCCCTCCATCCACCAGCCCCCACAGCGGACACAAGACAACCCTGCACAATCTGAATTCTATGATCAAAGAGGTAATTTAATAAAATGAGTATCCCTGTTTTCGGGCCGGCCCACTTAACTGAAATCCAAAGCCAGCTCTGGAGTAAATTGGGCTGAGGCCAAATCGATTAGGGCCCATCCGTACTTTCTCATTTTCAATAGAGTCAGGGCTTAACCAGGTTAGTTGTTGGTAAACACATTAGCCAAGGACTCTCCTCTCTCCAGCCCAATGATTTTGTGTCGGGCCTGAAAGATTGTAATTGCAATCCAGCGAGACGCCAAGTGAACAGGGTGATTTACTGAGGGCTCTGGGGTGCTGGCCGGCCTCCTACCTGCCACCCGCCGATCGGGAACTTTCTTCCCTAAATCTTGTGCTGATCAACATTTGGGGGTGGTGGTGTGAACCCTGGGGAGAACAGGATGCTGCTTCTTTCAGACACAAACTCCATGGTTGTCTCCATGCCTGGGAGTGGGGGCACAGGGGACGAGGGTCTCCTTGTTCCATGGAACCAGAACCGAGACTCAGGAGGGCTGGGTTTTTGGAACTGGCCTGAGTGCTGCTGGGCATCTGAGTCCTGCCCGGCCCCTGGGGGAGGGCAACCCTCATCACTGCTGTGCGGGAACATTCCCAGCCTTACTCTCCAGGCTTTTCTGGACCTCGGGCTCACCAGGTCAGGCCTGGTGCTCCCGCCTTGGACCCCACTTCCTTCTCCCAGCCTTCTCTCCCCTGTGCTCTCTGGGCCCGATCTGCACCCTTGGGTTCCTTCCTGCCCTGCGGCCCCCTCCCCTGCAGCCTGAGCACTTCGCCTCCCAGCTCCGAGCCCCAGTCCCCTCATCTGCTCGCTGGGTGGGAGGGGGACACTTTCCCCGAGGAGAGGAGCTAGAAAGGACAGTCGACAACCAGTGGCACTGAGGACAGGGAGAAACTGGAACCTTCATACACTGGTGACTGGGGTGTAAAATGATGCAGATGCTTTAGTAATAGTTTGGCTGTTTCTTAAAAGGTTAAGTATGCGTTTACCATATGACCCAGCAATTGTCACTCCCAGTTATTTATCCAAGAGAAATGAAGGCAGGCAGGTGTCCACACAAAGACTTGGACATGAATGTTCATAGCAGATTTACTCATAATACCCTAAAACTGGGGGACGCCTGGGTGGCTCAGTCAGTTAAGCATCTGCCTTCGGTTCAGATCATGATCCCAGGGTCTTGGGATCGAGTCCCACATCGGGCTCCCTGCTCAGTGAGGGGCCTGCTTCTCCCTCTGCCTGCTGCTCCCCCTGCTTGTGCTCTCCCTCTCTAACAAATAAATAAATAAATAAAATCTTTTTAAAAAATACCCTAAAACTGGAAACAACCCAGATGTCCATTAACGGGTGAGTGGGTAAACCAAGTGTGGTATATCCATACGATGGAATATTATTTAGCAGTAAGAAGGAATGCAGAGCTGATACCTCCCACAACCCGGATGATCTGTAAAACCATTAGGCTAACTGCAAGGAGTGAAGTGTAGGGTTCCATGTATGTGAAATGTCCAGAAAAGGAAAATCTATAGAGACAGAAATTAGATTTGTGGTCGCCTGGGGCTCAGAATGGGAAGGAGGATTAACTGTAAGTGGGCACTAGGGATCCTACTGAGGTGGTAAAAAATGTCTTAAAACTCGATTGTGGTGATGGTTGCACGACTCAGTAAATTTACCAAAAAGCACTGAATTGGGTATGCTTCATGGAATATAAATTATATATAATTTATATGTATATATTTTATTTATATATTTATATAAATTATATATTTATTATATATTATGTATATTATATTATATTATTTATATATTTTATTTATGTATAATATAAATTATGCCTCAATAAAATTGTTTGCCAGAGAGAGAACCAGAAATTCTGGAACCGGCCACAATTTGGTATCTCCTCCAAAAGCTCGACAGAGGTCCCATGTGACCCAGCACTTCCGCTCCTGGCATCCGCACCCAGAAGAAACGAAAATATTCCCGAACACAAAAGTTGTACATGAATGTTCACAGCAGCAAAGGTGGAGAGAACCCATATGTCTGCTGTGATCATTGCTCTGCAAACCAAGGACCTTCTCCCAGCTCAGTTTCAAGAGCAGCCTGGTGGTTGACAGCCTGCCCGCTTCTGCCAGCTTCCGGACTGGGCACCGCAGCCATCTGGTCAGCAGGGAACGGGGTGGGGCCCGCCTGCCCCCTCCACCTGTCCTCTTGGGCAGTATGATATCATTGCCACCGTGTGGCTGTTGGAACCATGGCTCTCTCTCCCCTGGAATGCAAGCTTCGTTGGGGCAGGACTGGGCCCGTTTCTGCTCACCGCTGGGTCCCCCTCCGCCTGACACAGGGCCTCACAAGCCCTCAATAAATATTTATGAACGGAAGAAGAGAAGGGGATGAGTAGAGGGAGGGAAGGAGGATTCCCAAGATAAATGTTATTGTTACACCCTAAACCCAGAGTCTTCGAGTCTAGCGCCTGGAAGCATTGGGGGGAAATAAGAATTTTAATTATAATAAGGGGAATGATCCACAAATTGGTACCATATTGCTCTGTTTCAGCTTTCTGAGGTTTTAGCAGCTTTGGTGGCGTCCAAAGTACAGAAAGTAGAACAGCTGATGGATATGACTCTGAACCCTGCCCCGCCCCGCTCGCAGACCTCTCCACATGTGCATTCCTCCCGCAACGAACCCCTGAGGCAGCTTCTGTTACTAACCCCACTTTATGGATGAGAGGACTGAGGCCCAGAGGGTTTCAGTGACTTATTTGAGGCCACGCAGCGAAGTAGCAGAGCCAGGTTTGGACTCATAGATTTCGATCCGGGAAACTGTGCCCTTAACTCTTGCCCTATGCTTCCAGAAGAGGAGGAAATGTTCAAGAAATTAATGAGTAGCATGTCTTTTCTGGCAAAGGGGAACTGGGGAGCCCATCACAGGAAAAGGGGCCATCTCGAAGAACCAGGGCTGGTGTGGCTCGGCTAGCAGGCCCCCTCGCAGACTCTGTCATTCGTTCATCAAGTGTTTCCTGAGCACCTAACCCTCGGTTTCCTCCCCTGCAAAGTGAGAATAATAATAGTAGGATGTGCCTTGTAGGATAAGGCATTTGGAACACAGCCCGGCACACAGTAGGGGCTCCTTCCGTGTTTGTGGTATTGTTATCCACATGAAGAAGTGCCTGGCTGGGCTCCGGGAACGGAAAACTGCAGAAGACAGACGGTCCCCAATGGAGCCCGCCGGCTGGTCCGAGAAACAGATCAACCATCACAACCCGCTCACGCTTTAGAAAATGAAAAGGTGTCTCCCTGACCAGGATATAAGGTCTTGGCATCATTCACAATATAAAATGCTCTTCAAATTAAATACACACACACACACACACACACACACACACACACACACACACACGGGCGCATGTAAAACTAGTGACATCTGAATAAGGTCGATGCCCTGTATTAATGTTAATTGTCAGTGGGGTGTATCTATGTCAATTTCCTGGCTGTGATACGTGCTGTTGTTTCTTTTGCATGATGTTACCTTGGGGTAAACTGGGCGAGGGCCACGCGGGTTCCTTCTGCATTATTTCCTACAACTGTGTCTAAATCTATAATTATCTCAAAAGTAAAAGTTTTTAAAAAATCTCTTGGATCTTTCAAGAGAAGTGGACCCATCATGCAGGCACTAGATAGGACTTTTTTTGTTAAGATTTTATTTATTCATTTGACAGAGAGAGAGATCACAAGTAGGCAGAGAGGCAGGCAGAGAGAGAGGAGGATGCAGGCTCCCCGCTGAGCAGAGAGCCCGATGCGGGGCTCGGTCCCAGGACCCTGAGATCATGACCTGAGCCGAAGGCAGCCAATTTACCAACTGAACCACGCAGGCGCCCGTAGATAGGACTTTTAATGCCACTAATACATGCACATAAATGCTATTTTGAGTGTTTATATGAGATGATGGAGAGGTTAACTAAACTCAGTGCTATAATCATTCGGCAATGTGTGTGTAAGTCATTATGTTGCACATCTTGAACTTCTGTGGTGCTGTATGCCTATTCTAGGTCGGTAGCACTGAAAGGGGAAAAGGATGCTGTCATGCACATCTGTCTGCCTAGAAATAATAGTAATGATAGTACCAATATTAGATGCCAGGCATGCTTTCTATGCATTACCTCCAGTCCTTGCAAGATGGTATTTTTAATCTCTAAATCCAGCTGAGAGCTACAATGTGTTCCGAACATAGGGGAGATGACGGTCTGGCTTCGAGTCTGCCAGGAAGCTGTTGCCCAGTGAACACTGCAGCTGAGAGCCGGGGGAGCATCACATGCCCCTTCTTCCCCCCTGCACCCTCTGCACCCCCACCTTCCAAAACCATAAAGAAAGGGACATGGCTGCGGTTGACTAGGAGGACAAAGAGGCTGGTGGGGCCGGTGATGTCTTTGAAGATAACGGTGAATTCTGGAAAGTCAGAAAAATCAGAAGCCTCTAATAGGAAGAAACAAGATTTTTGGGAGGGTGACCAAAGAACTGAGCAAAGGTGTGGCTTTTCTTTCGATTCGGTGGTGCAAGCTGCCAAAAGCCAGCAAGACTCCACAGCCGAAACGGTACTCCTTCTCTCTCCTTTTAGGAGAGTGAGGTTACTTGTCACTTGCTTTATGGAAACAACTTCCAGGGCAAATCATTGGCATGACGTAAGACTTCCCCCACCACCACCCCGCTCCCACCCGAGGTGCACACTGCCTTCTCCAAGTGTTCCATCTGAATCGGGATTCAAAACAATACCTAAACATCCAGAAGAGAATCAATCCTATCCAGCCTGGGATATCCTGGCTGAATCTGGAAAAGGAATTTAGACCTTTGGGAAATATTTAGAAACATTAGGAATACGTTTTAGAAATATTTAGAAAATGTAGCCCCACTTGGCCCCCCAAATTTTATTTTAGAAAAGAAAGACTTTTTCCATGTCACTTCTGTCCTTTGGTAATTGTGCAGGAAGAAGGTGGTGGCATATCACTCATATCTGTGGGGGGCCAGGGGCTCCCAATAACACGATACAAACTGGGTACAAGGAGGGAGCTCATTCCTGGGAGCCGAGTCACTGCAGGGACACGGATCTGGATCCACCACAGCATTCCAGCAGCTTCCTTACTGGGCAGTTCTTGGGAAGATTTCTTTCCCCCAGCCTGTGACATGAAAGCAGCATAAAGATGAGTCATTTTTATGAACCACGGTGGAGCGTCTATTGAAGGAAAGTGCCATGCGTGGAAAGGTCTGGATGGAAACATTATAAATTTTTAAGCACAAGTGAAATGAACCTACAATCTCTTGGTGTAAAATACGGTTGGCTGCCCGTCCCTCCCTCTGCAAGCCGAGCTCACTGGCAAAAGGAAGCAGGACCTCAGGCCCTCACCGCATTTCCGGAAGGCGGTAGAATACGCCATCTAATGAGAATGTGACATGAGGAAGATATATGAACACCTACTTAAGCCAAAGAGCCAATTTCACTGATTCTTCATCTCTGCCTTCCTAAGAACAACAATATTGTTTTCATCCCTCACCCCTCACGAGGAAGGCGGAGGAGCCTGGTGACTCAGCACAATGGTCAGGAGGGCATACTCTGGCCTTGGACAACCCCGGGCCAGTTACCTGTGCCTCAGTTTCCTCACAGGTAACCCACACACGATAATAAATATACCTCGCTGCCGGGGCAGTTGTGAGGATTTAATGCAGTTACCCAGGTTCGGGTTCCCAGCGGGGGTGCTTGGCGCACACGCCGAAAAGTCCACACAGGATTTATCTGTGGTATTTTCCCTCAGGCCAGGCACCATGCTGAGTCTCGCCTTCCCTGTTTCATTAAACCCTCACAACACCACATGAGGTAGGGTTTCTTTCCTGTGTTACAGGGGAGGGAACCGAGGGCTCCTGAGGTGAAGTGTGCCTCTGGCCGTGGCTACGCAGCCTCGAAGCCCGGTAGGCCCCCGAGGGCCGCCGCCTGCGTGAACGGTGCATGCCCACCATCTTCATGCCCCCACCACGGGCGAAGACCTTCCCACAGAGCCCTTCCATGTCTCCATCTCTTCCCTTCCACACACAGTTTCATTTATCTTCGCACAAAAGCACCTCTATTGGCAGCAGCGTCCAGGCCAGGGCCCTCCACCCACAAAGGGGTCTTTGGATGGGCCTGCACCACAGCCCGGTCCCCAGGCCAGCCCGCCCGCCCCCCGGCCTCCTGCTCAGGCCCAGCAGGGTCTGCCTCTCTCCCGGCGCCTCTTCCCTCCATAACTCGGCTACTAATTACCGCCCCGCAAACACGCCGCCATCATTTCAGACTAACCAGCAAATGAAAAGCCATCGCTCTCAATCAGCCTCTCCGGGCCTCTCGGCCGCGGGGGCCAGCGGCGCTCCCTCCCCTGTCACGTTCACTTACGGAGCCAGAGCGGGAGTGAACCGCTCACCCTCGGCCAACCACGCTGTCGGAGGTGGGTTTCATGGAGACCCGGGAGGGGGGTGAGGTGCGTGTGAGTGTGTGTGGATGAGAGACAATGGAGGGGAGGGAATGTGTGTGTGTGAGCGTGTAAGAGTGGATGCGAGTATGCGTGAGTGTGAGAGAGCATTGTGAATTTGTGTATGAGTGTGTGTGTGTGAGTGAATGTGCGTTGTAAATATGTGTGTGGGAGTGTGTGATATGAACGGATGTGTGTGAGTGTGCATGTGTGAGATCATGGGTGTGCGTGTGAGTGTGTGTGAGTATACAGGAGTTTGTGAGAGCATCGTGAGTGTACCTGAGAGTGAGTTTGTGTTTCCCAAGGCCTCCTGGTGCTGTGCGCAGAGGAGCTTGAGATGAGGGATATGGTGGGGCTCCTGCTACTACTTATTGCCACTGGAAGGGTCCAGGACCACCTGGGAGACCCCAAAGCTGAAAGCATCCGCTTTCCCCCTAAGTGGGCAGAGGAGGGGGAAGTGGTCCATTGGCTTCCTTTGGCAAATGGGGAAACTGAGGAAAGGCATGTGGGCTGGCATTCTGGCCTCTTCCCACACTTGGCACTCTTGAGCACACACGCAGCCCCCCAAGCCGCCACTGTCTGGGCCCCGAGGTGGGCTGACGCCCCCTGCCCAGCGATGCAGCCGCTCTGCTCCATGCCCCGGAGTCAGTCCCTCCAGCCCCGCTGGGACTCAGTTTGTCCTTAGTCTTAGTAGCAGCACCAGCAGACGGGGCACCGACTGGGTAGCCCTCAGGGCAGCCCTCTGCAGGGGAGGGGGGAGCGGACAGATGAGCAGCCCATTTTACAGATGAAGGAACCGAAGGGATTAAGTCACTGAGCTTTTACACACATCTGTGATTGTTTCCTCAAGATGAAACCGCGGGCGGCGTGCCAGGACTGGGCTGGAGGCTTCCAGCACATCTTAGCAGTGGCCCTCCCGAAGTGTGGTACCAGCGTGCGCTCCCACCGGCCACTTTCCCTCTTCGTTTGAAAAGTCCCAGGCCCTGGGCGCCTGGGTGACTCAGTGGGTTAAAGCCTCTGCCTTCGGCTCAGGTCATGATTTCAGGGTACTGGGATCGAGCCCCGCATCGGGCTCTCTGCTCGGCAGGGAGCCTGCTTCCCCCTCTCTCTCTGCCTGCCTCTCTGCCTACTTGTGATCTCTCTCTCCGTCAAATAAAGAAATAAAATCTTTAAAAAAAAAAAAGAAAAGAAAAGAAAAGTCCCAGGCCCATCATCCCGAGGGCCCAGCCCGCAATGCCGGTGGCCGTCCCTTCGCCAATTCTACCTCGAGTCTCATGGGTCCCTAAAGACATCGTGGTACTCACACCCAGGTGTCCCAGGTGGCAGATCCCCACTTCCTCTTGCACGTGCACATGCACACGTACACACACACACAGCTATACCCCGGCCCATGTCCATGGGCGCGTATGTGATAAATTCGTTCTTTTGGTCTGTCCAACAGGTTAAGGATTTGGGTTCTTCCCAGGGTGCTTCAAACCCAGATAAGAGAGCCAAAGAGAAACATGAGTAAGCAGATACAGCAAACACCCTTGAGATGGGCGCGTGGGCGGGGCACGTGGAGGACTGGGATGGTCGCGGCTTTGATCAGGCAATGGAGGTTCTCCAGGTGGGAGGGGGCTGCTAGTCCCATCCAGTTCCACTTTACAAAATACCTCATCAAATGAGAACACTAAGCAAGATGCTCAGCACCTCCCGGAGAGCCCTCCGAGCTGGAGCAGCTCTGCAAAACATTTCCAAATGCATTAGCCCCGTAAAAGTCAAATTTGCTTGCAAAATTCCCCCGGGCCCTGCTCTCTAGAATTGTTCCCCCTCTCATTCCATCCATTCCCCTAGGATCTCCCCAACATCTTCCCACATCACCTGGCAGAAAGAAGGCTCAAGCATTAGCTGCCTACAGCAAAGAACTTGAACTTGGGTTTGGACCTGTGTGAGAGGGAACAAATAGGGGACCACCTTGGGTGAGCAGATGTCCTTGCCCCGCACCCCCGACCGACCACTGATTTTCATTAGCCAGCTTCTGTTTGCTCTCAGACCCCATACCTGAGGCCGTTTTCCCATCCACAGCCCAATGCCTGGACGTGCTCTGCCTGGCTCTGGACCCCACCTACATCCTGGCCCCCCAGAGCAAACACAGAGCCAACAGCCGCCTGAAGCAGCCGCCTTGATTTACAGTCAGGCGTAAGCCCTGCAAATTCTATTTTATTTCCCCAGAAACACATGAAAAACTTGGCCCTTTCATTTGCTGACACAAATCTTTTTCTTTCTGTTTTTCCTTTTCCCCATTATTCCTCCCTCCCCAGTGTCCTCCCTCACCTCCCACCTCTACCCCCATCACGAGTACATAAAACGAAAAGTTGCAGTTGAATGAGGAAGCGGGGAGATCGGACAAACTGACTCATCTAGATAATCAATTTCCTTCTGAATCTGCATCTTCTCGGGAGCGCACATCTGTTATCATGTGTCAAGGGCAGGAGGAGGCCTTCCCTGGCCCCTGGCTGGTCTTTGCTAGGGACCCAGAGGGACCGTCCACTGCAAGGTTTGGCGGGTTTCAAGAATCCTTAGCCCCTGCACCCACCATCCTGCGGGGCTGGAGCCATACGACGGGGTCTCCTTTAACCAGCTTGTCCCGTGAATTCTCTCCCTTCTCCCCACTTCCTCCTTGACCCATTCTCCCAAAACCCCACCAGACCAAGTCGGACGTATTTGGTCTCCCTAAGCGTCTTCCCTCTGTTCACACAGACTTGCTGAGGACAATCCCGCCATCATCCAGGGCATAGAAATGACGGCACAACAAGGCCTCAGGCCTCAACGCGCTGCAGAAGCCTTCCACGTCTTCTGCAAAGTGTTCGCCCTCTAACCAAGTTGGGTGTTGGAGTTTATGGGGCAGCGGGGAGGGAAGGGGGCATTTGGTGGCCTCATGTTGCTTTTGAGTCTGGAGACAGGGTCACCAATGAACCTGAGAGGTGCAGAAACCTGGTTGGGACATTTTACCCAGAGGAGGAACTCAGCCCCTTGACGAGGGCTGTGTCAGCTGGCAGCTGGCGGGTCTGTGATCTGTGACAGCACCAGCGCTGTTCAAAGCTGTGGGGGGGACCAGGTGGAGTAACCTGGTGGGAATCTAAAGGGCCCCCCACCCCACTCCAGCGTCCTCCTTAGGTCTGCAGGGGAGATGAGCCATCTACACAGAGTTCTGAGGGTTTGATGATGGTGGTGATAACATCCAGGATTTCTCAGGGGCACATTTCTTCCTGAAAGCCCTGAACGTTTTCACAAAGACCATTTTGTTTGTCCAAAACAGTTCTATAAAGGTAGAAATTGAGAGGAATTGCATCATTGAGTTTTATAACAAAGTTGAGGCCCAGAGAGGTTAAGTCATTTGTCCAAGGTCACACAGGTTGGTAAACAAACAAACTGAAATTGACAAATTCTTAAAAGTTAAATGTATACCTAACATGTAACCCAGCCATTCCACTCCTAGGTACTTACCCAAGAAAAATGAAAGCATAAAGAATCGAACCTAAATTCTTAAAGCATCTTTGTTCATAATAGCCAAAAACCGAAAACAACTCAAATGTCCATCAACCAGGCGAATGGATAAACAAATTGTGGTCTATCCCTACAGTGGAATACTACTTAGCAATAAAAAGAAACAAGCTAGTGATACACGAACAATGTGGATAAATCTCAAAAACATTATACCAAGTGAAAGAAGCCAGTCGCGGAAAGAAAAAAAAATGAGTACATACTGCAGATTCCATTTATACAAAATTCTAGAAAACTAATTAACAGTGATAAAAAGCAACTCAACGGTGGCCTGGGGACAAGAAGGATGGATTACAAAGGGCATGCAGAAACTGTTATAGGTGATGGATATGTTCAGAATCTCAGTGGTGATAGTTTAACAGAGGTATTCCTATGGTAAAATTCATCAAACTGTATGATTTAAATATGTGTTGTTTATCATATGCCAATTTCACCTCAATAAACCCGTACAAAAAATGTAAATGTACAAAGGAGAAGGGGGGACAAGGCAAAGAGGAAATCCAAGAAGGACCATAAGGTGCTAGAAATGAAGTTAGTGTGCAGAACAAACAATTTGAAGCATGACTCACATTTATTTCTAATGTTAGTTTTCTAGTAGTGAGAGAAAAAAAGGAAAAAATTATTTTCACAGAATCAGATCGTGTCCAGGAAGCTGGAAATGAATCCGTTGTTTGGAAAAGAGCAGCAGACTCCCAGTCCTGAGCACGTGAGGCTGCGGGTCTCACGACTTCTCGGGTGCCCCGTTATCTGTGAGATTCCCCTAGTTCAGCGCAGGCCGAAGCCATGTGTGCCAGTATGTGTTTACCAGCTGACTCCGGGGGTGGCCAGACCTGATTTGTGGTGCTTGCCGATTTCTGTGGCATAAACCCTCCCACCGCAGCCAACGTCGAGCTACCTGAGTGACCTCATGGAGCACAGACTCGGGAAGACTCATGCCATCGCAGCGGTGTCCCCACATGGCCACAATAGATGTCAATCACTACAAAAGCAGAGGAAATAGCAGACTGTAGGAGAATAATTAGGAAGTGGTGAGTTTTGAATACATATTGTCCTTGCTTTTAATATAATTTCATTGTAAGCTTCTATAATTTAATTTTTATTGATGGCCTGCCCATAAAATGCCTCAAGATTTAACTATTGGATTTCACGATCCGGTACTGGCCAGCTCCTGCACGCTCCTGGGCAGAAGCTAAGGGGGTGTGACTGAAACCAAAGTCCCCACACGTCCCAAGGTCCTGTGGTTGGATGTGGTGACCAGAACGAGGGGGCAGGAGACGGGGACGGGAGCCGCCTGTCAGTCACAGACGCAGGCGACAATGCATGCGGTGGTAAGACAGGGGTCCCTGCCTTTGCAGAAACAAGGAGCTAGGCAGCGACTCCCTGGAGGCCTCAGGGAAGGACAGACCAGCCCGTCTGAGCATAAAGTGCTTCCGGCTGACACGGTACCTCAGACTCGCCCTCATTCCCTGAGAGGCAGGCCACAGACTCACAGAAGTCACGGCTAGAAGCCTGATGGGTCCCTAATGCGTGTCTGGCATCTTTGGCAGCTCTTTGCTTGAACACTTTCACCGTCGGAAGACTCACCCGCTCCTCTCAGTCATTCGCCGCAGACTTGCCTAGTGCCCGCTCCGAGCCAGGCGCTGTGGTAGGTGCTGACCAGACGGCACTGAGCAGGACAGCAGTGGTCCCCAAGGTCCGGAAACTGCACATCTGCTCCACCTGCTACAAAATGACACTGGGCCATCTCTCAGCTCTGCATCGTCCTAGCTACATGACCGTGAGAAACTGCTCACCCTCTGAGCCTCAGTTTCCCCACCAGTAGAATGGGACCGATTAGCCCTCTGCGAGATCATGTTTAAAATCATCTGGTACGGGGCCTGCCTGGCTCTTAGCAGGTGCTCAGGTGAGCTTGGTGCCGACCTCCGAAGCCACAGAGGAAGTTCAATTCTTTCTGCGCCTGAGATTCCTTCCCCAAAATGGAAGCAGCCCATTTTATTATAATAATAATAATAGTAATAGTGATACCGCAGGTCGAATTTTGTGCCTCGGAGACTATTTTGAGGGTACTATCACTGTGCAAATTACAAAATGGAAGCCCGGAGAAGTTGAGTAACTCCTCGAAGTCACACAGCCAGGAAGTCATGGCACCAGGACTTGAGCAGAGGAAGTATCTTCAAGCCCAGCACCCCTGCATCCCAAGGTGGTTCCAGCTATCACGTCACCCCCGCCTCTCCCCACTTCCCACAGCCCCCCCCCAACCCGCCGAACGGGACTCACTGCTCCACACAAGGTCCCGCCCCCCCCAGGGCAGAAGGAGTGGGGCTGGTGGTCCGTCCCTATCACTACATCACCCCACCCGCTGTTCCCAACCCCGGGCCCCCAGAACACTGTCTCCCCACTCTCCGCCCTCTCGGGCTCGCTCAGGTCCATGCAAACCAGGTCCTAGTAAAGTTACTAAATGTCTTTTCTTGGAAGATACTGAGACTATGTCACTTCCCTTTTCTTAACTGTCCTTCCTTTTATGACATGATAGTGGTGGTCTATTTTGGGCCCTAGTTCTAATATCCTCAACTGGCAAAATAAAACTTTGGCCACCCCGAGTGGTCCCGGGATAGAGAGAAGTCCACTTTACCCATCTGTGAAAGAAGGCAGGATGGGGGTGGCCCTGAGAGCGTGGCCTGGGAGCCTTGATGCCCAGTGCTCAGGGCAAGAGGCAGGAGGAGGGACAAAAGGGAGCCCTGCGGCCAGAACCCAGGCGGGACTGGGCACGGGGGTGAGGGGGCAACGCTGGGGGCCTGTGGAAATGGCAGACAAAATCCAGACAGGGGCCTTCTTGTCTCTCCTGACTTAAGGCTCTGGCTGAATCGCCCTCCCTCTCACACCCTTACACATGCGCACTGACACACAAACACTTTATTACACACCCCCCTACTCACATTCCTCACACTCATACTCCCACTCTGCCACTAACACAATCTCTCCCACCACTCGTACAAATGCACACACATACACACACACACACACACACACACACACACACACTCACACATCCCGCTCCACAAGTGGTCCCTGGGAGTTGTGATCTTTTAATCAAGGGCTCAGCGGCCCCAGCACTCCCCCTCGGCCAGGTCCCGCGGCCAGCCCCACGAGGCCATGCCGGCCGGGCCTCAGTCCACCCCTCCCCGTCTAATCTGGATTGGGGAACTGGCCTTCCTGTGACTCAGACACAGACCCCGCTTGGGTAACACGAAACTGGAGGACGATCTGATACTTGTAATCATTCGCCCGCGTGTGGCCTGGCTGGAGAACAAAGGACAGTTAGCAGGGAACAGAGCTATGGCCGGCCTGCCAGCGCCCTGCCGTCCCTCGTGTCCACGGACGGGCCCCCGCCGGCCGGCGCTGCCTCGAGCTGCGGAGGGCAGTGAGCAAACGTGAGCGAAGGGCGGCTCCTCCGTGTGTCTGGGGACTGGCAGTGGCCGCGGGCGGGGAAGCGCCAGCCCCTCCTTTCTTTAGCTCTTACACAGAGCCAGTGCTGGCATCCCGGGGCTGGTCGAAATTGGCGACTAGTTAGGCCTTTGGAGAAACACCAGCAACACGGCCTGCGCTCTGTGGGAGGAGAAACCCACTGCCCATTCTCACTCACCCCAGGGCCCAGGGCGCCTGTCTCCTCCCTGCTGCAGCCCAGCACCTCACGGAAGAACCTAGTCACCCCAGAACTCAGCTACGTCATTCCACTGGGTCCTGGAGCAGCACCAAGGGTACCCATTTTGCAGATGAGAAAACTGAGTCTCAGTGAGGTCAGATGACTTGTCCGGTGGTCAACCTCTGAGTGGTAGAGCCCAGAGTGAAACCTAGGCACGCTGACCCCCAAGGTCGAGCCGATGAATGAAACAGTACACACTCACTGGTGGAATGAATTTTTAAATTTCCGTGGGTGATTATGATAAACAGCTAGGTCTGAGTATATCCATCCCAGATGGCAAATGTTCCCACTCGAAACCCGAGTGGACTTGCCCCACAAATCTGCCCCCTTCCTGGTTCCTGATAAAAACGGCCATCCTGTATAAAGCCTACTCTGGGCCAGGCACTCAGCACGGTTCCAGACGCTTTACACAAATGGATTCACTGAATCCTCCCTTGCAGCCCATTAGACAGAGGAGGAAACTGAGGCACAGAACGACAAGGTAGCACAGCTGTAAGAGGCAGGGCTAGGATTTCGAGCCAGGTAGGGCTTGCCCCTCCCCCGGGCAGTGGCCCTTAGCGCTGCCCCCCCAGCTCCCATCTTCCACCCCCTCCGCCCCCCACCCCCTGGAGCAAAGCAGCGGTGTCCGGCAGTGTGATTTTTATCTTGACAAGTGGCCCTTTCACAATGGCTATTTCGCCTCCAGGCCCCAAAGCGGAAATTAGAAGGGGAGAAAAAGAAAGAGGGCGACAGCGGGGCCTGATGGATGTCCCCAGCTGGATCACACCTTGAAACCAAAACTCCATTCTCCTTTGTCTGCACAAACAATGTGTGTGAGAGCTAGGCAGGAAGCACAGGCCATTCGCCCCACCCTGGCAGGAGAGCTTGGCACACCCGGGCCCAGCGGGCACCCTCTGACCCAGGAAGCGAGCAGGGGGCAGAGCCAGGGCAAGGGGCGCGCAGGGTCCCAACGGCTAAATCACGGGGGCGGGGCGCTGGGCGGCTGGCCCTGGGGAGGGCTCCAGAGGCCCGCAGGAAGGCTGCAGAGAAGCCTGTTAGATCACCGCATCCCTCCCGCCTGTAAAAGACCCCAAAAGATTATCAGGAAAAACATTTCCTAGGTGGCTTTCAATCCTGCCTAGGGATACAGAGGTGGGAGCAAGTCTGCAAGGAATGAGCCAGACACATGCACACACACACAAAGTGTGACACCGGGCAGCTTGTCTTGCCACAAAGCCCAGCGGGTGTGTGTTTGACAAGTCGGCACGAGGATGATACTAACATCAGTAAAAAGCTAACATTTATCCACCATTTACTACGGGACAGGCACGTACATGTCGTCCCTCCAACAACCCGATGATAGAGATGCTCCATAAAAACCCCTATTTTACAGATGAGAAACTGAGGTCCAGAGTGGTTAAGTAACGTGTCCAAGATCACACAGCTGATAAGTGACAGCAAGGACTTAAGCCCAATAGTCCGGCTCTGGAAGATGAATGCCAGGAAGCTTGGGGATTCGGAGGCCCGAGCAGGGACGAGTCAGGGGGCATCGAAGACGTTTGCATAGAGCTGGGGGAATCTGGGTGGAGAGGAGACAGTGGCCCTGCCCCTGCCCTGTGCCCCGCCCTTCAGGAACACTAAGGACCCATCTCTCTGCTGACACAACTTCTCCAACTGGACCGGTCACTCCAGCTGGGCGAAGCCAGCCCTCAGGGCGTGGAGGTAAGCGGGGATGAAGCAGCAGGAAAAGGGCCAGAGGTGAGCACAGAAGACCCACCAGCTCCATGCTGATGGGGAGAAGCAGGCCGGCGGGGGCGGGGGAGGGGGCGGTCAGGCTGAGATTGCCTCCTGTCCCCGCCCCCCGACCGGAAGTGTGAGAGCAGGAACTCCGGGCATGGAGAGCCCAGCTCCTCGCTGGATGTCAGCTGCTCCCGGGATCATGAATGACTCACACGTACCCCCTCATGCCAACAAAGCACCTCTCTTCCCGAGCCGCCAGCGGGGGCACCTTTTGTTGTGCACCCTCCAGTGTCTCCCCCGGTCACCTGTGGCTCCCGCTAACTCAGCCATACATCCTCACCCACACCTTCGAGATGTCAGCTCGCCCCTGGGAAACCCTGCTGGATTTACGAGCTCCATCGTCCAGAGTCACTGGCGAGGGAAGAAAGGGATAGTGTTGCCCATCGGGGACCTCGTGCTCAGAAGCCATAAACCACGCTGGTGACAGCTGCGTGACGGGTCGAAGGCCCTGGCGGGTCATTTGCGCTCTGCTTAATGGCCACAATGATGAGGCAGTCGCTGTTGGAGATCCCCGAGTGGGCCACTACTGAAGCTTTAAATCTGCCACAGAAGGGAAGGAAGGAGCTGCCTCTTTTCATCTTCTTCTTGGGGTGCCCGATCCCAGCCTTCTCGTGTTTCTCTCTCGCTCCTTCTTGTTTGTTCTTCCTCGGGCCGCAAGATGCCCATGGCGCTCCCAACACACACACTGAATTCTAGGGACCCAGGGAGGTGACAGCCGCTGCATTTCCCAATCATTTTTTTTCATTGTCTTTGGAACAATAGTTTGCTGTGTTCCAAAGCACACGGGCTCATCTCCGATGAGGCAAAGCATAAGGGGTAAGGGGGTCAGGAGGAGGACAGCCGAGGCAGCCACAGGGAGCAAGCCATGGGCAGTGCGGTTCTGGAGGCCACCACTGGGAAGCTGGGGTCCTTCCTATCTCCACCGGCCCTGCCAGCCACAGTGTGGTCTGAGCCACAGCCCCTTGACTCCTCTCCTGCTGGACCCCAACCTCAAGCCCATTCAATGGCCACTGAAAGCAAGAGCTAGACCAGTCCTCTTGCCTTGTGCTGGGGCAAAAAGTGTCGTGTGCGGTCTTAACCAGGGAGTAATCTCATATTACCAAAGGCAAATGGTCTTATTTGATCTAAGACTGTGTGTGGTGGGGTGTGTGTGTGTTTATGTGTGTGTGTGTGTGTGTGTGCACGCGCGTGTATTTCAGAGGCAGAATTAAGGGCAAAAGGGAATATTAGATGAACTATCCATTGGCACAAGGAAAGAAAGATCTAGCATCTCTATTTGGATGCTAGATCCAAAATTTGGAACCAGGGAAAGGAGCCTCAGCGAAGAAACGCTCGGTTTCATTACCCATTCATCTCCTCGCCTCCGCCAGGGCGCTGCGGGCCGCGTCGCCGAGACACACCAGCACACGGGCACCGGGGATAGAGCGGCCCAAGCGCACATTCCGGTCTGGTTCCAGCTCTTTCCATGTCGAGAGAAGGAAACAGAGGCCGAGAGAGACAGAGGCAGGGAGACGGCGATGGTGCAGAGGAACCGCTGTAATTCCATCGAAGGGCTCTGGCGACTGTAGCCACCAGCCACGGCCGGAGCGGTCGGTCACCAGGCACCCAGGGGAATTGACTCGGCGGAAGGCGCTGCTGCAGATTTTCCCAACGGAAGGCCAGGAGAGAGAGGTGGGGTGGGCTCGAAACGCTGCTCTTGGCCGTCTCGAGCCCTGCGTCGTTATTAAGGAGCAAACCGGGCAGTACTGAGCCCAAGGGCGACTCGGACTCCGAGCCACGGTGGTGAGCAGAGCGGCGAACGTCGTGCCATCTGCCCTTTCACCACAGGTGCAGAGCTGGAGGGGAGCCCGGCAAGGGCCAGGGGGCAGGCTGGAAACCGGGAGCCGAAGGCCTCTGGAGGCTTTCTCTGCGTCCTGGCCGGCCTGGGCTCCGAGCCTAATGCAGAGCCCCTGGACCCACACACAAGCCCCTCTAAAGACCTGAGGAGCCACACTGAAGGAATTTCTGGGAGGCCAGAAAGACCCTGACGAATGTGACACCAACGCCCAGCGGCTCACTGCATGACAGGCTTCTGGGAATCTGGTTTGGGTTCTGGAGCATTTCTAGAATCCAAGAGAAAAGCCACGAGAGGACGCTCTGGGGCCCCAGAAAGTGTCTTTTATGTCACTAAGGTGGCCCAGGAGGGACGGAGGAGTACTTCTCAAATCCATCCGAGATTGCGGACCTTAATCACTTGTTTCCAGAACTTTCTTTCTAGGCAGAGGAATATAGATTTCTGGAGGAATATGTATTATGGAGGAATATGTATTTCTCTCTATATGGGGACATGCTTGTGGAATAGACCAAATCTTTCCCACTTTGGCCTCTGGTTCCTAATATCCGCTCTCATAAACAGCCCCCACTCACCAGACAGCCGCGTGATGTGTCCAGAGTAAATGAACCTGAAACAGCAGAGGAGATTGCCTTCAAAATACTCTCGACTTTAAAAAACGAAGTCAAAGAAAGCGTTTGGCAAAAGACATTTCCGGTTTGGCCAAATCCAGGGCTTTGGAAAAATATCTTGCGACATTTCACCAAACTGAGAGCGAAGCCAGCAGGGCCCGGCTCTGGCCATCACAGGTTATTTGCAGCTTGCTTCTTTCCAAAGCAATTTTCTTCTACCTGCGAGCTAAGCTCTTGTGACCCAGCCCGATTGCTGCAGCTGTTACGTGCGACTCCTTGCCTTCGCGATCTGACAGGCGTTTGGAGACAGCTCTGGCAGGCGGCAGGAATGTGAGGGCCTCAGCTCCAGTCTGAGCCCCCAGGGACCCTGGCCGGCTCTGGGCATGTTCCAGAAGCTTCCAGAACAGTGCCAAGGGGCGGCATGCACACAGGATGCAGCAAGTCCAAGCTCTCCCGGGCGGGGCCCAGCCAGGCAGCAAGGTCCTGCCCCTGAGAAGGTAGTATCACATGGCACCCACACTCTGACAGGCTCGGGACAGATGGCGGGAGTGCAGGGACAGGCAAGACGGAGCCGGGGCCTCTGAGAGAAGCCTCAGTACACAGGCCAACTTGAGAAGGCATGTGGCTTGGTGATTGAGCACTTAGCCATACCAGCCACTTTCGGGGCTCTCGTACACATTAAATGGGCTCCCGCGTGGGAAGCTCTCTCTGTGTGCATGGCATGGGTCTTTGGGCCGTTCTTACATCTTCTCTATCTTTTTTAAGTTTCGTGATCTTCCTCCCCCTTTTAGTCCACCCTCTGTGAACCCCACTCCAGGCCGCTGTCCTCCCTCTCCTCGCTGTCCTCCACGGACCCACACCTCCAGTAGACAGCCCCACAGCTCCCGGCCACGCCAGGCCATCAGCTTCTGGATCGCCCTTCGCCACACAAGCTGGAGGTCACCTGCTGGGGACAAGTTCTCCAGACCCTTCCAAGAGGTCAATTCACCAGGTAAACAAATCCCCGGAGAAGTGTCCTCTGAACCTGCCTTCCCCAACCGGTCGTGTGGTCTTAAGCTCCTGTTATCCACCTTTGGGAAGGAGAGGGGAGGATTTTAGGCCACGAAAGGGTCCAATTATCAAAACCTGAAGCCACATAGGCAATGACCCTACTCTGCCATCAGCACCTCCTGCAGAAAATGAGGGGGGGTGGGACTGGGAGACCTTCAGGGCAAGAGTTTCTTCAAGAGCATCCACTCACACTTGTCTTATTATTTCTAATTTGTACACCTGTCAACACTTCCCAAGACAACAAACCAAATACCAAGGAATTAAAGAGCAATGTGCTCCCTGGCATTCATTTCCAACTGCCCTCGTACAATTCTCTGTTCACCAAAGGGACCTTTTCCAGCTGCCAAAGTCGGTCTCTGAATGGGGATGTTGAGCCCATTCCTGGGCTGGGCTAACTTGTTCCTCCCCAGGTCCACATTAAAGGTTAAGACCCAGAAAAGGGTCTAACAAATGATCCTGACCCACGGAGCTGGTTTTGGTCGATTTCCTTCCGTCTCCCGAGGATGGCAAGTTGCAGGTACATCGGTTCTGAATCTCGGCCTCTTGCCTGTGATCCTCTGCCCTGTGTCTCTCAGATGAGCCGTCAGAGCCGTGGCCTGGGACCGCCACGCATCAGACAAGGCCTCTGGCTCCCCTTGGTAAGACTTCATTTTAACTTAATGGACTACACAGGGAACAATTTCTATATGATTAATTAATTAGGGTCCTACTAGGAAGGATAATAATATAATAACTTAAATAAGACTGCAAGGCCTAGCTGCCAGTTTATAAAAAGAATACCGAGAATAGCACGATTAAAAAGGCATTCAAGAAAAGGGAGCGTGGAAGAGTGGACCCAGCTCGGACTAATGCCAGGTTTAGCTCAGGGCGGCTCAAGCTCGGGGTCCGACTTTCAGCCGGAGAGTTGCCTGCCTTCTCTGAGCTGTTTCCTCCCTCAGATAAATGGAAGGATTGAGGAATATTTATTGGGGCTGCTGTGGAAATCCAATAGGTGAATACATGAAAAGTACCCAGGATAAAACGGGCTTCAAATGCGTGGAAAATATTGCTTAAGAAATTCCAGCACAGGGCGCCTGGGTGGCTCGGTTGGTTAAGCGACTGCCTTCAGCTCAGATCATGGTCCCAGGGTCCTGGGATTAAGTCCCACATCGGGCTCCCTGCTCAGCAGGGAGCCTGCTTCTCCCTCTCCCCCTGCTTGTGCTCTCTCTCTCTATGTCAAATAAATAAATAAAATCTTAAAAAGAAGAAAGAAAGAAAGAAAGAAAGAAAGAAAGAAAGAAAGAAAGAAAGAAAGAAAGAAAGAAAGAAAGAAAAGAAATAAAAGAAAGAAAGAAAGAAAGAAAGAAAGAAAGAAAGAAAGAAAGAAAGAAAGAAAGAAAGAAAGAAAGAAAGAAAGAAAGAAAGAAAGAAATTCCAGCACAGTAGCTTGGTGCTGAGGATGGAAATAAATGGAAAGAGGTCTGGGAAACATGGTCCATTTTGTTCTATCAGTAAGCATCTTCTTTGGCATTGCACATTGAGTCTGCACTCTCACCTCAAATCCTTAGAAAGTAAGTGAAGGAAAAGCCCCTACGAAAAGCCATCTTAGTTAATTACAGATGAGTAAATGGTTGTTATTTACAGACGAGCAAAGATGATTCCAGTTAGTAGATTTGTTGGTTAGTATTGGATTTGTGCACATCAGCGTATTAGCGAATGGTCCAGAAGCATCTCAGGGCCCCTCTCTGTCTTATCCACGCTGCTGCTTCTACCCATCCCCCACACTCTTGGCCATATCATTATTCAAGGTCTCCCACCTCAACTGTCCCTCAACTGTCCTGGGGCTGCAGACCCAATCCCTCAGGGCCTTGCTAGATAACTCCTCATCTAAAGACCAGCTAGTAAAAATTTAGGCTTTGCTGGCCATAGAGTCTGTGTCACAACTACTCAACTCTGCCTTCACAGTGTGGAAGCAGCCATAGACAATATGCCAATGAGTGCGGCTCTGTTCCAATAAAACTTTATTTACAAAAACAGGTGGTGGGCCGGATTTGGCCCAAGAATCTAAATAGTTCTTAGGTATTCATGGATTGTAATGGTTAATATATCAGACCTAGGGGCTTACTTACTCACTTCCTGCCTGGGGCTTTTCATACCTTAAGTCACGATCAATGGGAGACATCTCGGACTTGGAAAAGTCCAATATGAAAGACACATTGAGACATAGGTGCCTTTTAGTGTCTCTTAGTCACAACACGTGTAGCTAAAGCCCACCATACCTTGTCGTCTGGAATGCTGGCATTTTCAGGTCACAGAAAGATCTCAAGCTTGACTAGATCACTGGCTCTCAAGCCTGAGAGGGCAACACAGTCACCCAGAGGGCTTGTTAAAACACAGATTACCAGACCCCACTCCCAGACTTTCTGATGCAGAGGGTCTGGGGCGGAGCCAGAGGCTTGAAGTAGCTGGAACTCCCAGGCAATGTTGGTGCCACTGGTCGCTGGTCGGTGGACCAGGCTTTGAGAAATACGGCGCCGCATGTCAAAGACATAAAGGTATACTGCCACCTAGTGGACAGTCCTTAGAAGTCCCCCATGCCAACCATTGCTTTGATTTTAAAATGCACTAAAAATTAAACCTCTTTTGTCGTGGAGAAGAGTCAAATACATAAAGCCAATTTGCCATTTGTATACTGGGATTCCATACCCATATACCAAGCTTCCTTAAAGAAATAAGGTGTCACGTTATTTACACTAACATGGCAGCAATTTTAAATCAACTTAAACCAGAAACAGATTATTTTCCACCAGGGAAAAACACTTAAAATATCTAAATAGAATAAAAACGCTGATGGCTCTGTTCTCTGGCCAATCTCTCATTTCCAGATGCACATACCTCTTCTGAAAGGAAACTCTACGCCCAGCCTTCCAATCAGGCCGCCTCGACCTGGTGCCAGTGATAAAATCCAGCAGGAGATTGGCCAAAATGAGGGTGTTTCAGACCCTGGACTTTGTGATCTTTGCATCCACAGAACAGTAGCCATGGCAAAGGACGCTGGTAATGGGCACCTGTGTAAATATTTGCACTCCCATATACTAAAAATGCAAGTACCCACTCCCACCTACCCATCCCAGCAAAAGACCAGGGTCCCTAACTCCCCCGCCTCCAGCACAAAACAAAGGACGCCACAGTCACCAATAGCAGATGACTTGGGATTCCACACTTGACGAGCTGCTGAGTTTTTGTCAGCGTGGAAAGACACATTAGGGCTACGCTACAAAGGATGGTGTGGTACCAGGAGAACGGAAATGACAGGGACCGGAACGGTTTTTGATGCCAACAGTTTATATTTGATCTCCAGATGTGACACAGCTGACAGCTAATTAGTTTGACTCAGATCTACATCGCTCCCCCCTTCTTTTTCCACACATGCTGTGGGCATGCTAGTGTGAAAATGTGTCTGCCTGGCGTTGTGCTTTGATTGAGAATTCTCTGGAATGCACTCACTCGGGACTCCCGAGAACTCTGGAGCCCCGGCTCGTGGAGCATCTGGTGGGACAGTCCTCCTCCCCCATGCTCGGACCCGGAGCAGGTAATGAACGCAGTGACATTCTTTATTCCAGTGGCCGATTCCAGCCCAACGAGCTGGAGTCAATCGTCCAGCTTCACGGTTCTGTGTACGAGGCCACCAGTAACTGCAAACCTCCGTGGTCAAGAGCTACTGAATGTGAATTCTGTGGCTACTAATGAAGAAGCCGTTGTGGTACTTTAGCTGGCGAGCTGCCTGGGAAGCATGAGAACCGCGCAGAGCAAGTTGGAAGGCTTCGCTGATACAAGAGGCAACAGGCGGACACGGTTCCTGCCTTCTTTGTGGCCAAGCTCACATGCCACAGCTCCCGGGGACAGCAGGGACAGCAGGGTTCTCCTCTCCTCCGGCCCCAGAGGCCCAGAGCTAACACTAATGGGGCCCTCCTGTGTGCTAGGCTGCTTTAGAAGTGCCTGGAAGGTGCCATTAGTACCCTTATTGTGGAGATGAGGAATCAGAGACAGGAAGCCCCGGGTCAACAGTAGGACACGCTGGCGTTTGATCCTAGAAGTCCTTCTCCAAGGACTATGCTCTCCACCACGACACCAGAAGACTTCGTGCGTCGGCCTTGCTCTAAGTCATCCGTGGCAATCCGCCCCCTGTTGAGTGGTCTCGGGGAGAACGCGGGTGGTCTTCACTCCCCTGCGGTAGAATGACACCTCGGCCTTCACCACGGTTTAATAGTGGGCTAAGCGGATTTCCGAGTCCCCTGACTTTGGGCTTGGCCATGTGACTTGCTTTGACCGATGGGATGTTTCACCGTGTGATTCGAGCAGGGGCTTGGAATGCGCCTGTGCCGTCGGCATACCCCCTTGTCCTAATGGGCGCTAGAGGGAGATTTGCGGAGCCTGCCCCAACCGGACTGAAGCCCAAAGCCAGACACAACTGAACACAGCCTTAATCGGCAAACTCCAGGAACCCCGTGGCCATTGTCTACACCACATTACATGCCAATATAGATCATCATCGCGTTCTAGTCAACGATGCACCAGGCAAGCTTTCCAGGATAAATGGAGACTCCAGAGAAGAAATATTCTTTGACTTTGCTCTGCTCTTCCTCCCTGCACACTAGAATGAGGACATTGTGCCTGCTGCTGGGGACCATCTGGTGACCACAGGCATCAGGGACAAAGACAAAAGGCCAGCATGTGGATACCCAGGAAGAAAAAGGGACTGATTCTAGGTCCTTGATGACCTTACCAAGCCACTGAGCAATCATCCACCTCCACATGCTTATGAGAAAAACAATCTCCTCTTTGTTTAAGCCATTATTCATTGGGATTTCTATTATTCACAGCCAAAGCCATTCCTAAGTGCTACTGACTTTCTAATGTATGGCAAAACCTGTTACAAAAGCTGTATCATCACATCTCCCTCCTTTTTCTTTAAGTTGGCTGGTCTTTCCAGAACAGCAGGAGGGAAGTCACAATCCTTGCCACTATCAGTCAACCGGTAGCTATTTCTACTCACCCTAGCTATTAGTTTAATTTTTTTTTTTTAAGATTTTATTCATTGGGGCACCTGGGTGGCTCAGTGGGTTAAAGCCTCTGCCTTCGGCTCAGGTTGTGATCCCAGGGTCCTGGGATCGAGCCCCGCATCAGGCTCCTTGCTCAGCAGGAAGCCTGCTTCTCCCTCTCTCCCTCCCCCTGCTTGTGTTCCCTCTCTCGCTGTGTCTCTCTCTGTCAAATAAATAAATAGAATCTTTCTAATTAAATAAATAAAATCAACCCTTGAACTTGTTCGTTGATTACACGGATTGATTTCTCAAACACTTGCTAGCATATAATAGGTGCTCAATGCGGCTTGTTGAATGAATAATGTGACTGAGTTGTTGATATTTCTCTCCATGGGCAATCACATGTGTCTCTCGGGAATCTGTTTCGGCTGCTTTGTCTTCTCAAGGGGACTCCTGGAAGTCACACCCAAGTGAGTTTCGTGAAGTCTGCCTATCAGACTCTCCCAACGCAGTGGAAGTCTTCTCGTGATACGGTGACAAACAGAAAGCGTAACAGAGATATCATTCTCATACCACAAAATTCACTTTTTACAGCACATAGTTCCGTGGTTTTAGCATATTCACAAGGTTGTGCAACCATCGCCACAATACAACTTTCAAACATTTCCTTCACCCCAAAAGGAAACCTCATACCCATTAACAGTCAGTCCCCATCCTACCCTCCCCCACCCCACCCAGCCCTGGCCACTACTAATCCAGTTTCTGTCGCTATGGATTTGCCTACTCGGGACATTTTGTATGAATGGAATCCTACCATGTGTGTGGTCTTTTGCATCTAACTTCTGTCGCTTCGCACAATGCTTTCAAGCTTCAATCATGGTGTGGCCATCAGGATTCCATTCCTTTTTACTGCTGAGTAATATTCTATTATATGGATATACCACATGTCATTTATCCATTCATCGCGTTGATGACCACTTGGATCGCTTCCACTTTGTAGCTCTTACGAAGAATGCTGCTGGGGACATTTGCTTATAGTTTCTGCATGGCAACATATCCTCATTTCTTTTGGGTACATAACCGTGCGTGGAATTGCTGGGTCACACAGTGACTCTATATTTAACCTCTTGAGGAACCACCAGACTGAGTCCCAAAGCTGTCGCACCATTTCATATTCCCTCCCGCAGTGTCTGGAGGGTTACAATTTCTCCACATCCTCCTCAACACCTGGTGTTATTTCTCTCTGGTTAGAGCTATCCTAGTGGGTATGAAGTGGTATCTCATTGTGGTTTTATTTTGCATTTCCCTGAGGGCTAAGGGTTTTAAGCATCTTCTCATGTGTTCATTGGCTGTTCGTCTATCTTCTTTTAAAAAAAAGTATAGACATAAAGTTCATCATCTCTGTGTAGGCTCATTTTGCTGAAAATGTTTGCAAGTCTACAGTATGAAACCAAAATTCTTTTTTCCCTAATAATGAACAAAGTAGTCTTAAAACCTGGTTAACTCACATGCGTTGATTGCCTGTATCCACAAAAAAGGAAAAGATTATTCTGTTTTTTCAGCCACTAAAGTCCCATCACTGAGTATGTCTGGCAGAAAAAAAAATCAGTTTACTTGAGCAAAAGTGCAAACAGAATTGGTGAAAAGTTTAAATTCTAATGGCTTATAGAATTCCCTTTTCCTTTCTTTTTAAAGATTTATTTACCTATTTTAGAGAGAGAGAAAGAGCGTGGAGAGGAAGGACAAAGGGAGAGGGAGAGAGAAAATCCCCAGCAGACTCTGCGCTGAGCACGGAGCCCAACACGGGCTCCACCCCATGACCCAAGAGCACGACCCAAGCCAAAACCGAGAGTTGGACGCTTAACCGACTGTCACCTGGGTGCCCCAAGAATTCCCTTTCCTTTTTTTAATTACACGTAGTAACTAAAATAGCCTACTGTGTGTTTTAAAATAATAATTGTTTAGGGTGCCTGGCTAGCTCAGTCGAAGTGCATGCGACTCAATCTTGGGGTCATGAGTTCAAGCCCCATGTTGGGTGTAGTCATTACTTTAAATAAAATAACTAAATATGACAACATGCCCCACTTTTTTATTTATCTATTACTATTTGTTTTCCTGAGTTGCTATGTGCCAAGTGTTACACAAAGTTAATTCCAACAATTAGTTCATTTAAACTTCACAAGAACCCTATAAGGTTAGCAGTATATATTAGTTATCTATGCTGTGTAATAAATCATCCCAAAATTTAGCAGCTTAAAACAAGTAATTCATGACCTCTCATAGCTTCTGTGAGTCAGCATTTGGATAAGATACAGGATGGCTTAACTGTGCGATACAAACCTGGTGCCTCCATCTTAAGACTCTAAGGCAAAGACTGAAATATCCAACATCACTCAAATATCTGGCAGTCGATGTTGTCTCTTGACCGAGACCTTCACATAGTGTATCCATGTTCTTCACAATATGGTGGCTGGATTGATTCCAAACCAAGCATCTGAGAGAAAGCCAGGGGGAAGCCATATATTGTCTCCAGGACCTAGCCTTAGTATTTCATTGGCATCACTTCCATCATAGTTACAGAGGTCCACTCAAGGTCAAGGGCAGCAAACACAGGCTGTCCCTGCTGGGGATTACATTATGCACTGTGATGATTAATAGTATGGTGAATTTGATGGGGCCACAGGGTGCCCAGATTAAACATTATTTTGAGGTGTGTCTGTGAGGATGTTTCTAGATGAGATCAGCATTTGAATCAGTGGATTCGGTAAAGTACTTTCCCCTCCCCAGTGTGGGCGGGCATCCTGCAATCCACTGAGGGCCTGAATAGAACAAAAAGTAGAGGAAGGGAGGATTCATCCTCTTCCTACCAGCCCGTTGAGCCTGGACGTCAGTCTTCTCTGCCCTCGAGCTGGGATTTACGCCACGCCTCCCCTACTTCTCAGGACTGAATTACAGACTCGACTGAATTACACCACTGGCTTTCCCGCATCTCCAGCTTACCAACAAAAGACTATGGGACTTCTCAGCCTCCCAAATCATGTGAGCCAGATCCTCATCCTAACTCTATCTCTACACACATAGATATATATGTGTACAGATTTATACAGAGACACACAGAGACACATACGCATAGAACTACATACACATACATGTGTGAGTTCTTTTTCTCGAATACACGTACCCCCAAAGTCCATATGTTGAAGTCCTAACCCCCACACCTCAGTCTGCGACCTTATTTGGAAATAGGGTGTTTACAGAGCTAATCTAGTTAAAATGCGGTCGTGAGGGTGGACCCTATTTCAATATCAGTGATATCCTTATAAAACGGGGAAATTTGGAGACAGCTCTGCTAACCAGGAAAACCCCATGTGAAGACAAAGGCGGAGATGAGGGCGATGCTTCGACATGCCAAGAAATTCCAAAGACCAGAAAAGCACTCCAAGCTAGACAAGGGACATGGAGCGGCTTCTCCTTCAGAGCCCTCAGCAGGAACCAACCCCACTGGCCCTTTGATCTCCGACATCCAGCCTCCAGGACTGTGAGACAATACACGTCTGTTGTTTGAGACCCCCTCTACCCCAGCGTGTGGTGCTTTATTACGGAAACCCTAGGAAACGAATCCACAGCCCCTCGAAGGAGGACCATCCCCATCACACTGTAGGAAGAGCCGGTGGGATGGGGAAGACATTGGTGTGGCCATCTTTGGAAGCAACAATCCGCCGCAGCCCATCCTCGGGCCAACAAAAGTTGACAGCCCTCCCACAGGCAGCGTATGCTCATCCTCGCCCACAAAACTACCAAGTCTCACCCTACGACAGCACCAGCTTAACATCCAGGATCTTAGCCTGTAAATCAGGTCCGGACAACATCGAGGCTCCCGGAGCACAGTTAAAGGGCACCGCTCCTCTTGATCTAAAAAGTCGTCCACTAAGGAGACCGGTTATCTGCCCACCCCCACCGGCCATGTCACTGAAGTCTTCTCCTTTCAACGCAAACCTCACTCTCCTGAAGAGCCTGGAACCATCATCTCTAAAACGACATCAAGGATCTCTTTCAATTGTATTCTCCCCTCATCTCCTCCCTCATAGAATTAGATGATGTTGAAGTTGGAAATCAATGTAAAGGTTAAGCTAAGCCCTACACACGACCTGGACAGAGCTCACCCTAGACACAGTGTTGGGTGAAGAAAGTCAGGACCCAAAAGGGTAGATACTGTAGGATGCCATTTATAGGAAGATCCAAGGGGACCCAACTGCTCTAAAGTGATAGAAGGCAGAATATTCGTTACCCTTGGGGACGGTTTGACTGCAAGAGGCCATGAGGGATCCTTCTATGGCTTGACCTTGTTGGTGGTTGCCCACATAAATATGTAAAGACTCATCTAGTTATGCCCTCAAGATTGTGCACTTTATTGTATGTAAGATAAATGGCAGATTTTTTTAAAAGAGGTTTAAGATAGTCCCGAGTCCCGTGGTTCCCATACTTAAGGATTTAATAAACCAATCAAAATCCACACACACACACCCAAACTGGAGGAAGTAATTTTCTACAACGATTATGGATTGATGTAACTCGAAACAAAATGCCTGCTTCTTGGATTTAAAAAAAATACAGAACTGACTTGAAGCTATGCTCCGCGAACCCCACAAGAGGGCGCTAAACAGCTTGCCGTGATCTCAGGGGCGGTGTTCAACTGTCCCTGCTCTTGGTCCCCACACACTTTGGGCTTTGGGTGGGTCCCTGTGCACACTGGCCTCTGAGCAGCAGGAGAGGGCTAGGCCAATCCTTATTTCAGGGCCTCTTTATATTAAATAGAATGAGCAATGCCAAGACAGGATTCTGTAAAAATTCTGGTATATTTTAGATGTTTTACATTTAACCATTACACGTATGTGATAAATGACATATGTATGGAAGATTTCATGCGTTCTAGACTGTATTTCTGAGATTTTGGGGTATTTTCTGCAGCTCTCCCCAAAGGGCCATTTCCAGCTGAAGAAACACACACCTGCCCCTCCCAACCTATCACACACACTCACACACACACACACACACACACACAGTTTCAGCAAGGTGAGATGTCAGTATCTCCCGGTTTCTCATGGGCTGCAGCCTACAGAACTCCCAACAACCTGTAGGTTTCCAAACAAAAATCTGCCAACCTCATCTAAGGGGACAAGACTGGTTTCAAAGATAAACTATTCACCCAAAATGTGAACATTTTTTAAGATTAAGAGTTGTTTGGGGTTTTTTTCTTTTTTAAATGATTCAACCATATGTTCTGGTTCTATTGTAGCAGAAAGCCAGGTGGGATCTCTGGTCCTCGGATCCCTGGGTTCTGCGAGTCGTTGTCATTTGTCGGGAGCTGGATTTTGACTCTAAGTGCCTTGGACTGAAGAAGCAGCCCAGGGAGAGCACGAAGTTAATCTTGCATAAGTGATGCACTTCTGAAGAGAGTCCCAGAGGAGCAAAGCCAGGGCGGGCAGAGCATGCTGGGAAGCTGCTACCCAGCTGAGTGCTGCAGGGGAGGAGAGGGGAGGGAGCCTTCACGGCTCGGGGCTTCCTGTCGCTTCAAAACTTCAGACTGGCAAGAAGAGGAAGTCTTTGCCGCCAATACTTCTGGGGGCAGGGTGGAAGTCACCCGGAACTCTTACCTCCCTCCGAGATTTCTGAACGTTCAGGTTGGTATTGTCTTGATTCGGAGGTGAGAAAAGAGAAAAGACCACGCATAGGAGATGTCCATGAAGATGATCATATTTATTCCTTTGGTTATTGCTGTTATAACTCGCATTGATCCCGCTAGGAAACAGGCACTGGTCTAAGCACGTGACGCTCCCAACAACCCTCTGAGGTAGAGATTATGAGCACTTTAGGAAGCTGAAGGGAAAGGAAGCACAAAGAGGGTGGGTGACATTATGGACCTCGTCGTGCCACCACCATCCCCCCCCCCCCAAGAATATGCTGAAGCTCTAAGCCCCGTGTTTATATTCGGAGACAGGAGCTTCAAGGAAATCATTGAGGTTGAATGAGGTCATAAGAGCGGGGCCCTAATCTAATAGGACAGGCATCCTGATAAGGAGAGGAAGTGCCACCGCGTGGACATGGAGAAAAGGCCACGTGAGGACACAGCAAGGTGACCGTCTTCAAACCAGGGAGAGTCCACACCAGACACCAGCGCCGGCGGCACCCTGCTCGTGGGCTTCCAGCCTCCAGAACTGTGAAAAAATAAATTTCTGTTGTTTACCACCCCCTCCCCAGGCTGCGGTTCTCCATCGTGGCAGCCCTCGCAGACTGATACAAGGTCCCTTGCCCGAGATCTTTTGTCTGGCAAATGGAAGAACAGGCATTTTAATCCAGGCCATTCAATTTTTTTTAAGATTTTATTTACATATCTATTTTAGAGAGAGAGAAAGCCTGCACGTGCATGCGAGCAGGCGGGTAAAAGCAGAGGGAGAGGGAATCTGAAGCAGATTCTGCGCTGAGCGTGGAACCCGACACAGGGCTCAACGTCACAATCGTGAGATCGTGACCTGACCCTAAACAAAGAATCACTCAACGGACTGAGCCCCCAGGCGCCCCCACCCCCCAGCCACTTTAATCCATGGCTATTTCACAGTGCTGCTTGCCTTGGCAGAGTGAGGCGAGCCCTACTGGGGAACAGAATGAGGGTCATAGGAACTGCCAATATACACAGGCACTTACTCTGCACCTGTCCACCGCGATAAGTACTTTGTGTGGATTATCCGTTTAACACCAACAGTGATTCTGGGCGGCTAGTGACACGATTGTCCCCATTTCCTAAAGCCTTAAGAGCATTCCAATGGGGGCAAACACACTCCAGAGCGTGGAACGCTATGCTGTAAGTAATTGGAACTAAGAGAGATCATTCTGTTTCGCTCAGCTCCACCCCTTGGCCAAAAACCGTTCAACTCCACCTTGCAAGTGAGATAACATAGCTGAGTCAAGTAACAAGCCCTGATGGGGGCGAAGGGGGGGGCGGGGAGAAAGAGGAGCTCTGTCAGAAGGACATGGCCCAGCCAGGACTACTGCAGTGGAATGATGAGCAGAGCCACTGGTCCTGCTCCCCTTGAATATACAAAGGCTAACAGGGACTCAGGAGCAATCAGGTTGGGATCCAAGGGGGGGATTCCTAAAACTACCTCTGTTCCCCACCATCTAGAGAGAAAGAACATCCCCATTTCCATTTCCACCACTGTCCTCTACATGGGCCCCCCTAATAGGCCTTGCTTCCTTGTTCAGGTGCTCAATTTCATCAGGCCCGTGGATGGAAGGGCTGGCTTAAAGCATCTGCTTTCTGCTGGCATAGCATTTCCCAAAGGGCAAGATGTGCCCCACAGGTGAGCACGAGTGAGACAACTCTTCTGCAACCTGGTGAGTGGCGAGCGGAAAGCCTCAGCACAGTGCTAACGTGCTTTCCGAACCTCTCGTGCTCGCTCACGTTTGAACAGAGAGACCAGACTTCAGATCCGGAGCCTCTCGTGGGCAGCCGTGTTTCCGCCTTTTGGAAACTCCAAATGACACATCCAGGTCACACAACTCACTGATGGCCTGTTCACGTTTTGTCACTCTTTTTTACTCTTTTTGCATTTTAGATGATTCCCATCGCTTTGTCTTCAAGTTCACACATCTCTTCTTCTATGATGTCTTATCTGCGGTTAAACCCACCGGGTGTATTTTTCACCTCAGACATGTAGTTTTCATGTTGAGAAGTTCGGTATGGGTTTTTTTTATATCTGTCTTCATGTCTCTACCTTTTTGATCATGTGCAGAACAGTTATAATAACTGTTTTGTCTCCTAATCCAAACGTCTATATCATCTCACACATTGGGGCCAATCTTCCAGGTTCTCTGATTAGATGCTAAACATTGTGTATTTGGTGTTATCGGGTCCTGGATGGTTCTGTTTTTTAAAGCCAATTATTTTTTTTTTTAAAGATTTATTTATTTGGCAGAGAGAGAGAGAGAGATCACAAGTAGGCAGAGAGGCAGGCAGAGAGAGAGGGGAAATCAGGCACCCCGCTGAGCAGAGAGCCCGATGCGGGGCTCAATCCCAGGACCCCAAGATCATGACCTGAGCCAAAGGCAGAGGCTTAACCCACTGAGCCACCCAGGCGCCCTTAAAGCCAATTATTCTTGATCTTCATTCTGGAATGCATTCAAGTTACTTGGAAACAGTTTGATTCTGTCATGTCTTAATTTTAAGATTTTTTTTAGACAAGACCCAAGCAGCATTTACTCTATAGCTCATTATTCTCCACTAGAGGCAAAGGCTCCTCGGTATTCTACCCCATGAATTATGAACTTTGCCATTCCAGCTGGTGGATAAACACTATTCCTGGCCACACATGAGTGCCAGGTACCATTCCCTCCACTCCATTCGGGGAGTTCTTTCCTCCTCCGTCATCATTTCACACACACACACTGATCTTACTCTGCCTCATACCGGGGGGGCCCTCTGTGCACTTGCCAGAGTTCTCTGTGGGTGGCTCCCTCCTTTCCCGGAAAGGCAACACGAGCCCTTGCCACCGTGGTCTCCCCCAGACTTCCAGCTGTCTCCTCAACCAAGGGAGCCACTGTGCTCCACCTGGCTTCTCCCTCCGCACACCACAGCCTGGAAGTTCTTTAAAGGCAGTGAGCTGGGTGATCCTAGGGCTACCCTTGTTTGTTTCCCCTCTTAGTCTGCTGGCCTTCCTTGCCTGATTTCTACTATGTTGAAAACTTGTTTCATATATACCTTTTTGTTGTTGTTGTTGTGTTAAGTGGTAAGGTAACTCTGTTTCTTGTCAGTCCATCTCGGTTGGAAGTTGAAGTCCCCTGTTCACTCCTTCAATTGGATTTTGTAATTTTCTTCACATAGGTCTGATGAAGGTCATTAAATGTGTCTAAATATCTAATTTTTATTGTAACTATCTCCTCTCATCTCCATTCCTACCTATTTGTTTCTAGACTGGATAAGCTGTTTATGTTATGTTTACATATTGACTTTTGTATATGTAATATTTATCAACAGACATCCTGAAATTGAACCATGCATTGGTCATAAATTTATTCAGTGGCAAGAAACAGGAAGATGAGAGACACCTAGAGCTAGTGTAGCTACTCGGCAATGCCAACAGGGACTCGAGCTCTGCTCTACACTCAGCACACTGACTTTTGTCATACTTGTTACCTCACAGCACAACATGGCTGCTATAACCCCAGACCCCGTGTTTGTGATCCAAGGAGGAAGGAAGGGGGAAGCAGGGAGTAGCAATTCCCTTACCAAGAGGGCAAAGAGTTTCTCAAAATAAATTAGTTGGTGTCCTATTGGCCAGAACTCTAACATCTGACCACCTGTAATATCAAGTCAATCTAGAGAAGCAAATGTTTAGCTGGAAATTTTACCACAAACAAAAAAAATCAAGGTTCTGGTGGGTAACAAAAACTGATAATTGATATTGGACACGCAACTAACAGTCTACAAGCTACTCTTGCATTCTTAGAATACACCTTGTTGGCTTATAGTGGACTATGCTTTTAAATACATTTGACCATGTTTTGACTTTTTTTTTAAAAAGCTATTTCAACATTCGGGATCAAAGACTTAACTTAGTGTAATGGAAACAGACACATACTCAATACATGTTGAGAGGCAGCATCAAGGCCCTGTGATCAGACCTACCTGCACATAGAAATGCTAGAAGCAGAAACAGTAAGTATAGAAATAGAAAGTGCTACATAAATTTTAAAAGGGAATAATGAACACAAACGCACATCTATTTGTGAAATTTTTCTTTCAGATTTGGAAATCTTAATTTTAAACAACAATCCTCATCAACAAATCCTCATTTTAAACAACACATATAAAAAATTACACCAATCTTTCTCTCTGGACTTTTTATTAAAATAATTGTTGTTATAATAGTATAGTGGTCTTTCAGATACTGATAGACAAAATTATACATTTAATATTTGCTTCAAAATAACATGGGACTCACGGAGGAGAAAGTAGATAGAAATGAAAATGAAACAAGACTGGCCAGGAGTTGATTAATCCTGGTAAGATAGGTATTGGGTATATGGGATTCATTGTATTCAGTCTTCTTTTGACTGTTTTGAATTCCCCATAATCAAGAAAATTTTAATGTTTATTCAATGAAAGCACATAATTTTGCATATATATACAAATGTATAAATATACAAATACTTGTTTTAAATGCTAGTGCTTCGTAGGGATTCTACTCCACAGGGTATCTGCTTTTTATAAAAGGAACTGTACATGGTCAACAATCATGGGAAGACAGTTGTGCTGCTTCCTGAACTTGGTCCCAAGAGGCCATGGGTAGAGACAGCCCACCAAGAGCCACGGCCATGTTCCCCCTCGCTGTACTTAGCTTCCGAGTCTACAACCTCAAAAGGTTGCTGAGTCCAGCTCTAGCTTTCGTCCAATTCATAACATTCAAAGCAACAATGACTGCATTTATGTATGCTGCCAACAATCTGAAGCCCAAGATACTTCAAAGATTAAATAATCATACCCATTTAAACTATATAGAAAAATAATTAGTATTTATACAAAGTAGATTTTTTACGAAACAAGTACACTACCTCTTAAAATACATCTTCTATCCAAACACAGAAGTGTGGAAATATACATGAAAGTATACGTTTAAGAAAAAGCATTTATTTCTAAATGCTGAGTGGGAAGGCATAGTAAATGGGAGTCCTAGTTTCCTGGTAGAAATTTGAAGAGAACTTCAATTTGCCAGCATTCTCAAGCTTCTAAAAACAGTTTCTAAAGGGATTAGACTGCTGTTCCTCTTTCCAAATTCTGTTTAATTTCAGCTGTATATTTCCCATAGAATCTTTCTGCCTTCTTGTTGAATTTGGCATTCCTTTCATTAATGTAGTCGATGTCTGCATCGTCATTATAAGGGCGTCTCCGGCTATACTTGTCTCGTTTTTCAATTCTGGAGGAAGGAAAACAATTAAAAAAAAAAAAAAGGCAATTTTGAATTTTGTAATCTTAATAAAATATGGCCAAATAGTTAAGAACAGAGTCAGTGCACTCAGAATAGCACACTTGAGGGATAGTTTTCATCAAGATCAAACTGAAATTGCTCATTGACAGCACAACCCCGGGTACAAACCCTGAAATTCAATAAATACAAACTCATCCTTGGAATGCTTCTAAAAAGAGCAATGATACACTGTTAGCCACTGGACACACGAAGTTCTACTTAGAAGAAAATTACAGTATTTATATTAGTAAGAGCCACAGCTAATGTGAATAAAAGACACACTATATATTAGATAGTATTTTTAATAGTTACATGTATTAACTCCTAAAATATAATTCTGCTCTAATATTCACCCATATCAGTATTAACAAACACAAATATAACAAAGGTACATTTACTAGAACATTCATACTTCTTCAAATCAAATAGTGGAATGCTTATGAAGGTCAGAGCCCTTAAAGAATCATTTTCTTTGGACCTTTCCCTGCTTCAATTACGACAACTCCATTTCAGCGATATTTTGCGCCTGCTCCCAGATCATACGGATTTGACTCGCACATGCCGTCCGTCCCCAAAACCACTACAGACACTGAGACAGAAATGAGCAGGAACAGTATCTGCCCTTTCAATTCACTCTAGGCACGCTAGGTCCATTTTGTCGTTAAACATTTAAAAGTTCAGGCTGCTGTACTGAGTACTCACTGTTTTTCCAGATCCATGACCATCCTATCAACCTCTTCTGTGGAAGGCACGTGTGTTCCATGAAGAAGACTGTTGGATGTTGGGAAAAACTCTTCTCCACTGCAAAGACAGCAAAACGGACTTAAAGTAACACTAGACAGTTCCACATTTGCAAATTTCAAACCAAACGACCACTCCTGGTGAGCAATAAAATATATACATTATTAAAATATATACAGTGTTGACTGTGGGATCCTCCCTTACATACATACATACATACATACATACATAAATAAATAAAAGCAAGCAAGCTAGAATTGGAAGGGACTTAAGATATCCCCTCCCCCAGCACCTTCATTCTACAGGTTTGAGTCAAGGGCCAAAGGTTAAGGGACATGCTTCTAGGTTCAGCTTCTTTCTCTTCCCACTAACGCAGGGGTCAGGGGTCAGCAAACCACACCACCGGCTTTTGCAAACATCTTACTGGGTGCCAGCCACACCCACTTATTCACGTATCCTCCATGGCTCTTTCCACATCACGGCAGCAGAGCGGAGTAGTTGTGATGGAGACCAAAGAGCCCACAAAGCCTAAAATCTTTGCAGAAAATGTTCACCCATCCCGGCACTAAAGCATTCGGCCTCCTAAAACATCTGACTAACTACGATAATCTGGTTGTTAAACTCTCCACATCCAGTCTCAGAATGCCCAGCTGGAACAATAACCAGGTGGTTAGCTGAACGGCTGTGGATCAAGCAATAAATAGTACGGTCAAGGCCAGAAAGCATTCTTAGGCAGCTGTTGATGACCATCACCTAAGCTTTAAAGTGTGTTTGTATTTATGTACGTGTGTGTGTACGTATACACCACACACACACACACACACACACACACACACACACCCTTATGTCCCTTCAGAATGGAAACAGGACTTGCACTAATCCTGTCAACTTACTGTTTTTCTCTCAGTCTCTCATAGGTTTCCATGTCAGGTTTTATCTGCTTGGTTAGCCGATGATACTGGCGTAACTGGGCAGCAGCATAATCTAAAGATAAGAGGAGAAAAGTAATAAGGAAAGATAAAAGGAGAATCGGGGAAGACAGATTTCCCTGTTTTGTCATTACGATCCAGAGAACATCAAAATCCTAATTAGTAATATCTGCCCAAGACACTAAGCATCGCTTCTACCCTGAAGATGCTGGTGATACAGGCTTCTGTTATTTTTACCACAAAGAATAAAAGAACGCAGCTGGCTGAAGTACAGCCTTATTTTACTTCCACCCTAGGAAACGTATTTGTATTTTTCTTGGGTTTAAGCCTCTTGGAGAATATTCTTGGACATATTCTTTTTTTCTTTTTTGGTAGGAGCAGGGAGGAGGGCAGATATCCTTTCTTCAAACCAGAAACACTGAAGATAATACTAATGTAATAGGGCCATTCGGTCAAGGAAAGGTGAGTTTTACCTGAGAATCCCAGGTCAGGGTTTTTCCTCCTCTTCTTCCTCTCCCATCTTTCTGCATCTTCTGCACTGATCTCCAGCAGCTTCACTTTCTCATAGTCCTCCCCTCTCGCTGCACATTCCTAAGAGGGAAAAGAAGCTAATACCTGCAATGATGATCCAAGCAAGTATTGGATCTATTTTAAAATCAAGGTTGAACAAAGATATCGGACAATACTTTAAAACTAATGATCACTATTTGGAGGCAATCTGGGCACTTGCTATGGTGTGTAAGAGCGAGTGCCTCAATTTAAAACACGTGCTCAGCAGGTGGCAGGTGGCAGGCCCCCTTGGAAATGTTTTCCATGCACTGACTCATTTAATTCGTCAGAACTCAAAACATTATTATTATAGTCCCCATTTTATAGATGAGAAAACAGAGGCACAGAGAGGTGAAATAACTCCCCCAAAGTGTTGCTGCTAGTAAACAGCAGGGCCACCACGTGGACTCCGGAAGTCTGCTCCAGAGCCAGTGTACAAAACCAGTTACTATGGCCTCGATACCACAGCATGACTGACTAAACCACTTATGAAGCCAGCAGAGTAGGTCCTAACCTTCTTCTTTTCTTCTTCCTGCAGCTCCCATTCTAGACGAGCTTTTCTGGCTTCCCAGTTAGCAGGTAACTTAAGTCTTTTATCTTCTTCAACAACTTCCTGGTGATTTAATTTACGAGCTTCATTCTAAATCCATAACAAAAAAGTTTGTCAGCTAGGACATGAAAATAAATCCAAACAAAATCTTGCCCACTTTGAAAGGGTCAGCTAAAACATGTTAACAAGAGGACTCCGTTTTATCCTAAAAGCAACAGATAGCCATCCAAGGATTTTAAGCAAAGGAATGGCCTAATTAGGTTCTTTTTTAAGGATTTATTTATATGAGAGAGAGACCGCAAGTGAGTGTGCACATGCACAAGCAAGAGAGGGAGAGAGAATCTCAAGCAGACTCTGCACTGAGCACAGAGCCCAATATGGGGCTTGATCTCAGTACCCTGAGATCATGACCTGAGCTGAAACGGAGAGTTGGATGCTTAACCGACTGGGCCACCCAAGTACTCCTCAATTCTTTTAGTCCTAATTCAAGCAAAAAACTTCAATTTTTTCAAGCAAAAAACTTCAAAAACGCTATCAAAACTTCACTAATCTCAGTATCTCTAACCCTTTTCAAGTCCCTCCTCCTTTCTAAATATTTTAACAGTTTACTTTATGGAAAAGGAAAGGTGTTTTCCATTTGACTTACTCTATGAAGAGTATGATTTATATTGAATTTAAGTGGGGTGCCTGGGTGGCTCAGTCGGTTAAGCATCTGCCTTCGGCTCAGGTCATGATCTCAGGGTCCTGAGATGGAGCCCCGCATCTGGCCCCCCACTTGGCAGGGAGTCTGCTTCTCCCTCTCCTGGTGACCTTCCCTCCCTTCCCCCCACCCAGCTATGCTCTCTCAAATAAATCAAATCTTTAAAAAAAAAAAAAATGAACTTAACTGCACACAACAAAGTGAGTATATCATCTTAAGGACAATGTAAGTTAGACGTCTCTTAGGTCACAGGTTGGCGGCAGTTAGTCCAAGAAGCCATGTCTCCTAATTTCCAACCACACGTACTTTGCGCAGTCCCTCTAAGCCAATATTTAATGTGTGTAATTCTTCATTAACCTTTTCTGGGCAAACAGATACTCCTCTCAACTACCATCCCTCTTACATTCTTGTACTCTTGGCTCTGGCAATGCCCTCCAGTTGAAAACACCAAGAACAAAGTTGTGTTTGTTGCACTGAAGGAGAGCAAACAATGGGGGAACTGTAGGCATTTCGGTGAGTGTGTTAGGAGAGGCTAGTTACAGGATTTGGGTTTGTATCCAGTGCCTGGGGTGGGGGGTAAGGTTCAAGGGAGCATGGCGTGCTCTGGGTAAGACAGTGTCAAAAAAGCAGGGCATTTGATGACTGGGTACCTTAGTAAAGTTTTCTACAAGATTAATGAGGTGAGACTGATATTGACCCTAATAGTCACTGGGGTTAGCAGAAGAGGGGAATGTGTGGTCCTTTCTGTGGTTTGAACAGTATTTTTGGTCTCCCAACATCACTCACAGTCAGAGTGATGTTGGGAGTTTGTGAAACAAAAGCCAAGCTGTCAGGTCACTTAAGTTGAAACAGACCAGAGCTGCTTTTCCCTTTCTCAGCTCCAACTGCAGACAGTTGTTTGCTGGACTCTTATCCCTAATACGAATTCCCTTACTTTGCACTTGGTTCCTCTGCTTGGATATTTCTTCCTCCAATTTCTCTGTCTGATAATACCTTACATATCTCTCAAACAGTAGTTTAGGTGTCACCTCTTATAGGAGGCACTCCCTGGAGCCCCTCAAACTGTATTCATCTCTCTTCTACACTCCCAGGGCACTTTGTTCCCAAAGTGCTAACATGCCATATAATTTCTGACTACAAGGTCTTCTCTTCTACTTAAGAGCAAAAACGCTATCATAGTCATCTAGTTTCCCACCAACTAGGTGAGCCACTGACACTATAGACTTTCAGAGATGCGCTGATTATTTTTTAATGAACAAGCAATCAGCTCTCTTATTAACACGGACGAATTTCTTCCCGTCTCTAGCTCCACATATCCCATAGGTAAAACGAAGAGTTTGTCAGACTCATACAGCAGGGAGGCTGTTAAAAATAGATTCCCAAATCTAGCCCGGATTAGTTAAATCAGAAGTGGGTGTGAGGAAGGTTGGCGAGAACATGTTACTTTCAAAGATGATTTCAATCTACTGCCAGGGTTGAGAACCACCGGGATAGATCTTTCATCCAGTTCTGCGGGTCTGTCAGGCGCGGTTTTGCGGTTTCCTCTTCCCTCCACGAACGCGCACGGGCCTGCCAGAGCGACCAGCCTCAGCTGCCTCGGGGGCTACTCACCCGCTTCAGGTGCAGCTCCCGGAATTTGCGCAGCCTCTGTTCGCGCTTCTGGGCTGCCAGCTCCGCGGCCGCCGCCAGGGGCTGCTCCCCCTCCTCCGCGCTGTCCACCGACACCTGCCGCGAGAAGGACCGGCTGGAGGCGGGGCGGCCCGAGCCGATTCCCCGCCGGTCCCGCCAGGCGGGGCCGCGCCCTCACACCGACCCCGAATTCACAGCGTCTGCATCTCCCTGGCCCGGCACACCAGGCATCTCCCCCACCTCTCGCCTTTCGTGTTCTCCCAGAGCCCCCTCCCCCACCCCAAATCCCTGGGTAGAGCCGGCGGAACTTACCTTCTCTGCTAAAATCGCAGCCGCCATCACAATCTTTCTCTCGCCACTTCCGGCAATAACACAGACCAGTTCCGTCTGCCTGTGGCCCACCCCGCCGATACGTATGAAAAACCTACTATAAGCCCCACCCCTTCCTGGCGGTCTCAGGAGCTTGGGACCAATCCCTGCCCCTTTTAACATTGAGAAGTTTTTGATTGGGTAGGGCCTTGCGCAGCCGCAAAAGGCCTCAGAGCAAGGGCCGGGAGGGGCGAAGCGATCGGGGCTGGACTTGGATGTGCTCGGAAGAGGACGGCTGGGAGGGACCGGCTGAACTTGGAACCGGTTAGAAAGTCGTCCCAAGTGCATGGCGCTCCTTGGAGCGAAGAGTGTTTGCCATCCGGCGCTTGGCCTCAGTGTCATCTCCTGCGAGGCGGCTCTCCCTTGCCTGCCTTGTCTCACGTAGCCTCCTGTACTGTCAACAGGCACCATTTTAATTCCCTTGGGTAGTGTGAGATCCTTTTCTCGTCTGGTCGTTTTCCTTCCCCCCGCCGTAGAACTGTGTACAATTTCCAGACAGGAGAGACTCTATTTTGAGAGAAGCTCCACTTTCCTTTTTAAAGCAAATAGCTAATGAACTGTGGAACGGGGCAAAATGACTTTTGAATTAGGCCAGAGATAGCAATCGTTCGAGGAACAGTCGTTCCGTAGAGTCAACACGGGGGACTGGCGTCTGGCCCGTAACACCATTGGTGTGGACTTTCCGAAGTCAGAGGAATTCATGCATATCAGGAGTAGTTCCGTTCGTTAGCAACAGTAAATCAGTCCATCAAAGTGTAACCCAAAGCTGTTCAGCCTGGTTGTACCAACTGACAATTTCGTTTTCTTTTATTCGAGTCATGAAATTGCCCTCCTTGCCCTTTCTCATAAAAGCCCCTTGTTTTCCCCACACAGGTGACACATTTTTCTGGTTGCTGCTGGAATCTGCTGCCCAAATTGCAATTCTGAGACCCCTAATAAAGGCCTTTGTTCTTTTTCAGTTTTGCCTTCTTTTCTCAGTTGAGATTATGGCATCAGAAGCAACACACCGCTCTGACTCCCGAGTGGCGGCTGGATTTGAGCAGGGTAACTTCCTGAGCATATTGTGCTCTAGCCTCTCTCCACCAACTCCAGGTTCTGGTGGTAAATCCTCTTGGTTCCCAAACTCCCTTTTTTTGGTTAAGGTTGAAGCCTAATTTCTTTGGGTGTCTTTCTGGTGCCGGCTTCTATCTGCGTGATTTACAGAGAGAGATGCTTTTCTTTCTCTCTGGTGATTGATTATTCAATGAGGTGTTTGGTTTCAAAAATTCCTGCTGGAGAGCAGCCCCCATCTGGAAGCCCAGCCATATTTATATTTAAATATTATGGGTCCATTCCTTGTAAGTTTCTGTCTTGTCAGACCAATCGGACTGAAAATGACTTGTCCTTACTGTGGCCACTTTGGGGATCTTTTGAGATTCCAAAATTAGTTTATTTGCATGCACAGTTGGAAAAATGAAAAGAAAACCAAGTAACCAGGGATGGGAAGTATATTTAAATTGGTATTTGGAGTTCTAAGAAATTAAGTAATTCTAAACTTGCTTCCTTATACGAAAATAACTCTAAACTTTCTAAGGCTAACTGTAACTGCTCTCAGAGTATCTAAACTACGAAAGTTTACAGTCTTCTGAGCTAACTGCTACAACCACGACTCCTCTTCCACCTTCTCCCTCTGCTCTCCACCGATAAAATCCCAGTCCAGCTGAACTTCCATTCTATAATGACAACCCGGAGGTTCCCCTAGGTCCTCCAGTCATCCCGACTCCTTCTAAAGTTAAACCTAATGAAAGAGACTCTGGGACTTTATCAGTTACTTATACTCCTCGGATGAACACAGATTTACAAGCCATTATCAAGGACTTTCCCAATGCCCTTGAAGACCCCCTAGGATTTGCTAAGGAATTCAGTTTAGCTATTCAGATCTGCAAACCTGGTTATTCTGACCTTTATTGATTTATCCCTATGCTTGTGAGTGAGGGTCCTGCAAGGGAATGGATGGAGAAAGTAGACTGGACACAGCATTTTGATGATTTTTCTAAGCGAAAAGGCTACAGAAAAGAAAAAAACCCCGCGCTTTTAAACTAGCTGAAGAATTACATAAAAATATTCTGGCAGTTTTTCCAAAGACCACAGATCAGAGCAAAATTCAATAATGTAGGGATGCCTTGGTGGCTCAGTCGCTTAGGCATCTGCCTTCAGCTCAGGTCATGATTCCAGGGTCCTGGGAGTCCCGCATCAGGCTCCCTGCTCAGCGGGGTGCCTGCTGCTCTTCCTGCTTGTGTTTCTCTCTCTCTGACAAATAAATGAATAAAATCTTTAAAAAAAAAAAAATTCAGCAATATATTCCACAGCCTGATGAACCTGGTTTTGATTATTATGATAGACTGGAAAAAGCTTTTAAACAATACTCTGGTATTGACAAAATTAAACATGAAACGTCCCTTTTCCTTAACTCCACCTTGCTAACGGGTTAGAAGGTGAACTTGGTCCCTTAGTTAAATGACAGCAACTCAGCTGGGCCACTATGGAGCCTCACGATCTGGTTAATTTGGCTGATCAGTTATCTCACACCACAGAATGAGCAACAAAAAAGGAAGAACTCACAAGTCCAAGCTGCCCAGATCATGCATCTCCAATTACAATTACAACAGTTAGCAACCCCCGGAAATCCCCCAAATCTTCAGAGTCTTTTTCCTGTTGAAGGTGTTTGAATTACCGCAGAAGAACCTGGCCATTGGAAGACTGCAAACTAACAAGACAAACTGAGCTGCAAGAGCCTCAGAAAGCTTTCCCCTCTAAGGACACCAGCAGCTGGGGAAGATGGCTCACAGGACAGAACAGGGTAGCTCTGAGGCCGGGAGGGCGGGGTCTTCCCATGACCTCAAACTGACACCTTAGGGGAAATAAATCTTATTATTATTGGGAATGAGGCGACGGGAGATCTTACCAACACAGGAGCAACACCGTCAATTTTCAACCCCACCAGTCCCTCTGTCTCCCTTTGTCAGAGTACAGAAACGTTACAAATAGTGGGCTTGACTAATATCCTATGACGGTTTTTAGATCCGTGCCTATCCTTTTTTCAGCTGGGGCCTTTATAAGGCACTCATCCATTCCTACCGATCCCTACAATTGCTGTTCACCTGTTAGGCCGTGATTTTCTGGAGATTTATCAGGCACACCTTTCCTTCTCTCAAAAGGGGTAAACGTCTTTTTTTTTTTTTTTTTTTAATGCTCTAAAAATAAATAAATAAAAAGGGAGTGCCTGGCTGGCTCAGTCAACGGAGGATCTGACTCTAGATCTTGGGGTCATGAGTTCGAGCGCCACTTTGGGTGTAGCGATTACTGTAAAAAGGCAAAGGGAATGTTTTTGCAAATAGCAGAACAGCACACAGCAAAGTCTATACAAAAGGAGCCCTACATCGGGGTGCCTGGGTGGCTCAGTTGGTTAAGCAGCTGCCTTTGGCTCAGGTCATGATCCCAGGGGCCTGGGATCGAGCCCCACATCGGGCTCCCTGCTCAGCAGAGAGCCTGCTTCTTCTTCTCACTCTGCCTACTTGTACTCTCTATCTCTGTGTCCAAAAAAAAAAAAAAAGAAAAAACCTTTAAAAAATAAATAAAAAGAAGCCTACATCAATACCCTTCTTTTCTGCAATTCAAGACCTCCAGCACCCCCTCCTGGACACTGTCCCTGACACTCTGTGGTCCAAAAGTCCTACTGACATCAGACATAATACACTCTGCCCTTCCTATCTAAATGGTCAGATTGCTATTAAACCACTCCCTAATATTAAACAATATCCTCTAAGTTCTGAAGCCACTGAAGGGATTAAAACTGTAATCGAGGTATGTGTGTGTGTATATATATAGAGAGAGAGAGATTATAGATATAGATATAGATATATAGATTATTCCATGCACTAGTCCTTATAAAATGCCAATTTTTCCCATCTGAAAATCTCATGGCAGAGGATGGAGGTTTGTACGGGCCCTTAGAGCAGTCAGTAATGTTGCCGTTCCACAACATCCACGCGTGCCTAATCGTCACACCTTACTTTCTGCTGTTCCTCCAGACAGCGAATCTACACGGGAGTGGATTTATGTAGCGCCCTCTTCAGTATAACTGTGGACTCAGCCAATTTTTATTTGCCTTCACCTGGAAAGGAAAATAATACACCTAGACAGTTATATCTCAAGGTCATACTGAGAGCCCTACTTATTTGCCCCAAATCTTAAAAGCAGACATGGCTGATGTAACCTCCCTTCAAAATTCTGTTTATTACAATGTATGGATCACTATCTTCTTTGCTCCCCTTCATAAAGAGCTTAAAACAGTTAGCTAGAAGAAGCAAAAGAAAAATAATTTAAAATACCCTAAGTCAGGGGTGGGGGAAAAATAAATAAAAATAAAATAAAATACCCCAAGTTAAACATTTGGGATATATCATTAATGACCAAGGATTTCTCTTCAATCCTGAAAGAATAAAAAGCACTGGCTCCCTTCCCCTTCCTCAAACCAAACAACAGTTGTGGGGATTCCTGAGACCAGCTGGATATTGCCGAAATTGAATTCTTAATTTCTCTGCTATTGCTCAAACCTTAAATTCCTTATTTAAGGCACTGTAACCAGAGCCCTTCCATTGGACTACATTAAACCAACAGGCTTTTTTTTTTTTTTTTTAAGATTTTATTTATTTATTTGACAGAGAGAGATTGCAAGTAGGCAGAGAGGCAGGCAGAGAGAGAGGGGGAAGCAGGCTCCCTGCTGAGCAGAGAGCCCGATGCGGTACTTGATCCCAGGACCCTGAGATCATGACCTGAGCCGAAGGCAGAGGCTTTAACCCACTGAGTCACCCAGGCGCCCCAAACCAACAGGCTTCTGAGGAGGTGAAACACCTTGCTCAGTCCATGTTCTGGGGCACCCCAAATTGTCAATTGCCCTTCTTCCTTTTTGTTCACAAATACAAAGCTAATGCTTTAGGAGTTTTGACGGACACATGGAGACCAGCACAGGTCTCCAGTACCCAACGGCTGAAGGGCTGCTGCCCTGCATGAGCGCTCTAGCAGCCACTGCTGTTTGGTCAGAAGACATGGAAGAACAAATCATGAATTCGCCTGGATCATTTAAGTTTCACATTTGGGGAAAGCTCTCATCGGCTAGCGAATGAACTTCCTCTGACATGCTTCTGCTGTCACCTTCAAACATCTCTATCACCAGGTGTCACTCTTCAAACCCTGCTACTTTTTTTTTTTTTTTTAAGATTTTATTTTTAAGTAATCTCTACACCCAGTGTGGGGCTCGGACTCACCACAAGAGACCTTGATCCCAGGGTTGTGAGTCTGAGCCCAGCCGGGCGCCCTTAAACCCTGCAATTTTTTTTGCATCTTGCCTCTGATGAGATTCCTCATGACTATATTACTATGACTGATCCATTGCTGACTCATGGACTAGGTCTTCAGGAAAGCCCTATCAAAAAGGCTGAATAATTGGGTTCACTTGTAGTTCTTATTCAAGGGATAAACGGGAAAATATCAGCAGGACACACTGTAACCAGCTACAGAGATAATTGAGGCTAATCTCCTACCTGGCCCCTGCAGCTCCATATGTTGAACTGTTTTCATTTCTTTTGTATAGTTGACACACAATGTTACATTAGTTTCGGGTTCACAACATAGTGATTCAATAAGTGTATAGGTTTTGCTGTGCTCACCAGAAATGTATCTACCATCTGTCACCACACAACCCTATTAGGGGACCATTGGCTACATTTATTCCCTATGCTGTACCTTTCATCCCTATGATTCATTCATTCCATAACTGGAAACCTCAACAGGCTGAAGTGCCTTTGTGTCGCACATGGTTTTGGTATGCTTTCAGAACAACAACGATTTTTAACCTCCTCTGGCCAAAAGGTTAAAAATAGCTTTTATGCATTAGAACTATTAGACTCTATTCTATTACCGAAGTCATTAGCTGTAATTAAAAGTCCTGGCCACTTTGCAACAAACACAGAGAAAAGGCAACCATATATCACACCCGCAGCAAGAGCTGTGGCTTTATTACAAAGCTGGTCTACCCTAAAATTAATGTTCGCTTCAACTGCTATTGGTGATTTAAAACAAATAATCAGGGATGCTCAGCAGAATGCTACCTTTAAGGAAAAGAAAAGACGGTCAAATCAAATTGCAAATTTGGCTCGTTCCATCTTTGGTCTGGGTCAGATGAATTGCCTGTCCTCCCTGATTGTGCTCAGAAACGACTCCAAAATTCGTTCATAAAATGACCCACTGGAGGACAGAAAAAAAATGATAAATTGGGGAAAACAACACTTTTTGGAACCCTTCCCACAGAGCTGCATCTGAAATCTATCAGCATTGTCCACCTGTCCAAAACATAATTCTGGGAAACCTGTTCACAGGTCTGTGGGTCATTTCCCACTGCCTTCAGGACGCTTTGAGTTACGCCAACTGGATTTTATCCAGCTGCCACCTTCTCAGGGATGTAAATACGGGTTGGTAATGATTTATATGTACACCCATTGGGTAGAAGCCTTCCCTTGTCACAGAGCCACTGTTTCAGCAATAGCCAAGTTATTATTAGGAAACATCACTCCCAGTGAGAGAATCACATCTGAATTGCACAGCAATCGGCGGACCCATTAGTGGGCAAATAATTAAGACAATTTTGATATTTGGTCTATTTTACATTTTCATGTAATCGGGATTGGCAGAAAGGACAGATGGTATAATTAAAACCCAACTAGCTAAATTTAATTTATTTTTATTTATTTTCTTTTTTTTAAAGATTTTTTAAGATTTTACCCATTTATTTGCTAGAGAGAGAGCACAAGCAGGCAGAGAGGCCGACAGAGGCAGACAGAGGGAGAAGCAGGCTCCCTGCTGAGCAAGGAGCCCGATGCGGGACTCGATCCCAGGATCATGACCTGAGCCGAAGGCAGCCACTTAATCAACTGAGCCACCCAGGCGTCCCACCAACTAGCTAAATTTAGAGATGCCTTTAACTTACCCTGGCCTAAGGTACTGCCAATTATATTGTTAAATTTAAGGTCCACACCTTTCAAAAAACATAAATTATTGTCCTTTGAGGTCATAACTGGGAGACCTATGAGATTAAGTTCAGGAGTTCATGAACCTTTATTAATTAAAGAATAAATGCTTGGATATTACAAGGAGTGATAGAGGCCTTAAAGAAAATGCATGTTTGGTAGAAAAGTTCTTCCAGAGAGTGCACCCAGGAGACAGACATCCTACAGCACTGTCTTCAACCTGGAGATTCTTTAGGAAAAGACATCTCCACAGTGATGCTTTATAGCCTCAATGGAAAAGAGCCCACCAGGTTACTTTGACCAAATCCTTGTGCAGTTAAACTCAAAGGCATTGATTCTTGGGTTCATGGTTCTCATTTAAGGAAAGCTCTAATACCTGGTGGGCCATCCATCTCTATCAGAGAATTAAAACTTATGACATCCCGAAAGGAGATGACATCTGAGTAGAGAGCTATCCCAAGACTCTGGACCAGCCCCATATATTACTATTTCAAAAAATTTTTTTCATTGTACTTTATATTCTCTTATTTCTCTTATCCTATGATTGTTATACCAGCTCTACTATCCAAAGTTTTATTCACACATGTGACCCTGATCCTTGCATTTCTGATTGTAGAAACACTTGCCTAAAGTGGGGAGTTTTATGAATACTTAAGCGCCTAAATACTTAATATTTAAGGAAACTTGAAGTCTATATGAGCATTTTATAGGATGATTAAGCCAGTTGAAATATTTGCGATATTAGTCTTTCCAATTCTCATGACTTTTGATCTTTGACCCAAGGTCAGGCTTCTTTATTGGTGGTAAAAATTCCCTCTTTAATAAACTCCAGTTCTTTAGAACTGGTTGAGGTTAACGACAGATACAACCTTAGGTCACTTTGCCTCACATTTGCTCCCAAAGCCCTGGAGCTCTTATATTAATTTCCCCAATAGAGATGAGCAATAAATCCACAGAAAATTCACAGCACAAGTACAACCATATAATTTTTAGAAATCATTTGGTTAGGTTTCTCTTTATCCTATGGTGTCCAGTCATGGGATGGACAACTGATGGAAATGTCTTTCTGCAGCAGGCCCACTCACTTGCCTAAAACAAGAATCAATCCAACTTTTGCATATGTGGACAGCTTCCTCTCTCTAGCTTATTAGAATTACCATGGTGGATACTACCACTTCCTGGGGGGAGACTGGAAGGCCCTAAAGCAACACATTAAGGAAGAACGTGTTGAGATTGGTATCCTTAGTACATCTGACATTAGTAAACCTGATCCAGAAGCCTGGCCTATAGCACACACTATTAATGACACAGGACATAAGTATTCTTTTTCTGTTAACCAAACTATGCAGGCAGCCCACCAACTTGTTAACCAAAGAATCCTAAAAATATGACTGTCAGAACCATGGGTGGCTATACCCAGATTTGGGATGGATTTATGTGGCTTACCCCAGGATATGGACATTGGAACACCCAGGGACCCCTATGTTGCGAACAACAACAACAAAATCACTCTAAACAGAACCAACCCAATTACACCCAAGATGTGGGATGGATATCTAGAACTTTGTGAGCATTCTGTTATACTGAAGGAAAGTGACTGGTTTGACATCGATAGGTCACACTGTCCAGGTGTTTACTGAGCAGCCCTGAATGGAACTCAGTGGTTATGTGGCATGAATCTTAGGCCATGATTTCCACCTGGATGGTTAGACCAGTGCACCCTGGCTTTCCCTGGGCATGAAGGAGAATTCATCCCACTGTCTTTTTTCCCTCTGTTGGCCAAGATGTTATGATGTATACAGAGGCTTTACCAAATTCACCCAACAAGCTTTAAATGACAGCCAAAAAAGAATATTGTGCATTCTCACTCAATGAATCTATCATGTCATCTTTACTAAATCATATGAGAAAACAAATAGATGCTCTAAGCAATCCTTCATTTTATATAAGTCATTTTATGCCTGTGCAATTGCACCTGTAGGATAAACCCCAAAAGCGTAATAGCTGAGTCAAAGAGTAAATGCCTTTGTAATTTTTAAATAAATATTGCCAAATTGTCCTTCCTGAGGATTGTACCAATTTTCAGTCCTACATGACCTCTCCATTTGGCCCGGGCCTCCTCAAAGAATGGTGACTGGGTTCAAAAAACAAGCATCCCAAAAGAACCAGGTGGCATCTGTTTCCCCTTTTATGACTTAGCCTCAGAAGTCACATAGTGTCACTTCCTCCGCAGTCAATATTCAAGGATTAGGGGTTTAGATCTTACCTCTCCTTGGGAGGTGTGTCAACATCACATTGTAAGAATAGCACATAGGATGAAAGATCTTCGATCATCTTGGAAAATTCAATTGGCCACACAACTTGTTCTGTTCTTTATTACTAAATCCATGTAAGTATTACTTGAACAAAGAGCTCTTCTAAGACTTCAAAAAATTATGAAATTGTTACCATGCCCCACGAAAGGAATGGTGCTGGATATTTTGTTTGCTCCTTTGGAGCCACCTTCCACCAGTGTCCGCTCTGTTCTGCACCCACCAGTGCTGGCCTGTATGGCCTGTGTCAATACGCTCTTGTTTATTGCTCTCTTCTCATTGGATCCTTCCAATGAGTGGCACCTACAGAAGATAAGAAGTCTGGGAGAAATGAGGTCAGGATATTTATTCCATGCCTGGCTTATGCGCTGGTTTCTTTAGTCACAGCTTCTGTCTGAAGACCCTCTCCTAACCTCTCCTTTCCTTGCCTCTTTAGGATTAGGGGTAGCAATGGCTTCCCCCTGCTCCTAGCCCTGGAATGCTTCACTTTCTTTTGCTGGTTTCTCTTAATCCAGTCTACAACTTTGTAAACAGTACCTTCATTAAACTCTCCTTAATTATTTGGTTTCAGTTTGTAGGGCTCTGACAAAATATTTTGTAAAACCTGTAATTCTGATGTGATCTTACTGAAAATAATTTTGTCACTGACATTTCTGTATTCCTAAAGAATATAGATACATGTAAGATTCCTCTGTCAATTCATCCATGATACAGAAAAAATAAAGGCCTAGATTTGCTGCTTTAATAGTGGTTAAGAAATTTGCTCCTTTAAATTAATGGCATTAAACAAGCAATGCCACATTTATTTAATTACACTTATGTAAATGCAACAAAGAAGAAAGTATGACGAGCTATAACAGGGGAAACTGACTCTTCAGGTGGTGGAGGTTAAGGCTTCCCTGAAGAAAGACATTTAAGACCTCAGGCAGGAAGGGGCACATCTAATGCCAACTGGCAAAAGTCAGCAATTACTCATCATTTGCTACGGGCCAGGTATTAGTCACAGATACTTCACCCATATTATCTAATTTTCCCTCAAACTACTCTGTGATATGGGTATTGCTTTTATTATTTCTTTTTCATAAATGACGAACTAGAGAATACATTAGTTAGTAAATAAATAAGAACTATCATACAGTTCATTATTGAAAGAGTGGACAGACAGATGAAGAATGCTGTTCTGTGCAGAATTTTCCGAAGAAAGTCAAAGCCTCAAATTAATCCAAGAAATCTTCCTGCATCACGAAGATGTTCGAGATCCCAAATAATCCCCAACCGGTTTAATCCTTCATTCATTCAACAGTATGAAATTAGTTCATACCCTGCACCAGGTACCGTTCGGGCCACAAGGAATCAGCTGTTCTCTTGGAGCTCACGCTGTACCGAGCAGGGCGACCATGAACTGCTAGACAGGGATTGAAACAGGACGACGTGATGGTAACTGTGAATCCACTTTGTATTTGGTACTCAGAAATCTGAACCAGAAGGTCAGTCAGTTGATGGGCACAACCTATGCTTTGGGTTGCTTTCTCACACATCTGGTTTTACTCCCTTTTCCCCTCTTTCTCCTCTTTACGGTCCCCAACAGCGGGGACGCCAGGTCCCTTGGGTCTTACCGCGCCGCCCAGGTGTCGCTACTCAATGCCCCCGCGCACAGGCCTGGCCCAATCGGATGCCGCCCAGGGCTGCGACGGGCGGGGATTGGTTCCTCACCTCCCGGAGAAGCAGAAAGGGGCGGGGCTTCCCCCAGAAACTTGTGGCCGCAGGCAGCCGGAAGTGAGCGGAAGAGTCGGAAATGTTATTTGTTGTCGCCGGAAGTCTGAGGGTTAAAGCGCTGCCGGGTGATGGCCGCTGAGGCCGAGGCTGAGAAGGTGGGTGACGGGCTTCGCCCAGGGGTTGGGGATAAGGGCGTCTGCGGCTAGAGGTCTGGCCTAGACGTACAGGCGATGCCAGGGAGGGAGGCGCACTAACCGTGGGGTCGGGCGGCGATGAGGGGACTCGGCCCGGGCCGCCCCGCCTCCAGCCAGTCCTCGCCGCCGCAGGTGCCAGTGGACAGCGCGGAGGAGGGGGAGCTGTCCCTGGCGGTGGCCGCGGAGACGGCCGCCCAGAAGCGCGAACAGAGGCTGCGCAAATTCCGGGAGCTGCACCTGAAGCGGGTGAGTAGCGCCCGAGGCATCCAAGACCTGTCACCTGGTGGAGGGACGAGCGAGTCACACCAGCGCGCCTGACAGACCCGCGGTGCTGAAGAAAGATCTTTCCCGGTGGTTTCAACCCTGAGAGCACACTAGAATCACTCTAGAACTTCTTTAAAATGCTCGTGCTTAGGCCTCACTTCTAGAATGTCTCACTTAATCTGTTTCTGGACCCAGACACTGGTTTTGTCTGTTGTCACACAGCAAGTTGGCCACTCACTCACTCATCCAAACGCCCTCCTCCGCGCTCACCCCCGACCATAGCCAGAATGTGGATACAGTGGTAAATGTGGACCTGGAGGCAGGTCCATAACCAATAATTACTCCACAAGTTGGTAATTGTGTTAGAGGGAGGAACAAAGTGCCTCAGAAGTTCAAAGAAGAAAAAGACAACTAAAGACCAATGGGACAGCTAAGCTGCTTGAAGATGAGTAGGATATTATCAGACAAGGAAAGGAATTGGGGGAAGAGGTATCCAAGCAGTAAGGACAAGTGCAAAGGCAGAGTCCTCATTAGGGTGGGAGGCCCACAGGCAGCGGGAAACAGGGTATGTGTGAGGAGTGTAATTATCTGTATTTGCCCAGAAAAACTCAATTTAAAAACTAATCAGACACATATACTCAATTTGAAATACTGTGTAAAGAGTAGGCTGGATGTTATGTGAAGAAGGAATATAATTCAAACATCATGCTTTTGTAATCTTTAATGGATCACTGGATCTAGGTAATTAGTTACTGCAAACATCACAAAAAGGGAGAAAATCAGAGATTATGTGTCTCCTGATAGAAGTATATAACACTAGCTTCATATAAGTAGACTTGTTAAATATTACCTGAACTGAATGGAACCACTAGATCTAATGACCAGTTTACAAGAAACACAGGGGTCAACAGAGCCTGTTAAAGGACATCATAGGGAGGCAGCTAGCACTTTGGGAAATAGGACAGTCAGCCTGATCATTTTCACAGTCCTCAAAAGAGCGGGGAGTAAAAAAGATGGAGAAGGAGACTACAGATTAAATAAACCTTAAGAGATGTATTGACTAATCACAATATATGGAACTTGTCTGAATTTAAACTGTAAAAATAATGAACACTTGAGACCATCAGGAAAATGTGATTATAGGATAAGAATTAATTATTTTGGGAGTGTGATGGTGGTATTGTTAATGAGATATCAAAGGGGTGTCTGGCTGGCTCAGTCAGTGGAGCATGCAACTCTTGATCTCGGGGATGTGGTCAAGCCCCACATTGGATGTAGAGATTACTTAAAAATAAAATCTTTAAAAAAAAAAAGGAGATATTAAAATATTCATAGATGGGGGAAAAACAGCCAGAAATCAGGAAATTTGGTCTTGGATACCTCTGCCACTAAGTCTGTAATCTAAAAACTTGCTCAACTTCATAAACATTAGATTGGAGTCTCTCTCCCATCACCGTCACAGTTTATACATGTGACCACTTGCCCATTTGCTCAGTGTTTATCTTTAAATTGCTATTTAAATGTAATATTACTAGTTAAGATGGGAATTTTACATTTTTATGTCTTTAATCTATAGGTTCTCTTTTCATCTTTTCTGTTTCAGGGTTTTTTTGAGTTTTTTGTGTTTTATTTGTTTTGGGTTGGAGGAGGTCATTTTGTTTGATTTGGTGGGAAAAAAAAGACTTTTTTTCTGTAGCTTCCCACAGTCTGGATTTTGTGGGTTGCATTCTGATGGCAGTCTCCTACACTGTTTGTTTTTAAAAGGAGGTATTAGGAGAGGTGTTTTCAGAGGTGTTAAACCCATTAGTTGCTGAGAATTTGTCTTGGACCCAATTTGAATTAAAAGACATGAAAATGAGGTATTCAATTTTAGATCATTTATCATGATGTGAATCTTGAATCTTTATATTAAACCTTTTTCCTTTGAAAAAAAAAAGACATGAAAATGGAATCACCTTCTCAATATGTGACTTGGTGTCATTCAGTAGCATCTAAAATCCTCTCAAGTCCCTTGGTACAGTGGAGCTCACACTGGGAAAGCCCGTTTCAATTCAATCCTAAAAGATTTGCTTACATCACACAGCCAGAGAGTAGTCAAGTCCATATATCCCTCAGGCCTTCTTACTTCCAAACCATAGCTCTTTTCATCCCTACCACCTGCTTCCTTGAAAGTAGTAAAAGAATATTTAAAGTTATAGGAAGGGGCGCCTGGGTGGCTCAATGGGTTAAAGCCTCTGCCTTCAGCTCAGGTCATGGTCTCAGGGTCCTGGGATCGAGCCCCGCATCGGGCTCTCTGCTCAGTAGGGAGCCTGCTTCCCCCTCTCTCTCTGCCTGCCTCTCTGCCTGCTTGTGATCTCTCTCTCTCTCTCTCTGTCAAATAAATAAATAAAATCTTTAAAAATAAATAAATAAATAAAGTTATAGGAATAGGTGTTGAGTTCCTCATCTCCCCCTCCGTAAATTCCCCCAACACAAATACATACGTAAAATTCTCTAGTGGCTCTCCTCCATTCAGGATAAAATGCAAAGGTCTGCTTTGGATGCCTACCATACAAGAAGACAGGTAATGTCTATTTAGATTTGTTTCCATACCTGTGCTGACAAACTTTGTGTGTTTTGGTGGTAGAATGAAGCTCGAAAGTTAAATCACCAGGAAGTTGTGGAGGAAAATAAAAGACTTAAATTACCTGCAAACTGGGAGGCTAAAAAAGCTCATCTGGAATGGGAGCTGCAGGAAGAAGAAAAGAAAAAAGTAAGTACAATTCCATCATCCTCACAAGCTGTGGATTCTAGGATTCTCCTGTGTTTTGTCCAGGCAACATATGGCATGGTAGGTGAGCACTCCAGGTCTGGTCTCAGCTGCACCTAAGAGAGTTGTGAGAATAAAATGTATAAAACACTTAACAGCAGTGCCTGGCACATAGAGTGGCATAAGCAATGGCCATCAGATTAAGAGCCTAAGCTGCAGTAACAAAAGCTCCAACAATTAGAAACTATAGGGGCACCTGGCTCAGTCTTTAAGCGTCTGCCTTCAGCTCAGGTCATGATCCCAGGGTCCCGGGATTGAGCCCCATATCCGGCTCTGCTCAGCAGGACCTGCTTCTCCCTCTCCCTGCTGCTCTCCCTGCTTGTACTCTCTGTCAAATAAATAAAATCTTAAAACAAAAAACAAAACTGTAAAGCTCATGAGTCCCTCATGTATCAGCTCCCCGTTGAGCAGCCCAAGTCATCTGGCCTGATCCAACTGCAGGCAAGGTTGGGAAATGGGGAACCATGAGCTGGGAAAGGAGGGGAGAAAGGATTTTAATGGACACCTAATGTGTCCACCACGGCTGTTTTTGGTGTCGGTGTTATAGACAGTTTTTTTTTTTTTTTTTAAAGATTTTATTTATTTATTTGTCAGAGAGAGAGAGAGCACAAGCAGGCAGAGAGGCAAGCAGAGGCAGAGGGAGAAGCAGGTTCCCTGCCGAGCAAGGAGCCCGATGTGGGACTCGATCCCAGGACCCTGGGATCATGACCTGAGCAGAAGGCAGCTGCTTAACCAACTGAGCCACCCAGGCGTCCCTTGTTTTTGTTTTTTAATAAGAAATGCAGCTCTGGTGATTTTTTTTTTTTTTTTTAATTTTATGTATTTATTTATTTGAGAGAGCACAAGCAGGGGGAGGGGGAGGGGGAGGAGGAAGGGGAGGAGGAAGGGGAGAAACAGACTTCCCGATGAGCAGGGAGCCTGATGTGGGGCTCAATCCCAGGGCTCTGGGATCATGACCAGACACCCAACCGAGCCACCCAGGTGACCCTAGATGTATTACTTCTTACAGATCATAGCAAATTACACAATTTTCTTTTCAAGCTAATCAATTTAAACAGTTTTGATAGCAGTCTTTAGGCTGCTCTTGATTTTAAAGGGGTCAAAGAATGATATAAGGGAATAAAACTAATGTCTTTTTTCCCTCTTTTTAGGAATGTGCAGCAAGAGGGGCGGACGGTGAGAAAGTGAAGCTGCTGGAGATCAGTGCAGAAGATGCAGAAAGATGGGAGAGGAAGAAGAGGAGGAAAAACCCTGACCTGGGATTCTCCGGTAAAATTGGCTTTTACTTTATTGAATGGGCCTCTTAATAACAGGTCTAATAATGCCCCAACATCTAAAAAACCTGGACTCTCCTTTTAGATTATACTGCTGCCCAGTTACGCCAGTATCATCGGCTGATGAAGCAGATCAAACCTGACATGGAAACTTATGAAAGACTGAGAGAAAGACAGTAGGTAATTTAATGGTATATTCTTAGTATGTTACCTGGAAGGACTTGAATTTAAGAGTGCTGATTCAGGAGCTTTGCTTCCTGGCCTTGGGTTCTGGCTCCACCACTTACCAGATGTGTCACAGTTTTCTTCCCTTTTCCTCATCTATATACAGGGAATAATAGTGCTTACCTCATAGGGTATGGTGAAGATTAAATGAATTCATACAATGTACTTAATGTTTGGCACATAGTACTATATGCAGTATCGTCACCGTGATTACTGTTGCTGTTACTGTGTCCCTTACCTATGGAGGATATCTACTTTGATCAGGTGCAGTAAGCAGTGCTAAGCTGCACTTGCTCTTTCCCTAAGACAAGTAGTGTGCTTAAGATCACAACTGTTTTAATAGGGATAGTGTAGTAGAGAGAGCTCTAAATTGTTCAGAGCACACCATGTTCTCAATGCAAGCTCTCTCACTGTACGACTTGTTAGGTGAGTCCATCAGCCTCTGGTCCTCAGCTGGTGCCTCACTTGGGCACTAGAGTAGATGATTTCTTAAGTACCTTTTTTCAGGTCTGATTTCTATTTCTTTGAAATCAAGTATGATCCCAGAGGTTTCCACTTTTGACCACTAAACATTGTCCAGTTCTGATGGTATAAAATCTTCATAGTGTTATTTACACCTTGCTCTTTCTCAGTGGAGAGAAGTTCTACCCAACATCCAACAGTCTTCTTCATGGAACACGTATGCCCTCCACAGAGGAAATTGACAGGATGGTCATAGACTTGGAAAAGCAGTAAGTACTATCATGCAGTCTTTAGTACTGATTAATGCCTCATGACAAAATTAACTTTGTGGTCTTCACATGTAGCAAAGGGTAGAAATTAAGGGAACACCTAAATTACTAGTTTTAAGAGTATCCCATCACCATCATTTGTATATTTGTGTTTTGAATAGGGTAATTATTAGGCAGAACCAGCAGTATATAAATTCTCTCAAATTAGTGTAATATATCACTGCTCTTGTATTTCAGTATGAACTTGTGTTCCTAATCTTAAGACTAGATCATCTGACAGTACTATTAACTTATAAATTCAATGAAGTTCAATGAAATTATTTCTTCATAGAATTTTTTCCTAAAGATACTGCTTTCAGTCTTAAGACCGAAAAAGGCGGCAGCTTGGAATTTTGTATATCTGTTTCCATCACTGATTCTACTCTTGGTTAACTATTTGGTCATGTTTTATTAAGATCAAAAAAGAAGACAATTTTGAATGTTGTCAATTTTTTTTTTCCCTTCCTCCAGAATTGAAAAATGAGACAAGTATAGCCGGAGACGTCCTTATGATGATGCAGACGTCGACTACATTAATGAAAGGAATGTCAAATTCAACAAGAAAGCAGAAAGATTCTATGGGAAATATACAGCTGAAATTAAACAGAATTTAGAAAGGGGAACAGCAGTCTAATCTCCTTTAGGAACTGCTGACTGCCAAATTCTAATAGTAAACCAGGACTATTACTTCCCTTTTATAACTTGTAAAGTGTTCCAGGACTGTATTTTCATGCTTATATATTTATTTTTCACTCATTTCAGAGAAAAAACTTTATTTCTGTTCAGTGTGTGTGCTTCATATGTACACCCTACTGGGCTTAAAACTCCTAGCTACAAACATGTGAGTCATCATCATCCTTACATTTGTCATGTTTGACTTGATCTAGAGTTGAACTTGGGAGCTTCAGAGATAGAATGGTAAATTGGGACTAATTTTTCTTGTAAACTATGGTGACAAAATTAACAGGGGACAGTGGCTACTGGAAATTCACCCTGGCCAACCCTCTCCAGAAGTAGGCACAATTAACAGGTGCTAGCCTATCCCATGCCCTACCCCAGGGCCCAGGTACACTTATGGGGCAAGCACAGAAGGTAGGAAAACTGATCCTCTAATGACATTTTGTAAATACATTGTTTTCTTTTTTTTTTTTTGAGATTTTATTTACTTATTTGACACAGAGATAGATCACAAGTAGGCAGAGAGGCAGGCAGAGGGAGAGGGGGAAGCAGGCTCCCTGCTAAGCAGAGAGCCTGAGGCGGGGCTCGATCTCAAGACCCTGAGATCATGACCTGAGCCACCCAGGCCCCAAACACATCGTTTTCAAAAGCAAATTTCCCTTGGAAGAACGTAAACTAAGAACATTTGGTCATAGTATTAAAACTTACATAACACAACCTGGTTTTTTTTAAAAACCTAATTGAAATTTTAACCTTATTTCAACTGTAACTGAAAAATGAGGGCATGCAGTTTGAGTAGTAATTATGGGAAATATAGGACAAAAACTTGCAAGTCAGGAGTATCCCGTAAAAGTAAAGGAGGTTATTTGTGCCATTTTATACGAAAAGAGTAGGACTGGTATCCGTGTAAGTTGGGCACACCAGTAGCTCTGATTTAGTGGATGATGGGCTGATTAAGATGGTAATGTGCTATTAATGATTCAATGTACTGTGAATAAGGAAACTTTTAATGTACATTCAAATGCAGAATGAGGTAGGTAGGATCTATATATACTAACATGAAAAGATGCTCTCATACCCAAAGAGTTTGTATAAGGCATTTAAAAAAAAAATCCAGCATGTACATCATACTATATATGAGTGCCTCTGTGGAATGGAAACAGAACCAGTAATTTTAGTTTGACTTCCTTTTAAAAATAACTCAAGGGAGGGACCCCCAGGGGGCTCAGTTGGTTAAGCATCTGCCTTCAGCTCAGATCATGATCCCAGAGTCCTGGGATTGAGGCCAGCATCAGGCTCCTTGCTCAATGGGAGCCTGCCTCTCCCCTTGCTTACGCATGTGCTCTCGCTCTGACAAAATCTTTAAAAAAAAAAACAAATGCGTAACTCCTTTAAAAAAAATAATTCAAGGGGCACCTGGGTGGCTCAGTTGGTTAAGTGTCCGCCTTTGGCTCAGGTTATGATTCCAGGGTCCTGGGATTGAGCCCTGCATCAGGCTCCCAGGGGGGAGTCCACTTTCCCTCTGCCTCTACCCCTAACGCCTGCTTGTGCTCTCTCAAATCAATAAAATCTTTAAAAAATAAGCTCAGTATAGGAAAGGTTCATTTTGAAAAGCTGGGGAGTAGGCACTGGAAATGAACTCAGGAAATTGATTTTCAGTTAGTAGATGGTAGTAGTTAAAGGCAGCGTGGAGGAAATTGCTAAGAGCTTGTAGAGAGAGAAGCAGGCCAAGGATACAATCCTAACAGTGGGCAAAGGACAAAGCCAGTGTAGAAAATGGAGGAGGTCAAAGGAAATAAATGCATGTAAGTCCCTGAAAGAAAATTTTGAGGAAGGACTCTATAAGAGTGAAAAACACTCATTAAGACCAAATTTTATTTTACTAGATAGGCGTAATAGAGTTTTTCAGCAAAGAAAATGAAAGGACAGCATGTTTTGGTGAATTAAATATGGTTCCTCTAGTTCACACTTAAGAAAAAAAGCAAAGGGTTTAACACCTGAACCAGTCTAGATGTGCTGTCTAAAATGGTGGCCACTCACCATGTGACTTGAAAAGTGGCTAGGACAAACAGGTGTGCTTTAAGTGTAAAATACACACTGATCATAATATCTAGTACAAAAAAAGTAAAATGGCACTAATTCTTTTAATATTGAAATGACACTTTAGATATACTGGGATAAAAACTTTCACTAATTCTTTTACCTTTTTCAATGTGGTTCCCTCATTTTCACTGGACAGCTCTGAATCTAGTCTCTTGGTACACTTTCTCACCATCAGCACCATCTTGCTATACTGTCCACAACTTACACAGTAACAGAGTATCACACCTGGGCAACTGCATCCCACTTACATAGTGACAGCCAGTCTGGGTTTACACACACAGCACAGTATCTTCTATGTTACAAAGCCCAGGACAGACAACACCACAGACCTGGCCAACAGACAAGGTGAACTTAGACAAGAACACTGTTAGTACCTGATAGGGCAATTATGAAGGGAAAAAAAAAAAAAAATATATATATATATATATAATATAAAAAATATAAAATATATATATAAATATATATAATATATATAAAAATATAATATATATAATATATATAATATATATAAATATAATATATATAATATATATTTTATATATTATTTTTATATATTATATATATATTTTATATATATTTATAATATATATTATAAATATATATAAAATATAAAAATATAATATATATAAACAAACCATACTCTTTTCAGGACACTAGATAAAATGAAAACGTGCCAACAGACTAGGAAATGAAATAGCGAAGCCTCAAGTGTGCTAATAAACTGAAGGAGAAGCTAATAGTGAAAAATGTTGAAGAGAAAAATCTGCGAAGTATCAGAAGCAATAATTAGCCAGACCTTTCTTATATAATGAAGGAGTTTGGTTAGTTAGAGGACTTGTCCAGTCACTTAGCTGTTAAGGGCTAGTATTCGAATACAGGTCATAATCAGAGCAAATGCTATTACCAAGCAAAATGAAGGTGAAAAAGATGATCACTTCATTCTTTTCCAAAGTCTCCCTCACAAGGAAATCCTCTGCAACTTTGCTAAGGATACCAACTAAAGATACTAACAAGGTGTTCACATTAGCCACATTTTCAGTTACAACTCAAATCGTCACATCTTATTGGATTTGGCTGCAACAGGCCAGCCTGCCAATGTTCTCAGGTCTCCTTAGAATAAAAATGAACCTACTGCATAAACTTTTGTACTCCTTTAAGAACGTTTCCCTCTCCTGGTAACTACTGTTAACCTAGTTGTAAAATGGACATGTTCACCCAGAGCAGCAAACTTGTCTTACAGGAATTTCCCGTTCATTGTCTCTTTAAATTTTTCACAAGGTCAAATTTTATTAGAGCAGCTCTTTCCCATACAATGTTTTAGGACAAATATTCTACTATCTGTACTTTCCAGTAACACAGCCACTAGCCTTAACACTTCAGAAGTGCCTAATATGACTGAGAAACTGAAGTAATCACAGTGGCTAGGTTATTGGAAAAGCACCGGTAAAATACTAGACAGCACAGCTTTAGTTAACAGCAAACTAAGTCCCACTTGAGATCCTTTGTTACTGTCCCTTCTATTTAAGAATTCAGGACTTCTACCTGCTCATCTATTCATATTATTTGTTTCTTTTCTTGAGTTATTTGTCTTTTAATATTTTGCTTATCCTGTTCTCTACCTTGTCATCTCTATTAGAAATCTATTTCATTATTTCTTAAATTTAAGAGACTACCCAAGTTGGTGGCAAAAGAGAAAGAAAAACATACTTCAAAAAAAAAAGTATAATAAAGAAATGCAGCTAAACATCACAAATGTTAGAATTCAACGAGGCATTCCATTTCTACCTCTTTGGCTGAGTTTCCTGCCCTAAAGCTTGTAGTTTAACTCGTCCAGGACACTATGCCAGAATTCCATAAACTTTAGGCACAACTTCTGAAATTTAAATGGAGACTCACATAACTGGGGACATTAAAATTCAGCTCTGGGGTGGAGACTAGGAGATTTAGCATTTCTCACAGACTCTGGAAGGTGAGTGAACCCTATGCCATCACTCCATGAATCTGGATTTGGGATTAGCAAAGCTTTAAACAAGAAACACTTTATGCTTCTTTAAATAAAGACTCATTATGTAATATATACATACATAACAAAGTGACACGAATTTAAAAAATAAGAAATTTATTAACAAATATAAACATATCAATTACTGTTCTTACAAATTTTGCTCTTACATAACTGATATTATACAAAACATTTACAAGTATATGTACAAGACTCCCACCTGTATGAATCCTCTGGTCTATATGTGTTTTATCTATAAGAGAAATCTAAAATGTTAATATTTAAATATTAAGGATTTACATGTTTCTGTGTCATTGTAATTCCAACAATTACCACTAAATGACTCCAGAGATGCAATAATCCTAGGAACACACACTTGCAATAAAGTGCTTTTCAGCCAACCTTATACATTAATTTTCTTTTTTTAGACAGGTACCCACAGTCCATATGGACTTTTTTTCTTATCTATTTTAGGGGATCCTGAAGACGTCTCTTCAGTAGTAGCTTTAGCTGATTTCTGAAGCATTGGCTTTGCTACAGAATTCTGTAAGAGAAGAAATTCTTAAGTCAGCTATGCAAACACATATTGTACTCAGAATACTTGTTTACAAAATACACTCATATCATTAAAAACTAAAATTTGAGACACCAACCAAATGCAAAGAATGGACCCCACATTTATCACATGATCCAAACTGTTAAGCCTACTTTAAAAACTACTAGGAAAAATCAGACATATGCAAAGTATATTACAAAATAGTGCACTGACAAGTTTTCAGTTTTAAGCACTTAGTTGATTTGAAAATATTCTGATTACAGGTTTTCTGAAATGTGGTTTTAACATAGTTCCACAAGTATAGGAGAAATATGGAAAAATAAATACTGGTGTCAAAAATGTATCATATACAGAAAAAGCCAGTATACTGGTCACTTCCAAGAATGGTACAAAAAATTATGAAAGGTTTATTCTATCTAAAGTGGCTTAGTAGACCCCAAATTACCACCACAAAAACGAGTATTCCAACAAAATAAAAAACAAAAATAAATTTAAAAATTCTAACATAATAGAATTATGTCCCTTAAGTCCAATTTTTTAATAGTCAATGCCCACATATACTTACATTAGAGCTAAAAGCTATGCTTTTTTGCTGGGAAGGCTTTTCGCTGGGATTTTTAGTTCCATCTTCTGCTAGTTTTTCCGACAGCTAAACAAATAGGAGAAAAAAAATACTTAAAAAAAACCCCATACCCTTGGTTTACCATACTGTATAAAATGCAGCCCAAATGTATATAAATTTAGTTGTAGAGACACGTATTAAGTTGGATCTAATAATTTAATTAACAGCCTAAAGGACATTAGTATTCCAGCTTTTCCTTTAACAAAACTGATTCAATAATCAGCTTAAGACACTCCTCCCCAATATAACAGTATTATATTCCCCTGATGCAAATGCATTAACTCTGAAAGTAAAGTCATACCAGAAAATACTTAGTTCCAAAGAACTAAGGCATTTGCCAGCTGGAAACCTAATCTGAAAAAGCAACTCCACTAAAACCTTGTTTATTACTAAATACTTAAGCAAATCCACATCTGGGTTTGAATGGTAGGAAAGACTGTCTCTAGGTGAACCTATCTTAACTGATTCTATCAAACTCATAACTACCTTAAACCTTGAAGGCTATGAATTTTATACTTTCTATTTCATGTAATTAAGACCACAGTGCAATTTACCAATGCACATCCTGCACATTTCTGGAGAATTATAATAAACTTATCTGCAAGTGAAGCAGGCCTCTTCTTCTGTAATCTCTCAAAACATCTGGAATATATTGCATATATTATGAAAGGGACATCTGTATCACAGATGCCCCACATGACAAAATGTTTTTAAAAAAATTATCTTCAGTATCTTATTAAAATAGTACCTATCCCAGAATCTAGCATGCACATGGATCTACCAACAAAAAACTAAACTTTCAGTGTGTGAACATAAACTTCAAATTAGTTAAACCTCTGATGCTTTTGCCCATTTATCAATTACCAACAGATTTTCTTCATCAATGTCTGGAGACCACATTCATGATTTCTATAAGACAGAAATAAAGCAGATAAACTATACTGTATGTTGAATACAGAATTTGTGGGAACATAATGTTGCAAATGAAAGCTACAGATAAAATACTCTGTAAAGGCTAGTTAGAAAAACTCAATAGCTACACAGAATCGCCAAATACCACCTACAACCATGAAAGTAATTAGTACTGTATCATATGAAAAATAAAAATCACTAATCTCCCATTTTCATAAGGAAGAGATCCTTTCTAGAGTTACTATTTTGATCTTAAATTATATTTAAGCTTTTTCAAGAAGTACTCTAAGATAAATCAAATAAAAAATGGCTAATAATAGCTTTCTGAAGACTTCGGATAAACCTAGAATACTTACCTCAAACTTTGCACCGTTTGGTACAGCTGTTCCACGGTTAGTCTCTTTAGATCCAAGAACTTTTCTGAGACTATCTGGCAAGTCAAAGTTAGCTGTTCCTAAAGCTTTTGCTGCATTGGCTTTTGCTATTTCTAACAGCTCCATTCGATCTACAAAAACAAGACAATTGTTAATCCTGTAGAACATTTCCCCAAAGAATGCCCATTTTTAGCTGAGAAAAGCAAGCATCCCTAAATAATCTCAACTCTTTTTCAGTTTCCCTTACCAAAGGCCTGAATTTCCTAATTGTTTTCCTTTTCCCTTCAAAATGTTTCTCTGAACATATCAAATTCTTCTGTAATATAGATTTTATATATGGCACAGTCGTCAGGACTAATGAGCCGATACAGATACATTTCTAAATCCATTTTCAGACCCCTAGAAGTTTTAGTCTGCATATTTTTTCTGTTCTGTGTCTTATCCACCATTAAAACAAATCGTCCTATTCAAATACTGAAACTGTGGCGCCTGGGTGGCTCAGTCGGTTAAGCGTTTGCCTCTGCTCAGGTCGTGATCCCGAGTCTCGGATCGGGGCCTCCCTGCTCAGCGGGGAGTCTGCTTCTTCCTCTGCCCCTCATCCTGGCTCGTGCTATCGAATAAAGAAAATCTGAAATCCAGTTGTTCCACTAACACGGTATTGAGGAAGAAACTTTTGATACTCTTCTTCCCGCTCAATAGATAAAAACTTAAGACGAACAAACTGAGTCACTAGTAATACCTAGAAAAGCCCCACTGAGAAGGGCCAGCCTTCTAGCAAAAAAAGTGTTTCTCCACCGCGAGCTATTTAATACCACAGTCGACTTCTAATCCCCAAAGGAAAGAACGCCCACTTTAAAACTGGGTACCAAATAAAGCGCTTTTAACTGCTCTTAATCTGTTTATACGTCCCTTCCCTCTTTGCTCCCAACGAAACTACGAAGATTACAGGCGACAGAGGCAATGGAAATATCCACACTACACGGCTACTTTGGTCCCCCAGCGTAGTCATGTTGTCGCCAGGGCGCGACGTACAAGGGCGCGATGGAGAGCTTCAGGGCAGGTGACTCACCTTTCTCACTCAAGCGAAAAGGAGTGGAGCTCCGCGACCTGGTCCGGGACCTGCCCCGGGACGCACCCCTCCAACTTCTGCGTTCTTCCGGGTACAAGGTGCGGCCGAAACCGTAGGAGCGCCGCCCCCGCGGCAGCGCGTAGGCCCGTCGGTAATACGAGCGTCCCCGCGAGCGGGACCGGCTGCGGAAGCGGAGCCGCGACGGCGACCGGCGGTATCTCCCGGACGCGCCGTAGCGCCTGTCCCGGTCCCGGCGGCCGCGGGAGCGCGACCGGCTCCGCGAGTAGGAGCGCGAGTAGCGCCTGTACTTCCTCTGGTGGCGCCTCCTGGACCAGGACCTGGACCTGCTCCTCCTCCGGGGCCGGCTTCGACTCCGCGACGAAGCCCGGCTCGAGCAGCCGGAGCGGGACCGAGAGCTCTCGGAAGACGAGCGGCTCCTGGACGCCGACGATAGGCGGCTGGACCGGCCCGACCGAGACGTCGAGGGGGACTCCTTGTGCTGCGGCGAGCCCGGCCACAGGTCGTTCACGTACTGGGACATCCCGGTCCGAGGCTGCAAGCTTCCCTCTGTCTCAGAGAATCCCTGCCCGGAAACTCGGCGCCTAAAATCCACGGGAGGGGGGACCGGAAGTGAGTCGCGCGGGCGGACCCCAAGCCAAGAAACTAACAGAGCCGCTCCGACTCCGGGCGATGATGACCCCAAAGGCCAGCCTGCACGCCCTACCAGCGGCCCTTTGTGCGTCACCCCCGCCCCCACGTACCTGGGACCGACCCCGCGTCACTGGGAAACTTACCACCACAGGCCGCCGACGCCACACCAAAAGCGAAAGGAAGGGGCCAACAGACGCCCTCCTTTCGAAATTGAGGAAGAAAAAAGGCTTTTCGAAGCTGCTCTTCAGAAAAGGAGGCTCTCAACCTCCACCTCTGACCTCCAGACGCGAACTGAGTTGGCGTCCGCGAACGCTTCGAAAGTACCAGAAGCCGAGGCGCAGAGCATGCGCAGAAACGTTGGCACGGTGGGCGTGGCCCCCCCTCGCCCAACCGCCGCCCTTTCTCCTCTCTTCCCGCGCCCCGCCCCGTCCGCCGTGCGCAAAGTCCTGGATGCGCATGCGGTACTCGTCCTCCGGGGGGGCGGGACGCGGAGCTGCTGCATCCGGGTACCGTGGGCCGGTTTTTGTTTCGTTTTTGTGGGTTTTTTTTTTTTTTTTTTTTTGCTGAACCGGGCAAAGTGGGGCCATTTGGTGTGGCCCCAGTGCCGGGCTCGTCACGCTGTGTTGGGACAGTGCAGACTGGGCCTTGCCTCCACCCTCCAGGAAGTTGCAGACTCGGGCTGAACCTCCCTGAACCTACCACGGCCACTTCTTCCTGACCTGTGCCAGGCTGCGGACGTCCCAGGATCTCCGTCAATGCAGTATAAACTTAGAAAATTCGCTTATGCCCATGTTTTGCCCAGCAAAGATTAAGAACGTTGGAGACAGAATGCAAGACACCCACAGTTGACCTGTACCGAGGGTCAGAATGACGGCTGAAAAGTCAGTTCCGAAAACTGTGCTTGGTGTTGGGGATTAAACAATAGTGATTGTTTTATTTCCGGGGATTTGTAAATTGGATACATTCCAAACATACTTGTGCTTAATAAAGCATGACAATTGCCCTGAAATAACTTTTCATTGAATGAACTAATCTCATCTAAAATAGAGTCATTATGTGAGCTTCTTTGCAAGTCGAGAGTGGCAGTTTTAGTAAAGTTACTTTTTTTGGAGGGAGATAGAAATTTTTTTTCTTAGTCATCTTTACACATCCCCAAACAGGCAAAGAAATGGAGGGGATAAAAACGTTATCACAAATCTGTGCCCACCCATGTAACCTGCCTTGGTACTGCCACAGTCATCCACATCTCTAGGGAAGTATTGTGATGGAAATCATTTGTAGGGAAAGAAATGTTTCTTTAGAAACATTTTTCTAAGTGGTATCACAAGTAAACTGAGAAGACACAGTGCCCAACTGCCAGAAACTTTTCCTGAAATTTCTCATAAAGCTATATGAGTCAGAAAAATAAGAGCTTCAGATTTGACAAGTGTAAAAAGGATGTGTTGGGGAAATAGGATGATGGGAGTCTGGAGCTTTTGGTTATTAAAAAGGAAAGGGTGGTAGGAGTCTCTGACAGGTTCAAAATATCAGTCAAATATGTGCCTAAGATAAGGTGAGTAGAAAAATCCTGGATGTTAACAGTAAGGATATTGGAAACAATGGGATATGTTACCTTGCCCTTGTGCATGATATTGGTATATTTGTAATGAGGGAACAGAAGGCAAGCTGAGGACAAATCAGAAGCTCACACCCACACCCACCCCCAGCCAGGGGCTATATGTCACATTCCTCAGGCACTCCTAGTTGCCCTAAAGCTAAGGAGAGGAAAAACAAATAGTTATAGAGATCACAATTCTGTAAGACACGAGTTTCCCTCAATTTACAAATGTATTAGGAATCTACAAGAACAAAGCATTTCTAACAATAACCCAGCTTCCAGAAGGAAACGTAGATACAATTAAATGTCCTTATGACCTGCAGTCCAGAGACAGATACTTGAAGTGGGCAGAGTGTAATAGTCCTCTGGGAAGCTCCTATCTTAACGTCTTGCTAGAGGGGAAAAACAACCTTAACAATGGCAAGGCCTCAGGTATCCTGTAAGTCTTCCTTAATACTTGAACGTCCTTTTGAAACCCTTTTCCTTACCTCCCCGATCCCCAGAGTACATAATCAGCTACCCCTCACAACCCTAGGGCAGCAGCTCTTTCTGCCCACGGGTTACCCGGTGCTTTAATAAACCACCATTTTGTGCCAAACACATCTCAAGAATTCTTTCTTGGTCGTCGGCTCCGGACCTGACCCCACTGAACCTCACCTATATTCCAAAACCCAATCATTTGTATCTAGAATATGTATAAGTCTATCTGAATTAAAGTCTGCAAGAAATGTGTTTCTTTTTTTCTAAGCAATACAGTCTTCTCCGAGCACCTATCCCCTCACTTGATTCAAAATCCAATTTCAGTTATCATTAAAGCATCTTGCAGAATTTGTAGGCTAATTCAGGCAGAAATGACATCTTTACAATAGCCCATATTCCCATCCAAGAATGTGACGCTTTTCCACATTTATTTAAAATTGTTTAGGGCCTTCACTGTGGTAGGCAGATTAATGGCCCCCCAAAATGTCCACACCCTAATTCCCAGAACCTGGGAATGTTACCTTACTAAGTTTTGGAAAATAGGTGAGGTTCAGTGGGGTGAAGTCCGGAGCCGAGAGACCAAGAAAGAATTCTTGAGATGTCTTTGGTGCGAAATGGTGGTTTATCAAAGCACGGAAACCGGACCTGTGGGCAGAAAGAGCTGCTGCCCCCGGGGTTGTGAGGGGTGGCTGATTATATATATACTCAGGAGTTGGGGGTGGTAGCTAAGGATAAAGGGAGTGTCCAGAAGGACTGTCATATGCTAATGAAGACTCTCAGGATACTGGAGGCCTGGTTATTGTCAAGCCAAGGCTGTTTTTCCCTTCTAATGAGGCACTACATGAAGACAGTTCGGAGTTTCCTCGAGGAATGTTACATTCCTCCTATCACACATCCTTGTCAATGGGTTTCAGGTTCAAAAGAAATTCAATTTTATTTACATTTCCCTCTGCCTCAGCCTCCCTCAATTTTATGGAGGGGAGGGTGATGTTAGGGCTTCAGGAACTGAGTTATGAGTCTCCTGAAGTTAGGCTATTGACAAGTAAGCTTCTTCCTTGTAAATCACTAGCACATTTGTACACTGAGGGAGACTCCTGTCCTGTGGGACTGTGATCTCTATTAGTTAACCATCTGTACTTCCTTTAGAGCAGCCAGGAGTGCCTGAGGAATGTCACACATATCACATGGGGTGCGGGGGAGTAGGGGTGCCAGCTTCTGCTCTGTCCTCAGCTAGCCTTTTGCTCCCTCATCACTTACAAAAGGAATTTTGCAGATGTGATTAAAATTAAGGACCTTGTGATGAGATTATCTTGAATTATAGGGGTGGGGGAGGTAGGCCCAATCCAATCCCTGGAGAGATTCAAAGCCTGAGAAGGATGCCATTCCCCATTGCTGCTTCTGAAATGTTGAGGGCTATCTGCAAGGGCCTGAGGAGGCCTCCAGGAGCTAATGTCTGCTCCTTGCTGATAGTCACCAAGGTAACAGAGATCTCAGTCCCATAACCTCGTGGAATTCAATACTGCCAACACCTGAATGAGCAAGGTGTTGGAGATTCTCCCCTAGTCTCCAAAAGGAACACAGTCCTGACCCCTTGACTTTAAACAATATGAAAGATTGTTTTGCACTTGATAGGTAAATTCAACCCATTTACATTTATTGGAGTAACTGCAATGTTGATCTTATTACTTTCATTAGTATCTTATTTAGTTTACTTTGCTTTTTTCATTTTTTTCCATTTTATTCTGCCAGCCTGATCAAGTGTCTCTTTTTTCCTCTCACTGCCCATTTAGAGGTTCTGCAATGCTTCATCATGCCATTAGTAGTTGAATGGCTATCTTTTTATTTCTACCAAATATTTAAGCCTGTTTTTCCTCTCCTCCTATCTTCTTCCACAAATATTTACAGAATGTTTGTTGTATTAGATGCTGTTGGGTAAGTTAAGAAAAATTTAGTGGCCCTTTCCCCTACCAAAATTAAAATTTTTCATTAATTTTAATGACAGCTAATTTCGTAACAAGTGAGGAAATCCAAAGATATACAAAGTAAAAGCTAATAACCCATTCCTTGGAGGTATGAAATCCTATAAAAGAGGTCCCCATTATTTTGCCCATAAATTAGAAGTAACCAATGTTAACAGTTTAGCAAGTGCTCTGTCATCTTTCTCCAAGATCTTCCAAATACAATACAAGCAAGTGGATTTTTATGACTATGGACTCATTCTAAAAAAAATTGATTTAAAACTTGCTTTTATAACCAGTATTCTTTGAGATAAATCATATAGGTCTAATTTATGTATATTTATCAGGTGTATAATATTCCATAGTGTAGAAATACCAGAAATTAATCTTTTATTCTTATTCCTTATTCATGAACAGTCATGTGGTACTCAGTTTTTCCACCACTAAAAACTATGCCTTGGAACCAGTGTTGGATTCTGAAAATGTCAGCAGTCGCGGAGCTCCTGTGAATGCTCCTAATCCATGGTTTCAAGGTCAACAGAGCCATGTTGAGGATACAAGCTGGAGGAGCTGATTGCAATTAACTTCCCAGCACTATCTGAGGAGTTACCTCCAAGATACGGGACATGGTAGCTCAGGGATAAGCTCAGCTCTCTCAGACCAACAGACAGGATCAGAGGAGCTTTCAACCAAGGAGCCCATCTAGAGTGAGCTACAAAGAGGACAAAGACCTCTGAATGATTCTGACATAGAAGACGTATTCATTGATCTTATATCACAGACGAGTTGACATCAGACATCTCTGTTGTTAGAGCTGCTGTAGAATCATTAGCTACAGTCACCAGTGCAACATTCAAGGCAAGTAACACAAAGATCAATAAACTCCAGTCTGATGTGACATTCCTATGTTCCAGTATGTCCCAAGGAATTCCTGCTATTGGTTCAATCATCACCCCATGTGGGCTCATTCTTCCACTGCCTATGGTTATTGAGCCGAGCTATAACTAGACTGTTCTTTCTTTCTTTTTTTTTTTTTTTAAGATTTTATTTATTTATTTGCCGGAGAGACAGCACAAGCAGGGGGAGCAGCAAGCAGAGGGAGGCTCCCTCCTGAGCAAAAAGCCCGGTGTGGGGCTCAATGCCTGGGACCATGACCTGAGCTGAAGCCAGTTGCTTACCCAACTGAGCCACCCAGGTGCCCCTAGGCTGTTATTCCTACTGCTCCTCCTGATAACCATTTCTCAGGTTGGTATCTCTGGCATGGGAATATCAGGCTTACAGCACTATTCAAGAGGCACCGACTCGATATATCAAGCTTAACACATGTTTCCTGCAATGAGGACTTACACACGTGAATGTTATCTGTAACATCACAACAGAAGCTGCTCCTCTGTCCCCACTGCAGCCACCATAGAGGTGTTAGGGATTCTGTACCATCATTTGGCTTTGAAGAAGCCAGGAAAGCAAGTGAGCAGCGCACAGATCCAGATGTGTATCTGCCAACGTCATTCCCAATAACCCACAAAGGTGCAATTACTGGTGGTGTTATTACAGTATAAGGACTGATCCGTGCCTCTGCCTAAGAATGTGACATTCATGTCCATGCCTAATGGCCACCCAAATAGCTTGTTTGAGAATTTCTCAACTCTGAAAGCAATAGACCTCTCCAGTGCACACCTTGCTCACTAGGGTACAGCTACTCAAATCAGACAAGCTGTCTCAGCCACACTCACCTGAATGTTAAAGGAACCGTCATTAACCATATGTGGATTATGTTACACAACCTTTACAAGGAATTTGACTTCAATAATGGCACAGTCATGGGAGGCAAAATAATTAGAGAATGTCAACTGGTCCAGAATGGAAACAGAAGTACTGCACAAGGCTGCAGTATTGACGCTGTAAGACTTCCTTTTCAAAGGTTAGATGTCATGCAGTCTACTGCATGCCTGCTCCCTCAAGTCCTTTCACAGTCTTCACTTGACCATGCTTGATTTTTGCTGCCTTGGCTCAACAACCAAACAATTTCAGGGACTGTCTCAGGAGACTGGGCACTTGTCTGGCCCTGTGTAAAGAAGAACTATTCAGTCTTCAGCCTAAAAAAACAGATAACCTTTACTTGCAGGTACAATGCAGTGACACCATGATGTTTCACCAGCTGAACAGGATCTTATATAGTAATTTGCCTTCCAGAGGCAAAGGATGACATATCAACTAATCTGGCCAATAAAACAAATGTGCCCTGAGTAGTCACCCCAACCATTGCCCACATTTTCAGCAACCATTTTGTCATAATGGGTAAGTTTTTACTGAGAGACATCCATCAGGATCTTACAGCAAGCTCTCATGCTGGATTCACTGTATTATGCAATGGGACCTAAATCTGATTTCTCTGGAATGTTCTGTGCATCTCATGATCGGTGCACCCATTTGAATAGTACTTTATGGCACAGATTACCTTCATTTACTTTTCCCCATCCACAAGACTGGCTTGGAGAGTTAACCTCTTGGGCAGCTTGGCTGGGTGGGATTTTAAAACGTATTAAGACTTGCAACTTTGCTAAGAACACAAGTCGCATGCCACTTTTTTTTTTTTTTTAAAGATTTATTTATTTTAGAAAGAGAGGAGAGGAGTGGAGGGACAAAGGGAGAGGGAGAGAGAGAATCTGAAGCTGACTCCCTGCTGAGTGCGGAGCCTGATGCAGGGCTCTATCTCATGACCCTGAGATCATGACCTGAGTCAAAATCAAGAGTCAAAAGTTGGATGCTTCACCAACTGAGCCACCCAGGTGCCTCAGTCACATGCCACTTTAAGTACTGGTACTTTTACTGTTAAATCATAAAGTCTCAAAAGTGGAATTGCTGACACTGAGAAATGCATAGAACTGTTGGATCATTATATTGTACACCTGAAACTAGTATAACACTTGAATATATGGTAATTATACTTGAATAAGGAAAAAGAATGAATTTCTGGGTTAAAGGGTCTATATGATTGGGACACCTGGGTGGCTCAGTCGGTTAAGCGTCTGCCTTCGGCTCAGGTCATGATCCCAGGCTCCTGGGATCAAGTCCCATATCGGGCTCCTTGCTCAGCTAGGAGCCTATTTCTCCCTCTGCCTGCTGCTCCCTCTGCTTATAGTCTCTCTCTCTGACAAATAAATAAAATCTTAAAAAAAAAAAAAGGGTCGGGGCGCCTGGGTGGCTCAGTGGGTTAAAGCCTCTGCCTTCAGCTCAGGTCATGATCTCAGGGTCCTGGGATCAAGCCCAGCATCGGGCTCTCTGCTCAGCAGGGAGCCTGCTTCCCCCTGTCTCTCTCTGCCTGCCTCTCTACCTACTTGTGATCTCTCTCTCTCTGTCAAATAAATAAGTAAAATCTTTAAAAAAAAAAAAAAAAAGGGGGTCTATTGGATTGAATATATTGCCATATTATTTCCAAAGAGGTTGTAACAATATAGGAGAGAAAGCCTTTCTGATGCCACAGACCAGTTCATGTCCCCCATTATAGGTTATCTTATTTTCCTGTGCCTCATATTATGAGCATTTATCAAAATTGAAGAATTCATTTTGTAACATCTTCCTGCTAGAAGATAAATTACGTAAGGATAGACTTATTTTTACTGAACCCCAGCATTCCAGACAGTACACTCCATATAGTACACTCATTATTTATGAATAAATAAATAAATGAAACAGAATCTCAAATAAGTCTTGAAGGATAGGCAGAGGGAAAGGAAGAGAACATTCTAGAGGACAAAGGTCTTAGCAAAATCTTGGAAATGGAAATGCCCATTTTATTATTTGGGGACAGAAAATAAGTGAGCTTAGCTAGAGCAAAGAGGTGGTGGAGAATCTGGGGAGGATGAAACTGGAGATGCAGAATTAGTGTAGCTTATGATGAGTCATAAATGTAAACATCTGCTTCTCAAGCAGCAGGGTTCTAGTTTGTCAGAAATACTGAACTGCCCTTCCAAAGTTAACTGGATACACTGAGATGGTAAATAGCTTTACTTAACGGGATTGGAAAGAAGAAAATACTTGCGGGATTTGGGGAATAAAATTCAAAAGGCTTTTAATTTTAATATATGCTCTCCTTAAACAGACACCTAAAATAGCTATACTACAAAAATGCATAATCTCACACATTATGCACTGTGGAATATGACAAAATACTGTCCTTAATGAACATATTTAGCTTATTTCTACGACTTCCAGAATCCTCTGTCATGAGGATTTACTAAAGGAATTTTAAACTATTTTTCCTTGACATTCTGCTGAAAAGATTTTGATTAAAACTACAGGAAACAACAGGGTGTAGATGACACTGAAAATAGTAGTTTCTGTGGGGTGTTGGGAAGGAAAACCAGTAGGCTCAAGAAAACAGTGAGAAAACAGGAGTCAAGACAGGTTTAGACCAATTAGAATAGTCTCAAAATTGAAATACAATGTACCCCACACCTGGGTGGCTCAGTCAGTTAAGCGTCCGAATCTCGATTTCAGCTCAGGTCATGATCTCGAGGTCTTGAGATTGAGCCCCACCTCTGGCTCTGCACTCAATGCAGAGTCTTCTTGAGAGTCTCTCTGCCCCTTCCCCTCAAAAAAATAGAGAACATCTTTAAAAATTGAAATACAATGTACTTACCAGAACATTCATCCTTTTAAAGTACACTACCCTACACTTTTTAGCATATCTACAATGTTGTGGATTCCAGACATTCACTAATTCCAGAACTTTTTCATCACCCCCCCAAAAAAATCTCCTACCCGTTGGTAATCATGTCTCATTCCCTCCCTACCCAGTTCCCTGCAACCACAAATCTACTTTCTGTTTGTGTGGATTTGCCTATTATGGACATTTCATATAAAAGGAATAATACAATATGTGGTCTTTTGTGTCTGACTTCTGTCACTTAGCATGTTTTCAGGGTTCATCCACGTTGTGGCATATATCCATACTTTGTGTTCCTTTTTATGGCTGAATAATATTCCATTGTATGGCTATACCACATTTGTTTATCTGTTCATCAGCTAATGGACATTAGGTTGTTTCTACTTTTTGGCTATTGTGAATAATGCTGCTATGAGCACCCATGTACAAGTTTTTGTATGAACATATGTCTTCCATTCTCATGGGTACATACCTAAGAGTGGAATTGCTGAGTCATTTGATAATGTTGTGTTTAACTTTTTGTGCGATTGTCAGACTCTTTTCCACAGTGGCTGTACCATTTTACATTCCCACCAGCAATGTATGAGGGTTCCCGATTTCTCTACATCCTTGCTAACACCTTATTTTCTCTCTCTCTTAATTTTTAATGACAGTGGATATGAATTTAGGGCATTTTGGTGTAAAGAAAAGCAAAGAATTGGGCTGGTGGCTAGAGAAGGTGGTTGGATCAAGCTTTTTTGTTTTTGTTTGTTTGAAGATGGGCTATATTATATATAGCATATTTGTATACTGATGGGAATCTCGTAGAAAGGGGAAAATGGATGATGTGGGAGTTAGACAGTTGTGGGGTCCATGTAGTAGGAGTATGAGTGAGGATAGGTCTAGTGAACAAGCGGAGGAGCTGATCTTACATGTGAGCACAGTTTCTACAACACAACAGGTGGTGCTAGGGTCTGAATTTTTGGGCCCCCTCTATTCCTGTGGTGAAATCTGACCCCCTAAGTGATTGGATTAGGAGGTGGGGCTTTGGGGAGGCTATTAGGTCATGAGAGTGGAGCCCTCATGTTTGGGATTAGCGCCCTTCTAAGAGAGACCCCGGAGAGTTCCCTCACCCCTTCCACCACGTGAAGACCCAGTGAGAAGTCAGCAGTCTGCAACCCATGACTAGGTCTTCACAAGAACCCAACCATAATGGCACTGATCTTGGACTTCAAGCCTTCAGAACCATGAGAACGACATTTTTGTTGTTATAAGCCATCGTGTCTGTGGTACTTTGTTATAGCAGCTCAAGTGGACTAGGACAAGTGGGAAGACAGTGGGAGTCCAGGTGAAGGTAGGACAGCTTGGCAGTGAGCACTTGTGGAAGTCCTCTTGTGATTTTTTTTTCCCCAGTGAAATAAGCAGCTGAGATTGAAGAGAGGCAGGAGTTATTGGAGGTCTGAAGAGAAAGAAGAAGGTCCAATACAGTCATCTAGGGTGACAGTGCCTACACAGAGTAGGACAGCGAGGCATCACTCAGAGCCACTTGAGGTTGTGATCATGAGTCTAAAATGAGACCAGTCATGGGGCGCCTGGGTGGCTCAGTTGCTTAAGCATCTGCCTTCAGCTCAGGTCATGATCCCAGAATCCAGGGATCAAGTCCATATCAGGCTCCTTGCTCAGGAGGGAGCCTGCTTCTCCCTCTGCATGCTGTTCCCCCTGCTTGTGGCTCGCTCATTCTCTCCAAGAAATAAATAAATCTTTAAAAATAAAATAAAATGAGGCCAGTCAGTATTACTTTTTTCCAGCATCTGATCTTCTCTTACCACATTAGAAGTTTTCAGCTTTCAATGAATGGAGTTAATACTGAGTTGACAGGGGCACCTAGGTGGTTCAATGGGTTAAGGCCTCTGCCTTCGGCTCAAGTCATGATCCCAGGGTCCTGGGATGGAGCCCTGCATCCAGCTCTCTGCTCAGCAGGGAGCCTCCTTCCCCCTCTCTCTCTGCCTGCCTCTCTGCCTACTTGTGATCTCTCTCTGTCAAATAAATAAATAAATCTTTAAAAAATAAATACTGAGTTGACATTACATATACAAAAGACATTTTTCAATTTGCTATTTCTCTGTTAATTGGACTTCACGCTAGAATTTATTAAAGTTAAGCACTTTAGATAACAGCAAAGACTAACACATCCTGGTTCAGTTTTTCTGTCCAAGGTAATTAGAATAAACAAGGGTTTTATTTTAGTGCTATTATTTCTCTTGAGGATAATGTTGCTGAATAAAGAAGGATGTGAAACTGACTAGTTTTGAATCTTTCCATCTACATATTATTTTTGAAAAGGAGGAGATTAGAAGTAAATGATAACTTCCTTAAGGATCTGGTATTCTCTAGAAATTTCTGGAATTCTGAATTATGCTTAGTCATCCATTCAGTCATTCAACAAGTATTTTCTCAGTATTTCCTCTTTCACCAGTTACAGGAAAAACAAAACTAAAGTAAATATGATTCCTACCTTGAAATACATCACAGGCATCTGGATATTACACTGTTTTTAGAAAAGGCAGACATACTTTTATCTGAACCAATTCTTTTAAAAGAAATTGGTTCTAGTAGTATCACATAACATTAACACTGGTAAAGAGAGAATGTTATGAAATTTGTAAAATAAAAAGGACGCATTAATAAGTTTCATACATTACATACAAAATCTTTCTGGCAGGGCCTCTGGTTTTTTAACAGTGAACGGTGTGCTCCTGAAGACTGCTTGTCACAACTACAATCATGTGCTTCATGGAATCTTTTTTTTTTAAGATTTTATTTATTTATTTGACAGAGAGAGAGATCACAAGTAGGCAGAGAAGCAGGCAGAGAGAGAGGGGGAAGCAGGCTCCCTGCTGAGCAGAGAGCCCGACATGGGGCTCAATCCCAGGACCCTGAGATCATGACCTGAGCCAAAGGCAGGGGCTTTAACCCACTGAGCCACCCAGGCACCCCAAGCTTCATAAAATCTTAATGAGAATATGCTATTAGAGTCTTCAGATTTTTATACTTTCCTTTTTGAAAAGTCTTTCAAAGAATTGACAATTTTGTAAACCTGGCAGTGCTTGTGTTTCAGACCTCCATCAAGTCCACGGGCAGAAGCTGGGTCCTTTGGCTGCAGGACACACAAATGGACAGTGTGTGGCAATGTTTAAATGCTGCCGCCACACTTCTACACATTCATTGATTGCAAGCGCATCTCAGGACTATATTTTTCTATTGCTCTGTCACAGTTTGTTTGCCAAATAGAATATGGGAAACAAATATGCAGTTTTCTTGCACAATTCTTAAAAAATGGTCAAAAGGAACGCCACTGTTGAAGAAAGGAAGAAGCACAATTTAGTCCCTGAACATGGCTCTCTGGAGGTTGTTGTTACTGGGGGGAACCTTAGTTTGGTCAAAGGATTATTTCCACTGAAAATTCTGAAAGATCAAGGTTCTTATTGGTTCCACAATACTTAAAAAATAAAAACAAAAGATGAACGAGCTATCAAATCACCAAGGTTTCACTTATATAACTGTAATTACACATAAAAAATTTGACAGTGAATTTATTTTTCCAGGGCTTTTCAATTAGGAGCATTATTTGAATGAAAGAGAACCAACCTTTTCATTATTTAAAACTGAAATTTATTTCATAGATTTTTTTTCTCACGGAGTACATAAAACAATGAATTTGACACCACCCCCAAAATATAGGGGAGAGGGTGTGTACCTTCCTTGGTATCCTGCACATCTTCAGGTGATTAATATCTTCACTCAAAGGGACTGATATCAGACTAGGTTGCTTAAACACAGAAATTTATTTTTTTCACAGTTCTGGAGGCTGGAGGCTCAAGAGCAAGGTGCTAGCAGGGTTAGTTTCTGGTAAGGCCTCTTCCTAGCTTGCAGACGGTTACCTTGTCACTGTGTACTCACATGGCCTTTTCTGTGTGCATGTGTGCTCCTGGTGTCTCCTCCTCTTCTAATAAGGACACAAAGTCTTACTGGATTGGGGCCCCACACATATGACCTCATTTAACCTTAATGGCTTCTCTGAAGACCCTATCTTCAAATATAATCGCATTTGGGGTTAGGGCTTCAACATATGAATTGGGAAGGGGGATACATTTCAGTCCATAATAGTACTTATTAACAGACTTTATGTAAACTGGGGCGCCTGGGTGGCTCAGTTGGTTGGGTATCTGCCTTTGTGATCCCAGGGTCCTAGGAGTGAGCCCTGCCTTGGGCTCCCTGCTCAGCACAAGGTCAGCTTCTCCCTCTGTCCCTCACACCTCTCTCTCAAATAAATAAATAAAATCTTTAAAAAAATAAAAGATTGGGGCACCTGGGTGGCTTGGTGGGTTAAAGCCTCTGCTTTTGGCTCAGGTTGTGATCTCAGGGTCCTGGGATCAAGCCCCGCATCAGGCTCTCTGCTCAGCGGGGAGACTGCTTCCGCCTCTCCCTCTGCCTGCCTCTCTGCCTACTTGTGATCTCTCTCTGTCAAATAAATAAATAAAATCTTTAAAAAAAAATTATAAAAGTGGGCAATTCTTAGGGTACCTGGGTGGCTCAGTCATTAAGCATCTGTCTTCGGCTCATGTCATGATCCCAGCATCCTGGGATCGAGTCCCATGTCAGGCAGAGAGGCAGGCAGTCAGAGAGGGGGAAAGCAGGCTCCCTGCTGAGCAGAGAGCCCGATGCGGGGCTTGATCCCAGGACCCTGAGATCAGGGCCTGAGCCAAAGGCAGAGGCTTTAAGCCACTGAGCCACTCAGGCACTCCGAATTGTCCACTTTTAAATGGAGGGCCTGTTAAACAATCCAGTTGTCGTGTAAGAGAGCCCTCAACTCCCAGACTCTGGTGATCACCGTCAACAGTGATGGGGCTCCGAGAATTTGCCTGGTAAGCTACTTCTAGTAATTCCTTAAATCAGTAAGGAAAATTAAACTACACTTAGATGAGGAAATTTCTACCATGTTGGTAGATACCAGGGCAACTCTATTTACATCACACCCATCATTATACATGAAACTCCACCATTATACACGAAGAACTTGGAGTAATAAAAATATCTTAGCAGTGGAAGTTTTTAGTCAAGTTCAAAGAGTTCCTTTACTGGCATCTATAACTGTTACCCTTGGCCCTTTCTCTGAAAGTCATACCTTTCTATTATGTGATATTGCCCTTGTGAATTTCCTAGGTAGAAACCTACTTTCTATATTAGGAGGCCACATAAAATTTTCCTCAGGAGAAATAGAGTTTTCAGACTCATCAGACATTGAAGCATTATGTGTTCTCCAAGGCCAAATTAATTGTCCCGAGGAGACTATTAAATTCGATGGAAGTGTAGATGCCATAGATGTCTCTGAAATCCTTGACACTCTGTGGGCCTCTTCCACAGATGTGGGAAAAAATCAGAAGTACCCAAACCATTAAAATTCTGATTGATCTTTCTAAACTGCTTCCTCCATATCCCTTAAAACCCGAGGCCAGAAACCAGAAAGAGCTCACTCCTATAAAGGAAGATTTAATAAGTCAGACTTATTCCATCCCAGTCCTTGTAATACTCCTGCCTTGCCTATGAAGAAAGCCCATTGATGGGGATGGAGATTTGTGTAACACCTTAGAGCCGTAAGTAAGATTGTGATACTGAAGGTTCCAGTGGTAATGCAGTGAGTTCAGCTCTGTCCATATACACTAAAATAGGAGAAAGACAGTGTAGAAGAAAGTACAATCCACTAGGTGTGCCACTTGCCCTTCACATCATTATTTTATTGCTAGCTAGCTCCTATTACCCATCAGTCTCTTTTATAATATAAATAATAATTTTTAACTTTTGATAATGGAAAACTTCAGGCATATACAGAAGTATATATTGCAGGATAAGAGACCCTCACTTACTCATCATGTAACCTCAACAACTATCAACACTTGGTCGATCTTGTTTTATCTATACACATATCCAGTCATCTTTCTCACTGGATTATTATTATTATTTTTTGAGAGAGACAGAGAGCATGGGGGAGAGGAGGAGCTGAGGGAGGAGTAAAAAGCAAAACCACACACACAAAGACTTAGCCATATACTGCCAGTTAGCACCAGTGCCTACAGGAGAGCAAAGCCAACAAAACCCTGCGCCTCTATCCGGAAAATGTCTAATAACTTGCTAAAGTTCAAGTTTCCAACTCTAGTTATACTATGGTTACCACCCAGGCCAGTGGGATACCAAAGCCAACTTTTGCAACAATGCTATCCAGAAAATTCTTAATATCTTACTAAAGTTTAAGTTTGCAATGTTTTAAAGTTCAATCCATGTGGATAATGGAATGAGAATTGAAATGGAAGCTGGATATGGGTGAGTCCCAGTTCTCAATTTATTCCACTATGTCCAAAAGCAAATCACATAAAACTTGGCTCCTGTTCCCTCAGAGGATGACTATGACAGCTCAGTTTTCTTCAAGCTCTAGGTCTCTTAAGTCTTTAACAAATTGACTTTGAGTAACACTGACTCTTGGTGGAGTTGGAAGAGAAAGCTTAATTTCTCTTTACAGAGTTCACTGCAGTTAAAAATGCTCTAAGAATAAGGTTGAGATATAGTAGCTGTGACAGTTTCTCAGACTTCCCTTGTTTTTGATGGACAGGTTTGAGTAACTGGTCATTAACAAAATGGCCACACAGGGCAAAACTAGACCCAGGGTTTTTGTGACCAGTGTGTTGTCTAAATACTAACTCCAAAGGAATTCAGAAATCTGCCACTGGCTCACCCATTTTTGTTTACAGGGTTAGATTACAGCCCAGTATATTCTCACAGGAAAAACTCTGGGAATTGCTTCAAGAAGCCATTGACTTATTTATTTACTTATTTTGCTCTTTATATTTATCTCTAGAAGCATGTTTGGTGGGCTCCTCAAAATCTTAGGTAGGGACTTTCCAATATATTTCTTGAAGTCATTTTTTAAAAAAGGTATTTATTTATTAATTTGAGAGAGAGAGTGCACGAGCGGGGGTAGGGGCAGTGGCAGAGGGAGAGGGACAAGTAGACTCCCCTCTGAGCACAGAGCCCAAGGTGGGGCCAATCCCAGGACTCTGAGATTATGACCTGAGCTGAAGTCAGATGCCCAACTGACTGAGCCACCCAGGCGCCCCTTGAAGCCATTTTTGAGCACCTTCTGGACTCACTATCATGTTAACAGACAGGTAAAAATCAGGTAGTCTAGGAACATAGGCACCAAGAAAAATTTTAAGTTCTTCTATAATTTTAATTTGGTCCTTTTTAGGGTTTGGAAGATCACTTACAATAGCTCAAAGTTTGGCTTGAGACCAGAGTTTAAATTCTCCTGAGGCTAGGATCCCTGGTACATTAGAAGGTCTTATCTTAAAGGACAGCTGATATTTAGGGGGTTTGGAGGGAAAGGGCAAAAGATCGAAGTGGTTAGTGGGTTCAGAATAATCGGGTAGAGGAGGATAAAGAGGAGCAGAGGGATTTGCTGGAGGTTGCTCAAGTCACTCGTGTCAGTCAGAGTTTTGGTCTTAAGTTTTTCATTGGTTTATTGTAATGATTCCTCTAGAGAGTCTATTTTAGAGTTGTTTTGTCTTTTGGAGGCCTCTATACCAATCAAGGAATACATTCCGCTGTTTTTACAAGGTTCAGGATCATCTTTTTCAGGGTACCCCTAAGGTGGACTATCTTAAATTTAAGTTAAAGGTTCCCCAAAGTGGCCACTGAAATTCCAAGTTATCCTATGCAGAATGCGCACATTTCTCCAAAAAGGGACAAGATCCTGGTTGGTAAGTGGATATACATATAGGAAGCAGGAGTTTTTGAAAGAAGTGCGTAAAGGATTTTAGACCAACCAGAACGAATCTTTTGCCTTAGATTCTCTAAAATGGCTGTATCTATAGGGATCCCGAGAATTTTACCTCTATCTAGAAACCCAGGGAATCATGGGTTTTTCTCCTCTTACAAACAGAAGGGTAAAGAAGAAGGTTGAACAAAACACAGACAGACACAATAAAGTCCGAGAGCTCAAAACATAAAGAGAATGTAGCTCTGATCTAGGAGACTTAGCCTGGAACTCCACAGTCAGTGAAAAAGCAGTGAGCACAACGGGCTCATTAGGTATTGGCATCTGGTTCCTCACCCACCTGGGGGCTCTTTAGGGGTCTTCTTCAGATCCCATTTTTGACAGCAGAAACTGTCAAAACTAAAACCAGATCAAATTAAAATGTTGAGTGTATTGTGCATACAAAAGAACAGTTGGCAACCTGGGAGACTTCAAAAATAGCAAGAAGTTCAAACCAAAAATGGCAAGACGTTCAAAGGGTCATTACAAGATGGCTTATAACCCGAGGACTGATAACTTTGCAATGATGCATTACTACAATGGATGTCTCACGATGCCAGGGAATTGGTTAAAAGTGATTATCTTAGGGGCACCTGGGTGGCTCAATTGGTTAAGTGTCCAACCCTTGATATTGGCTCAGGTCATGATCTCAGGGTTGTGGATGGAGCCCTGCATCTGGCTCCGGGCACAGCTTGGAGTCTGCTTAGGATTCTCTCTTTCCCTCTCCCTTTGCCTCTCCCCCTGCTCGCATGCATGCACTCCCTCTCTAAAATAAAAAAATTTAAAAAAAGTGATTGTCTTACACCATTTTAGTAAAACAATTTATGTTTTGTTTATAATTATCAGAGGCATTTACAAGACAGAGCCTAAACTAAATTTTGCTCACATTCATGAAATAAGCTAGATTAAGTTTTGCTTACATGGCTTACCTGGTTTTATCTGCCTGGGGGATTTTTAAGCCTAGTCTCCATTTTATTTTAACAGACCCAATTCGACCTACAAAACCCTTCCTTATTCCCTCAGCCAAAAGTAACTATTTGGTGGTTCTCTTTAGCAAAAGGTAATTGGTACCACAGTGGGGGAAAATCTCAAAGAGAATCTACTTAAAACAGGAACCAAAATTCCATACTTAAGAAGGATAAAAGGACTGACTGTAGGGACAGCCAATTTGGGACAAAGCTAAAACTGAAAAACATACACACACACACCATAATATAATAGAAAATAATTATATGTAAGTATTATTACTTAACATAAAAATATGTAAGACAGGTGTTTGCTTGAAAATGTATACTCCATTATTTATCTTTAAGTTACATATATGCCATTATTTAAATGGGACTAGTTAACATTGACAATTAGTAATAACAGGATTAATTAAATAATGTATGAGAAATATATAACAATATTTTATGCCTTTGTCTCCTCTGATGACATAATTAACTTTTTTAAACAATTGAGTAAATTTTAAAGGCTAACTTAATCTCTAGTCTTAAAAGGCAATATATGCGACTTTTTTTTAAGATTTTATTTATTTATTTCTTTATTTGACACAGAGAGAGAGAGAGAGAGAGAGATACAGTGAGAGAGGGAACATAAGCAGGGGGAGTGGGAGAGGGAGAGGCAGAATCCCCTGCTAAGCAGGGAGCCTGATTCTGGGCTTGATCCCAGGACCCTGGGATTATGACCTGAGCCCAAGGCAGATGCTTAAAGACTGAACCACCCAGGCGCCCCGTGACTTTTTTTTTAAAGATTTATTTATTCATTTATCCTACAGAGAAAGACAGAGAGAGAGTGTGAGCCGGGGAAGGGGTTGAGGGAGAGGAGAGAGAGAATCCCAAGCAGATTCCGCACTGAGCATGGAGCCCGACTCTGGGCTTGATCCCACAAACCATGAGATCATGACCACAGCCGAAACCAAGAGTTGTACAGTCAACCAAAGGCACCCCCAAAATATGTGACTTTTTAAAAGGAGAACATAAATACAATAAGATGAACTAAACGGATGTTGCTATATTTGTTAAAAATGACAATGGCATGTTTCTTTCTGTCTCATAATACAGGATACTTTTACTCTTTCTGTTCCTTTTCCAGTAATACTTCTGTGAACTGCCTGCAGCCCTTAGGACATCCTTCTTTTCTTTTATGTAGCAGTAAAACTGAATACAGACAAATATAAAATTCTCTTTAACTTGCAACTGTGCTCTTACCAAGCCCACATTACATAGATTGCTGGTGTCAGTCCAATGTGATAACATCAACTGAATCAGCGTCTCGGCACAAACATTTGAGCATGGATTACTTTGGATTTTACTTACGAGCAACAGCAGGTTTTTAGACTTGTAGGAATTTGTTTCCAGCTCTCCAAAAACGTTCATCCATGTTTTATCTATAGGCTTCTTTGGTAGACCAGCTGTTTGTCAATTAGGTCCTTTGCATCTATAAAGTCATCAGAGAGGTTGTTTGTGTCTCAAATGTCCATCATTTTTAAACATTCTGAAGCACATTGGATGTCGCTGTAAGTTCAACCTTTCTTTCTCAGGGAAAGTGGTTTTCAAACACAGACATATTTTGATTGTGATATTTAAATTGGATTCCAAATAAGTTTATCGTTCTAGGAAAGAAATGGAGAAAGTCTTGTTTAATTTAATTTGGTTGCCCTTTCCTGGCTACATTTGGTTCAGTTCTGAAGCAGTCTTCTTTCCAAAAAATGAGTCATTTCTTCACTGTATGAGTTTTTGTTGCAACTTACACACAACATCAAATAACTCAGGTGCAGGCAGTTTATCGTTTTCTAGGCCCCTGGTAGCTTTTTTAAAGATCAATAAGCAGGTCTGGAGAAACAGCATATAAATTTCTGTCATATTCTAATCCTTTTCTCCATTCTCATCTTCAACGTATTTCCAAATTAGAGAAGGACATTCATCTTTTCCCACACTTTGAAAATTAGATTTTACGGTTGACCAACATTTTAACATCTTTTCGATGGCTGGCAACAATGAAAACCATCTTGTAGGTGTATGTCTTGAGGTGTCTATCTCCTTCCATTTCTAAAAGTCAAAAGTCTCATTAAGTGTTTCCGCGTGTTTTCAGGAAACTGAAGTCACCAAAAACCTTCATTATGAAAGCCTCAATGTCACAAGAAAGCAAATCACATCCCTTTTTAGCAGTCTGTGGTGTACAAGGACATTTAGCAGATGAGAAGTTTTCTTTTTCTTTGGTAAAAAGTTTATAGACTGAATGGAATTTGCTGAAATTTACATCTGTACTATCTGCTGACTATGCAGATAGGTGAGCCAAATCTAGTTTGTATTGCTATTGTATTGTTTGCTTGATCTTTTATTTCTAAGGTTTCATTAAAATCTAAGGTTTTAAGATTTTCTAAGGTTTCATTAAAATCTTCATAAGGTTTCATTAAAATCTTCATAGCCATCAAGAAGACTATTTGAAACTTAATTTTTAAAAGCAAAGTACCTAAGAGCTAGGGGGAACATTTTTTATTGCCATGATACAACACATCACTTGATATACTGTAGAAAGCATGATTATTGGTAAGATCTGACAGAATCAGGTTTACGCTGTGAGGGGCCAATACAACTGTGATCAAAATTCCCCCCCTTTTATAAAGATTTTATTTATTTATTTGACAGAGAGAAATACAGCAAGACAGGGAACAAAGCAGGGGGAGTGCAAGAGGGAGAAGCAGGCTCCCTGCTGAGCAAGGAGCCCTCTGAGAGGGTCATCCCGAGCTGAATGCAGATGCTTAACGACTAAGCCACCTAGGCGCCCCCAAATCTCCCCTTTTGTTCACCCACAGAACATTTTAGTTGCAACCTCTGAATCAGGAAATGTAACTTTACCTGGTTTCATAGAGCAATCAAGGGAGCCAAAAGATAACGCATGTTCATTCGTGTGGTATGCCCACGCTAATTCAGCAGCTTTTTTTTTTTTTTTTTAAGAGAGAGAGAGAGCGCGCGTGCGAGCCTGTGAGGTGGCGGGTGTGTGGGCAAAGATAATTTTAAGCAGGCTCCACGCCCCGCCTAGAACCCAACTCGTGCTCTGTCCTGAGATCATGACCTGAGCCGAACTGCTATTTTTGATTGAGCACTGGTGTCTTTTTGGGAGATGAAGACACTTTTCATTGATTCAAAAGTACTTCCTTGTCTCATTCCAGACTAGTGGTGCTCAGTCTCCATGTTTTCATATCCCCTTCTCCACCATACCCAACCCCAAATTCTTTTCTCACAAATTGTGCAGTGTGCTCTCTTTGGATCATTTGCTGCCCTAATCCAGTTGTATGTGTCCTTCCATGTGTCATTAAAATAATACAGCCATTTAGTCTTCTTTTTTTGGTATTGTCTGGGTCATGCTGGTGTTGATATTGTACTCACTCTCATTTTCAGTATCTCAATTCTTAGAAAACATGGCACAATATTCAGAAAGTTAAAAATTAAACCAGCGCTATCTCCCTCCAAAGCAAAAGTGTGAACACTCATGATTAGACTGTTAACACTCATGATTAGAATTTAAGTTGCTCTGAGAGAATGCTACCATAGACACATTATTGTGAACCACAAATCATGGCTGCCAGCGTCAATGGTCAATAGAAGGCAGATAATCACCGGATTCATCTGTCACTAAAAACGATGTTGTCTTCCTTTTAGGGGGGAGCATAATATGGGTTTTGTAACTCCTCTCCGCCCCCAATCTATGGCACTCAGTGCTAAAACCAGGAATTTACAACCAGGAAGCATTTCTTGTAACATAGGACTTTCAGGGCCAGTCCCAATCGGGCTCTCTGCTGGACGGGGAGCCTGCTTCCCCCTCTCTCTCTGCCTGCCTCTCTGCCTACTTGTGATCTCTCTCTGTCAAATAAATAAATAAAATCTTAAAAAAAAACCAAAAAACAAAACAAGCACTCTAAAATATTCCAAAAAGGCTAAGAATGACAAATTAAGCATGTACTTTATTATAAAAGCAACATAAAGGTGTTTACTTATGTTTATAAAATACCTGGCAATCATTGTTAACTACAATAAATGTAAAAAAAAAAAAAAAAGGAGAGAAAAAAAAAGAGAGAAAGGAAAAGTTCATACCTTTCCACTCAGTCATTAGTTGACCTCCTAAAAGCTGAAAGCAAGGGGCGCCTGCGTGGCTCAGTCCTGAAGCTTCTGCCTTCGGCTCAGATCATGATTCCAGGGTCCTGCTTCTCTCTTTCCCGTTCCCCCTGTTTGTGTTCCCTCTCTCATTGTCTCTCTCCCTCTCTCAAATAAATAAATAAAATCTTAAAAAAAAAAAAAGCTGAAGACAAGATTTGTTATAGGCTGCTCAGAGCTGCTAAGCTAACCTTAAGTCGTTAATAAGCATTAAAAAGGTTCTACGAAGAATTGCCTCAGTATATGTCCCCCCCCGCCCCGAGCCATTTAACACTCATAATTAATCTTTAGCCCTGAGGATTAAGAACTATGTCCATTTAAAAATAGGCTATATGGATTGTATTGTCCAGTTTTGCCTACTAATCAGCTAATGCCCCTCCAAAAGCACAAAGCTACAGATGTTATGCATCAAAAGAAATCAAAGAAATCAAACGACGTAACCTTGGTTCCTAGCTTACTCAAATACTGTAGCTTCATACGCAAAAAAGGTGAACCTTGCGTCCCTCTTCACGACAAATGACCCATGCAACCTTTAACTTAAGCAAAACGGGATTCTGCTCTGCGATCTCTTCCTGGATCTGCTCCTCCAACCGCTGCGTTCTTTCGGGTTCGGGGACGCCCGACTCGAGCCGTTGGAGCGGGACCGAGAGTTCTGAGCTGGCGAGCCTGGCCACAAGTCGTTCAAGTAGGCAAGACTTCACTGCTTCCGGCTTTTGAAAAGGGTCACTTCCCCAAAACCCAGATTGTCTCCTTAACAGCGGCTCCAACCCGGATGACCTTCCCGCGAACGGGATATTTGGCCTCTTGAAACATTTGTGGCCGTCCCAACAGCCGGAACGACCCTGGCAGCCAGTGGGCAGAGGCCGGGGATGCAGATAAACACCCTAATGTGCATAACAGACAAGCCCTCATAAACAGAATTATCTGGCCTTTCCCCAACGGGAAAAAAGGCCAAGTCCCAGAAGAGGGTCAGCGCTCCGGGATTCGGACTGCACCGCACCCCCTACGCTCACCCCGGACCTCCCCGCCTCCTGGGAGTGACTCCACCCCTCCTGGAGGCGGAGCTACATCGAGGGCGGGGCCAGGCGCTGAGAAAATAAACAAGACTTAAAAACAGAGCTGGGGGGGCGGGAACATGGAACCACTTTCGCACCACGCAGGACCGGGCACTTTTCCTGTCACCCCGAGATAACTGAGGAGCCGACCGCAGCACTAGAACACTTACCATCTCACACTGGACGGATACAAAGGCCCAACAGACGCCTTCCTTTCAAAGGAAGAGCGACTTGTCACACCTCCCCTGAAGAGTGCGCTCAGCCTATCACTTCCGACGCGCAGACGCGGACTGAGCGCCGCAGACAACCCAGCTGCCCGCCCGCTCCGGGAGCAAGCGCAGACCTCGGCGTGGTGGGCGTGGCTCCCTCTGGCCCTCCCTCCGCTCTCCTCCCTCCCCGCGCCGCGGCCTCAGCCCCGCTCCCCGCATGCGCGACCGAGCTCCGGGGGCGGTCCTGTTTCATCCGGGTACCCGGTGGCCGGTGGCTGTTTTGTTTTCTTGGCTGAAAACTAGGAGAAAGTGAGGCGGCCCCGCGCAGCGCGACACCGGGCTCGGGACCGACTGCACGGGCGGAGCTGGACGTAAATGCCAGGCGGGAGTGGGAGAGGGGGTCGCCGCCACAGCCGAGAGGGCTCGGGCCCGGGGCTGTCTGTCGGGCGGGTGCTGACAGGGTCGTTATCTCCACGTTCTGGGATGGGAGGTTGCGGGCTCCGGCTGTGTCTCCCTGGCCACTTCTTCCGGGACGGCCGCGTGCGGACTCTGCCGGGCTGCCGGACAGCATCCCTCCCCGGGACGTCCCGGGATCCGTGGAAATCACCGAGGTCCCCTCCTTGAGGGTTGGAGAAACAGATTCCGAGAGGGAGTGTCACCCGTGGGTTCCCTTTGGGGCGGGGGTGGCCGAGTTAGAACGAGTTCCCACATCCTTTCAGCCCGCGTCCACTCCAGACCTGGAATCCCGGGCCTGGGGGCGGGCTTTGCCAGGCAGGGGGTGGGTAATACACTCAAGAAAAATGGACTCGGATGGTTGGGGCGGGGGCATAGGGATGAATCGAAAGTAACACACCCTGGATTGCGCTTCCTCCCAGGGAAAATTAAAGGTGAATTTTCAAAACTGGGCTTGTCTCCAAAGCGTATTAGCACTGGTTATAATCACAGGTGTTAATAGTTAATGCTTAAAAGGGATGTTACGATTGGACTCCCTGCTCTTTTTTAGAATATTACGGTTTTTGGCCAATCAGGATTGCTGACTACAAAGTAGCTTAACAGACGGATTCGGGTTCTCTGTAGGAATTTGGGTGTGTCTTGATAATTAGCAAGTTATACGTAATTCAGGCTTTTTCAGTACTCTGAAATAGAGATGGTTTCCGGATATGTCTTAGGCCAGGTCTGTAAAACCGGGCTCCGAGGAATGCTTTATGTAATTTGTTAGGTCGGCTGTGGTAATTCATATATGGTAATTCAGCAGTGGATTTTTTTTGTTGTTGTTGTTCCGAATTAATACTAGCTTCAATTTTGTGCTTTCTTTTGGCTGGAAGGCATCTGTTAGAATCAGAGACAGAGATATTAAAATGAAATGGGTGTTCTTTATATAGAAATGACACCAAAAATCAGGATTGGTTCTGGAAAAAATAATGAAGTGAGAGGAAATGATGTGATTAGAAGACCTGCAGTGCAGTGTCTAATTTCTTAATCTGAGTGTGAAGAAACACATGTTCTATGATAAAATGTGTAATTTCCCAAGACAAATATTTTTTCATCTGAGTGCATGCTTTAACTGAGAGCCGAAGTTTTTTTTTTTTCTCTCCTCCATGTTAGTGCTCCTGGATTGTAAATGTTAAAATCACATAATAACTTCGTTTGGAATTAAAATTAACAACCATTATAAAATTTTTCCATATTTGGATACCCACCTTTGTTCATATTTCGTAAATATACCAAAACTATCTTTTAAATTAAAAAAAACTAAATGAATCCAAATTTTGTTCTCCAAGGTTTTAATGTGGAAATTGATCAAAAATTAAATCAAATGTTCTGAAAAAGTATATGTAGCCAAGATAAAGTATTTCACTTTTATTAAATTATTCCTGAACTGTTAATTATTTTCTAGGAACATAACTCATGTTTGAAGCAAGTAAATAGAAGTACTTTAATGGAGTTGATTTTTTTTTTTTTTAAGTGACTTGAAAAAAATGTCTGGATTTCTAGAAGGCTTGAGATGCTCAGAATGCATTGATTGGGGGGAAAAGCGCAATACTATTGCTTCCATTGCTGCTGGTGTTCTAGTAAGTGTCATTGATAATTTGGGCCTTCATTATTTTGTTGTGTTTGTTTTTGTATGTTTTGAATACTGTATGATGTTTTTAAATATGTACTATTTATTTTATCTTTGACCACTGAATTTATTTTAATAAACATTGATGTTTTGTTTACGAATTAGAGTTACTCCATTTTAAGAGTTGACATTACGGTTTGAAAAATGATTAATAGAGTGATTCGTTTTCTTTAAATGCATGTTAAAAATGGTATATAAGATAGTATGCTTTATACATTTATTCATTATATGGATAATGCCTCCTTTTTGTTAGTATATTAAGATACCAGGAAGTGTTTAAGAAAGAAACAGGTCAAAACCAATGGCGAGATAGGATTGTATTTTTTCATAATCCAGAGTTAGCTTTCTTCTCAATCTCATTAAAAAGCAAAACAAAAGAAAAAACCACACAGGAAGCTCATTAAAGTATATTGCCTAGAAGTAATTTGCAGTATAAAATTTTTATTTACATTGCAAATCCCTCAAGGCATCTGATACTTGTGTTTTATACTCTTATGTTGTCATATGCTCTAAATAGTGGATTTTAAATAAACAAAAATCTAAGTTTAGGGGCGCCTGGCTGGCTCAGTCAGTGGACCATGCAACTCTGGATCTTTGGGTTGTAAGTTCAAGCCCCATGATGGGTATAGAGGTTACTTAAAAATAAAATCTTAAAAAAAAAAATTCATTAGAAAGGATCTCTTCATTTAAATACCTTGCTTTCTTTTTAGCTAGTAAGATATGAAATTACTGTAATTTCTCATTAGTGTTACTTTTTTACGTCTGTTTTAGTTTTTTACAGGCTGGTGGATTATCATAGATGCAGCTGTCATTTATCCCACTATGGAAGAGTTCAACCACTCATACCATGCCTGTGGTGTTATAGCAACCATAGCCTTCCTGATGTAAGCATCATTGTTCATGACACTACTTAACATAGATTGTCACAAAATAAAAATGTCTTCATATTGTTCAGTAGAGTTCATATTTTTCAATGTCATCAGTGTATTAGACATGGTTTAGAAGTCAGCTTGCAGAGGACTTATAAAGAAAAGCAACAGTTCTCTTTTCTAGTCTCCCTTCTAGCTCTCGTCTCCCACTTCTATCCCCCAGCTTCTCTCAGCTCTCCTTTTATTAGCTACATGTATGTAGCTTTTATGTAGCTCCTTATGAGCTACATTGCTCATGTTGCAACTTTACTTTTAGGTCAGAAACCATGTACTTTGTCTAAGTGCTTTGTCTAAGTTTTTATTCACTTATCCAACAAATATTCATTAAGCTTTTATATTCCCAGGCTCTGGTCTAGGTACAGGAAATATAGTAGTGAATAAAACAGGGAAACATGCATGCACTTACAGAATGTATACTCAAATGAGCGAGACAGATAGTAAGCAAAGACAAATAAATTATGTATATAGCATGCTAGATATCAGTAAGTATTTCAGAGAAGGGAGAGAGTTGATGTCAGCAGGAAGTACAGAAATTTTAAATAGAGTCAAGGAAGGCCTCACGAAGAAGGCGCTGTTCTAGTAAAGACTTGGAGAAATGAAGGAGCTGACCATGGGCAGATATAAGAGAGGATCATTCCAGACCTATGGAACAGCAAGGACAGAGAGGCTCCATGACAAGAAGACCAGGATGGCTGGAGTAAAGGGTCAAGGTCATAAAAGCCAGAGAAGACTGGCTTTATGAGTAGACTAAAGAGAAATGAGAACAAAATGTGCCTCATGATTCTGCTTTTTTGCATGAGCAGATGCTTTTGTTAAGAGCATTTTTGGGCCAACTAAGGAACTTGAATGAGGTCTGAAGAGTAGATGGTGGTACTGGATTATTGTTAACTTCACAATTTCGATGGTTGTATCGTAATTCTGTGGAACTATCTTGTTTGTAGGAAATACATACACATTTCTGGGGTTACGGGGCATCAGTTTAGCAACTTTCAAATGTTTCAGAAAAAAAATTTATTTGAACTATACTTGATAACTTTCCTGTAAGTTTGAGATTATATACGAAACTAGTAATGTCAGAGAACAAATAAGAGATTGTTCATTTCAGAATGTGCCTGATAGTGGAGACTGACAGGGCAGGTCATGGCTGTTTGACAGAGGGCTATAAAGTCTATTCAGATAGCTTAGCAAGGAAAAAATAGGAGCAAAGAACCACTAACCTAAGAACATCTGCATTTTTTTAAAATATGAAACTTGTTTTAAAATGTATTTATTTTGTTTACCAAATAATGTGGTTGATACAGAGGTCACTGAACGTAATTTTGAGTATTGTGATTATTCAAAAACTTAGAATTGAATGAATAAATTAAGACTTCATATTATTATTTAAAAAGTCAGGGTGCATGTAGTCAATATGTTTATTGGGCACCTACTATGTGCTAGGCACTGAAAATAAAAATAGGAAATAAAATAGACACAGCCCTTGCCCTCATGAAGCTTCCATTGTAGTGGTAGACACACCCACACACACCCACAATTGAATGGATATGTATATATAGTATGTATAAAGTTCTATTAACTTTTTAACTTATATTGTGAACATTTTCCCATGATATTTAAATTTTTGAAAGGATACTTCTAAAGAAAGTAAGGCTATCTCAATTTAGGATGGTACTCCGTGAGAGTCATCAAAAGACTTCCTATGTTTGGAACCCGTATCAGGGATCAAAAAACAAGATTTTACTGCTTGAATCACTTTGATAATATCTTCAGAGCAAAAAGTTACTGTTTTGCTTATTATATAATCATTTCTCCAAACATTGGACATTAGTACAGAATTATCACAAGAAATTCATACCAAAGCCAATTTTAAGGAGATTTTGGATTGTCTCGGGACCTTTCTCTCTCTCTGTTTTGTCATGCATGCATGTTACATGTTGAGTATGTCCCATGTGTATAATAAATGGAAAGCTAGGTAGGACCAAGCAAAAGATCGTTCCATCTCAGCAAGAAGTGATTTTGAGAATTTCACTCTCAAATTTTAACAAGCGAGACATAATTTTGAAAAATTATCTCTCAAATGTTAACCAAGCATCAGAAATCACCTGAAGGATTTGTTAAAAGTTAAATTGCTGGGCCCCATACTCACAGTTTCTGCCTTAGTAAGTCTAGGGTGGGGCTGGGGAATTTTCTTTCTAATCAGTTCCCAGGTGATGATTCTGCTGGTCTGGGGACTATCACCACTGCTTAGAGGGTATCTGGTTGAAGGTACTTGCTTAAGTTTACATGAACCCATTACTCAAGACTCATTAACCTTAAATTTGGAGACACTCTAGTTTATTGTACCTGGTAATTTGATGTCATGGCTATTTTCTCTTGGAGTCAAGGACCGTGATATCTTGGCTTTATTTTATTCATACAGGATTAACGCAGTATCAAATGGACAAGTCCGAGGTGATAGTTACAGTGAAGGTTGCCTGGGTCAAACAGGTAAATAGGTGTAAACAACATCTAACTATATATCCTTAAAAGTGAGAATTATACATGGCAGGGCCACCTATCTAATTCTTTCAGATCAGAGATACGATGGAAGTATATCTAGAGCAGAAGTTATAGGTTTCAAGGCATAAGGTACAAGTCATGTTTAATCTACGTTGGTTGTAGAGCGCAGTGTACAGCGTCTTGAGTTTATAGCCCTGTGCAATAATACGTAGATAGAAGTGTATACAGTATAAACCAAAGGATACAATAAAGGATACATGTGCAAAATAGACTTTATAGTACCTTAGGCTTTACCATATAAATATTTTCTTCTCTTTTTTGCCAACTTTATTTGATTGGATTGGCATTTTTAAATAGTTTAGAATCGTCGTAATTTCGGTATGTTTTCAAATATACATAAATAGACATAATATACATATGTATACTTGAAATATACATAAATAAACATAAAATTTACCATCTTAGCCATTTTTAAGTGTATAGTTCAATAGTGTTAAATACATTCACATTACTGTGTAACCAACGTCCAGAATTCTTTTCATCTTGCAAAATTGAGTAAATAATAGAATTTTGGTGCTTAGGTTCACCAAATCCCTTCCTCCTCAATTGAGCAGCTCCCCTCCCCTCGCCTCCATTGCCACGTACCTGGGTGAGGTAGGCTGAGTACAGGATGTGTGTGGCACAGCTTCTTCCAGAGTCCAGCTTACACAAAGACTTGAGGGGACATTGATTCAACAATTTAAATGATAAACTTATATTACATCCATACAAAAAATAAATAGGCAAAATTCAAGTGACTTTTTTTTCTTTTTCTTTTTTTTTTTTTTTTTTTTTTTTTTTAATTTGACAGAGAGAGAGAGAGAGATCACAAGTAGGCAGAGAGGCAGGCAGAGAGGGGGAAGCAGGCTCCCCGCTGAGCAGAGAGCCCGATGCGGGGCTCGATCCCAGGACCCTGAGATCATGACCTGAGCCGAAGGCAGAGGCTTTAACGCACAGAGCCACCCAGGCGCCCCTTTTTCTTTCTTTTTTATTTTAATGAAACAGGAGAAACTTCAGTAGTCAGCCCTGATCTATGCTTTCTTTGGTTCACTCTCTTTGTAGATGAACTGAAGTAGAAGAGATACAGAAACACTAATCTGCCATAATCGTAAACTATAAACAAATAGACGAATGTTAGCAGTTAGTGTTGATAATAATAAGCCAGTAATAGCGAGGGCTAGGACTAGAATATGGCCATCACATCTCTAACTAAAATTTGTTAGCTAGCACAGCTTGGGGGATCCAGAGCCAGTTGTATTTAAGACCACATCTGTGACTGTCAGCTTATTATTTCTTAACTATTGTTTTGTTTCACGTTTTGGAGATGAAATCAGAAATTAAATATAGCATTCTGTTTGCCTTATTGAAAAAGGCAGTGTTTTTATTAAAAAGTACTTATGCTAATTAAGGAAACTCATCTCAATTCATTTTAGGAAGTCTAAGGACTGTTTATTTTATAGCAAATCATAAATATTTTATAAATGTGACTTGAAATGTGTTTTTCCTCCTCTGTTAACATGATTTTAATGAGGCTTTCCTAGGTGCCAGTCACAATAACTTTGAATTTATTTCACTGCCTGACTTACCTGAAAGTGAAGTATGGTAGTATGTTTAGATTCACATATCACTGAATATGAATTTTTTGTTAAGTATACCTATGTTATTGCTTGGAAGTTCTCTTGGAGGAGTTTAAGTTTTGGAGTACAATTTCTAAAAATATATGGAGAATGAGCCTGTAAATATGTTGAAACATATTTTGTGAGATTTTTATAGGATGGTTGAGGAATTTTTCTCAGTATACATATTTAAGGAGATTAATTATAGGCACTTAGAATATACAGACCAGCCAACAAGAAAAAGGCCAACGTCTGCACTCATGAAAGATACTCAACACATCTTCCATTCTTATTTTAGACTTTAAATGGCAACTACACATTTTTTCTGTTTTGGTTTTTGCTTTCCTTTTGAAAAGTTAATTGAACTGACTGCTGCCATATGAGAAACAATTCTGCTAAAATGTTATTTCTTTTAAGGTGCTCGCATTTGGCTGTTCATTGGTTTCATGCTGGCATTTGGATCTCTGATTGCATCTATGTGGATTCTCTTTGGTGGTTATGTTGCTAAAGGTAAGAGAAAACAGTTTACGTTTTACTTCTGATGGAATACTGAAGTTGTGCATAGGGTTGGTTATTTCAGAGTAAAGCTTTTTTTCATACAAATGGGTCAGCTACTAGCTACTAGCATTTATGCCTGGTAACTCCCTTCACCCTATCAGTATTTTGTTTTGTTTATTTGGTATGTTTTTACTATTTCTTTCTTCTGTATTTTTTCTTCTAATCTAGAGCCTGGAAGTAATGGGACGCAGCTCCAAACCTTGCTTCTCTTTGGCTTCCAAAAACCTCAGAAGCAGAATATATATGTTCTCTAGCTATTTGGCAAGTTTTGATTTGATGAATGATATCCCTGCAAGGCTCTAACATCCTAGAATTAAAGTGTATTGAGCTAAGCCTCCCTCATACTATGACATCATCTCCTTTTAGATAGAAAGTAAATTAACACTTCACGTGCATCTGCTGTATAAGGCCAGTGTAAAGCAAGGCCTGCAGGAAAAGGCCTGCTTTTAGATCCCTGTTTGAAATTTCACCTTTACAGACCCCAGAAAAATATGAAAACCCGTACTGTTTCAGGTAAAATTGACTATGGTTCTTACAGTAAAAATATGGTATTAGTGATCTGCAAAAACTAGACCAGCAGAGATCTAATCTAGTCCATATTTTAACCCGTTATTTCTTTGAACAGAATGTAATTCTTCGATTAAAATCATGGGTTTCCTGAATTTTTATTAAGATCATTTAAGTCTTTTTTTTTTTTAAGATTTTATTTATTTATTTATTTGACAGAGAGAGATCATAAGTAGGCAGAGAGCCAGGCTAAGAGAGAGGGGGAAGCAGGCTCCTTGCTGAGCAGAAAGCCTGATGCGGGGCTCGATCCCAGGACCCTGAGATCATGACCTGAGCCGAAGGCAGAGGCTTAACCCACTGAGCCACCCAGGCACCCCAATCATTTAAGTCTTATAGACAGGAATGATAGGCACTTTAAATACGTATTTTTGTTACTGTTGCTTATATAATTTATTACTAAAGCCATGTTCCCAAAAATGTAGAAAAGAAAGAAACTATAATAATGTACTGCCTTTAAATGTTTTGGTATATTTCCTCTGGTCTCTTATGTTTTTGTGTAGTTATAATATAAATACGATTTTGAACCTAGGTTTTTGCATTTTACATGATATCCTAAGTAGTTCTCTTGCTGCTACAAAATCTTTATCACTATCATATTTTAAAAACAAAATGTTACTTTTTTATCTTGTGAATTCCATAGTACTCTTTCATTGTAGAATACTGAGAATATAAAAGAGCTCAAAGAAGAAAATAAAATTATTGATAATTCTCCTCTCCCAGATGCAAGTATTAATACAGAGCCCCTTTTTGTAGAAATGTGTTTATCTCACAAAATTTTTAGTTATTTTCCTAAAGACTTCTGGAGCCAGGTTATGCTTTGAGAATTTATTAGCAGGAGATCTATAATTTTATAAGTTGCCTTTCTATAGGATCCTTATGAACCATTCTAGTGGTAGTAGTTACATTGATGTGGAATAATTTAATCTGGCCTTGTAGTAGTGAAGCCTCTGCAAACCAGTTGTTATAGTAATCAGATTAATTTAGAACTATTCTGAGAAATAGTTGATAATTCATCTACTTACCATGCTTGGTTTGTCAATTAATGAGTAACCATTGACAGCTCCAGTAGTAGAAATTTATGAGGATTTCAACTTCAATCTGGGCTAAATTGGAAGAAAATGTTCCTCTGGCAGTCTTGCCCATCCTAGCTAATGGTTTCTCAGTCCCTCTAAATGTTCAGGTCAAAAACTGGGTGATTAAGACTTGTCAGAGATGATACTTCTCTTTCTCTTTTACCCCACATTCAGTCCATCAGCAAATCCTGTTGATTCCGCTGCTAAAATATATCCTGAATCCCACCACTTTTTTTTCTTTGAGAGAGAGAGAGCCCGTGGATGCGTGCTTGTCCACAACCAAGGCGGGGCAGGGAGAAGGAGCAGAGGGACGGAGAGAATCTTAAGCAGGCTCTACACTCCGTGCAGAGCCTGATGTGGGGTTCGATCTCACTACCCTGAGATCATGACCTGAGCTGAAATCAAGAGTTGGACCCTTAACCGACTGAGCTACCCACCACCCCTTTATATATATATATATATATATATATATTACTAATATATAAATAAATAAATAAATCTATCTATTTATTTATTTATTTATTTTTATTTATTTATTTATTGTTTATATTTATGTATGTATGTATGTATGTAATCTCTCCACCCAGTGTGGGGCTTGAACTTACAACCCCTAGATCAAGGGTCACTTGCTCTACCGCCTGAGCCAGCCAGGCGCCCCCCGAATCCCACCACTTTTTACCATCTCCGTTGCTGCCACCCTGGTTCAGTCTGTTAGTCTCTTGTCTGATTTCCTGGAACAGCTCCCTCACTGGTGTCTGTTCCTCCTCTTACCCCCTTTTGTCTACTCAGCTCGGCAGCCAGGGGAATCCTATTAAAATACGTCATTACTTTTCTGCTCAGAAGCCTTCAGTGGCTTCTCATCTCCCTCAGAGTGAAAACCACAGCCCTCCCTGCGACTGCAAGTCTCCGTATGATCTTCGCACCCCCCCCACCCCACCAACACGCCCCTCATTCTTCTCTGATCTGTGTCATTCTTTTCTCTCTGTCGCCCACACGGCCACTCCTCTCTATGCCAGCCCGCCCCCACCCCTGGCTTGCCGTGCTTGGTCTTCTGCTGCTTCTGCATGGGCCTGCCCGCCCTTCCTTCCTGTCCTTTGTCACTGTCACCTTCTCATGAGGTCTTCCTGGCGACTTGGATAAAATGTCATCATTCCCTTACCTTTTCTTGCTTTATTTTTTCTCCTCACTTACTTATTCTCTGCGTTGTTGAGCTTCATGAAGATGAAAAAAATTTTGCCTATTTTATTTACTGCCGTATTCTGAGCACATTCCAGTGCTGAACGTGGTATGTACTCGCTCAATATTTGTTAAATGAATGAAGGGAGCTATCACTTACTAAACCAGTGCTAGACTCTGTCACATGTATTATGTCATTTAATACTCAAACCAACCATGTTTACCAGAAAATTCAATTATGTAAGGCAGGAAACCTGCTGTTCACCAGTATATCAGAAACTAAATGTTTTGAGACCATAAACCTCTAATATTACAACTATTTTTTATAGAAAAAGACATCGTATACCCTGGAATTGCTGTATTTTTCCAAAATGCCTTCATCTTTTTTGGGTAAGTTTCTTTTACATTCTTTATCCTATTATTTTTATTTCTTTTTTTTTTTCCCAAGATTTTATTTATTTGAGAGAGAGTAAGAAAGAACATGAGCGGAGGGGAGGGACACATGAGGGGAAGGGCAGACGGAGAGGGAAAGGCAGACTCCCCACTGAGCAGGGAGCCTGATGGTTTGATTCCCAGGACCCTGGGATCATGACCTGAGCTGAAGGCAGACTCTTTCAACCCACTGAGCCACCCAGACACCCCTGAATTCTTTTTTTAATTGTTTATGTTACTATATTTGGTTGATTAATTTATCCTGTCCAGTGCCCCTCCCCCATGTTATATCATAAAATATGAAGAAGGAGACTGAGAAAGATATTTTAATACATGGGTTTGTTGTTACCAACCTTGGGAACATACACTGATTTTTTTTTAACTGCCACCACCTCCGCTTTAGTGAAGAACTGTGATTTGTGTAGATTTAGTTACATAACACTGACAGTGTTCATTTTAAAACTGTATTTCTAACAGTTGCTTTCAGTGAAAGCCTGCTTAAAACCTTTTCTCCTTAAAATTTTGTTTCTGAGTGCATTTTATGGTTCTTTCTATCTTTGGTGTTATTAGAACTTAGGCATGATATTTGAGGTATGCAGGAGAAGCCCTAACATTTTTTATCCTTCTGATGCAATGACAAATTAAAGGATTACTAAACCCCCTAAGAACCTTAATATTTTTATCTATAACCTTTTCTCATGTTCATTCTTTCCTGGATACTAAGGGCCTGCCCTTTTCCCTATGCTTAGCCTTCCACCCTTGCCACCACCACCCTCCCTCCCCACCCCGCCCCCAAAATCTTCTCTTTATTCTCTGCATCAGGGATTTTTTTTTTTAAGATTTTATTTATTGGGGCGCCTGGGTGGCTCGGTGGGTTAAAGCCTCTGCCTTCGGCTCAGGTCATGATCTCAGGGTCCTGGGATCGAGCCCCGCATCGGGCTCTCTGCTCAGCGGGGAGCCTGCTTTCCCCTCTCCCTCTGCCTGCCTCTCTGCTTGCTTGTGATCTCTCTCTCTCTCTCTCTGTCAAATAAATAAAGTCATTAAAAAAAAACGATTTTATTTATTTATTTATATAAAGAGAGAGAGTTGGGGGGGTGGGTGGACAGAGGGAGAGAGAATCTCAAGTAGACTCCACCCTGAGCGTGGAGCCGGAGCCCAGGACCCTGAGATCATGACCTGAGCTGAAACCAAGAAGTCGATGCCTAGCCTACTGCACCACCCAGGCTCCTGCATCAGGGATTCTTAACTGTCATCCTGTGGGTGGGGTTCTGAAGATGGGGAAGCACCAAACATTTCTGTAGCCAAGATACCGCTCTTTCTGCTTGTTTCTAGGAAGAGAGTCTATGGCTTTCATGATTTTCAAAGAAGTCCCTAATCCAAAAGAAGGTTAAAAAACTACTCTGTATTCTAGGACAGTCTATTGTAAGACTTCTCCTTTTCTGTCTCTTCCTACTGACCCCCCAAAACAAAGTCGAAGCCCCATATCTACTTGAGCCACTCATGAAATGCTCACAGTTACCCTTCGGTAACGTTCAGCAGTGGTCTTCAAACTTTTTCTTCCACCAGGAATTCTTGCAGTTTTATAAAATCAGTTTGGAAATAAGAAAAATGTGAATTTAGATATGGCAAGATATACAATGTCTTTGGGTCTTTCCTTGCATCCTGAAACTAATGGAGAAAACCCAAAGAGTTTAAACAACAAGAACAAAAAATTCAGCCACTATTTTTATGCAGAAAACAGTACTGATGAGAGTTTATTGAGCACTTACTATATGTGAAGCACCATTCTTAGTATTTTACCTGTATGCTCTCAGTGAACTCCCGTAACAGCTCTGAAGGTGGCCCCATGATTATCCCCATTTTATATGTGAGAAAGCAAGCACAGAAAAAATAGGCTCCTTGTTTGAGATCATGTGGCTAAAACTGAGACTGTCTGACTCCAGAGTTTAGGCTCTAGGATGAAGACGTTCGAGATTTGGGGTGAATTCAGTTGATGTTTTCTCCTTTTGCTGTCCTCAGCCGGTTGTTTAGTATGAGTTCTGTTTCCCTCCTCCCCCCTCCTTTTTTGGGAGTATAACACTGTACTTCAGAAATACAGCATCAGTAAACTTCATTCCTCAGCTTATGAAATAAAATTCGGGTACATTTGTTATTTTGTAGGGTAATGTAGCATGTTTATGAGCAGGTCAGTGTGGATAGGTAGGATTTCTTTTCCTTTCAAGCTGCAGTGCTGAAGCCTGGGCATCTGTACAGAAGGCCCCCAAGCATCCTGAGCTCCCTACTCCAGTGTCTCCACAGTGTGGGAGGTGCTCGGGGAACTCAGGGCCCCACATCTTCAGCCAAGGGAAGGTAGTGTGAGAGTGTGTAAGAAAAGCTTCAGGATGGAGTTGTGGGGAGGGGGATCTCCTGAGAACCAGCCAGGGCGGGGCAAACAGCAGCCTTATTTATCCTCTGGCAGAGGATATTTATCCTATTTCCTCTGGCAGAGAGAAAGGATAAAGCAAGTTCCACCTTGAAATGCTGCTATAGCAGAGAAGTCACTGTGTCACAGGAGGGGGGAACAGAAGATTGAGGGGGAAGAGTTGCAGGAAATGTGTATCTCTTCCAGTGAGGGAAGAAACACATGAGTTCATGTAGCAGTTTTCATATGTCACAAAACCTTGGAAACTGATCACTGACTTGTCTCAAATTAGTTATGATAAATTCCTTTTATATGGAACAAGTTTGGTTAGTTTCTCATTCGGTAGTGTTGTCCCTCTTAAGACTAAAAACTATGTTTTTTTGAAAATACTATAAGCAAATAGAAATTAAATCCAACTAATAAGCAGTGTTACTAGAATAGTTGTAGCAGATTGCCTACCATTCTGATTTGTAACAGGACAATACTCAGCAGCAGCTGAGAAATTATTGTTTCAGAAATCAGACACAGATGTCAGTACCAAAGGTGACCATCTGACAGTGTAGGAGAGACTGGCTTTTGCCCAAGAAACTCTTCAGATTACAATTTACATCTGTTGACTAGTATTCTGAAGTATGTCTCATCCAAGCTATCTGGAGGGTAGAGGCCTGCTATTAACCAGAAGATCAGAGATCAAATCATCTTTTGGAGCTTTATGAAATCCTTTATAAAGAGAAATTAACATACTTGCAAGAGAGGGTACAATTTCCTAGTTGCATTTTTGTTTTCATCAAAAAACACTCAAGTGTTTACCTCTAGAAAGGCTTATGAAAGCCATTTAAATTGATCATTACAATTGCAGGCTTAACCTTGAGTAGTCACTGGGGCCTGGAAAACACGAGAAAACAAATGCAAACCAGCCTATGCCACTGTCTACCACCATCTTCAGCTTCTCCCTTCCACTTGCCCCCCGCATCCATTCAGGATGGCCTCTGAAGGGTCCCAGACTTGTTCCTTTTCTGTTGGGTCACCATCTTCCCTTCCTGAGAACTTCACATCCCTGATGGTTCTTCCCTTGGATCCAGTTTTCCTGTGTCACTTTTTCTTCTAAAACATGGCTCTAATTCTGTCATTTCTCATCTTAAAATTTTTCAAAACTTGGAGCTGTCTACAGAAGAACTCAACACTAGTGGCCATGCAGCCAAATTCTGTCCATAGTTCTGTTTTATTTATTCTGTACAGTGTTTCCTGTTTTATTGAGCCAACATTTAAAACTCAAGAGACTTTTATTTTTTTATTTTATTTTTTTAGATTTTATTTATTTATTTGACAGAGAGATACACAGAGAGAGAGGGAACACAAGCAGAGGGAGTGGGAGAGGGAGAAGCAGGCTTCCTGCTGAGCAGGGAGCCCGATGTGAGGGTCGATCCCAGGATGCTGGGATCATGACCTGAGCCAAAGGCAGCCGCTCAACGACTGAGCCACCCAGGCGCCCCTCAAGAGACTTTTACATTAAAATCTGAGTTTTTGGCTCTTCCTCAAAAACTGGAAGATCTGACAATCCTGAGCCTTGCATAACAACAATCAGCTGGAGATGGATAGGATAGTCGTTCCTTTTCAATAGGGGTACATCTCTGCATAATCCCATTTCATAAATTGCCTGGGACTGAGTATCAGTTGCCCCCTATAGTAGAATGTACAGGCTGACACCTGCCCTCTTGACTCATTTAAGGCATATAAGGCCCCTGTGGGCAATCAGCCACCCTGGTCAGTTGGTTTACCAAATCCTGGCCACTGCCATTCCCTGTCTTCCTTGTCTCTTAAGCTGTAATCCAGCCATATTGGACTCCTCCCTGCTCTAAGGCACTTCAGGTATCTTTATGTGTATCCAGAGATCTGGATGTAGACATAGACCTGTATCTCCTTATGCATATGATCGCCATCTTGCCGCTCTTAAGTTGAAACTTGAGGACAGCTGTAGACAGTTCCCCACCTAAACCCTGGATGGCAAGTTCTTTGTGGGCATATTCCTGACACAACAGTCTCTCGGGCTTTTCCTAAGGCCTTGTGGTCTCTTATTCCCCTTTGCCTTTTGATATGTTGTTTCCGCTCCCTGAAACATCTTCCTTTGTCACACTAGCTCCTGTTCCTACCAATCTCCCATTGCAACTCCTGCTTATCCTTCAAAGCCCATTCCAGATAATACCACCTCTGTAACTTCTTTCCTAACACATTCAGGCAGAATAAATTCTATATGTTTCTGTGTTCTCTCAACATCGGTAAATACGCCTCTTCCCCACTCATACCCCCTATACCGTTACCACGTTGTGTCACCAAGAATGTGAAATGGGAGCAGCTTCAGGGCAGGGGCACCATATCTTATGTATTTTTATAGCCCAAGCATCTAGCACATTATATTCAAAAAAGGTTTATTGAATGAATATGATAAAATGAGACATACAATGGTTACATACTAAACATTTTTAAGAGTGGCAGAAGTCTCCAGTACCCAGAA
>CM052900.1:149509029-149616614 GCA_028534135.1 Potos flavus | reverse complement strand
TTTTTATTAAGTTTTATCATGGTGTAATTTGTAAACATAAATTACAAAAGGAATTATGGATGCATCTTATACGAGCATTTGTCATAGCCAAGTCCAAAACTACAAATTAAAGTGCTCTGAAGATTTAATGTGTCTAAATGTGGCCTCTTCTGTGTCAAATGTTAAATGAAATATAAACATTTTCTTGTTTTTAAATCTATGCAGTGGTCAGAATTCTTTCTCGCTATACTTTGTGTTTGGTCTGTCTGCAAACGTTTCGGTGTAAGTAGCCACTGAGGGTCTCCCAAGAGGTGAGTGACCGTGTCGGAAGAGAGAAGCTCCTGATTCAGCCACCCGGCTGCTCAACAGTGTCCCTTCGGTGCCCTTGATCGGGGATGGGGAGTGACAGTCACTCAGCCCTGACACGTGATGGTGGTGGGATGCTGACAGTCACTCCACATCTACCATTGAAGGAAAGAGGAAAAGGATGGAGACTTGACACTGGTCTTCACTCAGGCGACAAATTTTTTGTTGTTGGTTTGACAATAAATTGAATTCCAAGTTTCCTTGTGTCTCTGTATTGAACCACTAACCTCAAAATAGACCAGCTAGGTCAATTAAAGTTACAAACATTAACTACTGAGAATTCTCACAGTCTGTTCCTTTTGGAACCCTGCTTTCTCTCAGGCTCCCTCCCCTCCCCACCCTTCACCTTGGCAAAATAGGAATCTTTTTTTAAATGAGCTAACTATGGGATACATGTTCTTTAGAAGTACAGCTTGAAATGTTTTCTTTCCTAAAACTTGCTACAGTTAGCCCTTCCTGCAACACAGAATATCTCCTAGATGATTTAAATTGCGGCACTCTTGTCCACACCAGCCACCTGGTCTTTCTCCTTGTACATCTGGAATATTGCCTGGGCATCCAGACACACGCAGAGAAATGGCCACGTTGCTGCCATCGCACAGCCAATCACTCACGGTGGGTTTTCAGAGAATTCGAGGGCATCTGAGAGGTTGAAGGTTCACCTCATTTTACAGATGGGGGAACCCAGACCGTGGAAACGTAAATGATTTTCTCAAGGTCATAGAACTAGTTTTTTAATCTTGAGACACTGTATCTCCACAAGTGACCACATCTTTCCCCACAGTTAAAATCAGAATGTGCCCATGGATAAGAACTACTTTGTGAAACTGCTGGAGTAGAAACACAATGTCCGCATTATAGGACTAAATACAAGTGAATTCTTAATTTTTCCCTATTTTATATTCTCTGCTCTGCTGATGTAGACAAGAGTTCACTGGATAGCATAACATGCTTTGTTAAGCATGAGAAAGAATCTAAGAATTGTCAGTAAAATTGAACCAATACCTTAATTACATGTCTGTACCCAAGAAAATACTGATAGCATCATCTTTAATGAAACCATTTATTTTAAACTATTATGAAATTACCATTCAGAGAAATTTTTAATCTTATTTTTTAATATCTAATTCATCTCTGACCTTGTTTCATTGTATATAAGGAGACTTTGCTGTAACGAGTGTCTGTCATCCACAAAAAAGGGGCGGCGGCAGTGAAAGGAAGTTGTCTCATTTTCAAACAGGCCTTGTTTTTGTTGGATGGTTTTGCTTAAAATCCAGTAGCCAAATGAGGAAACTGTGAAAGCAAAGCAAACATTTTTATTATAGATGAACCCTTATAGTCTTAAAATTTGGACACATATTGATTCTGGCTTGATCTTTGCAAACTGACATGTTGACAAAAATGTGTCATCACAAAGATCTTAGAGGGTCTTCCACAAAATCTGAATTGGAAGAACTCTTAGATCTTATGTCTTAGCGCTCTTTACATGAGTCATTGATAAATAGTGATCTGGCTTTTGTTGAATGCCCCCAGTGACAGAGGACCCACTACCATACGAAGTAATTCATCCCATTTTGCAGACAAGTTCAAACTGTTAGCAGTTTATACAGCATTGTCCACTGCGCCTAGTTAAATTCTTCGGAGAAGCCTATAAGAAACAAATATTTGTCCCTTCTTTGAAGTATTTGAAGATTGTTCTTAGGTCTCCTTTGGGTCTCCTCTTCTGCAAGCTGAGCACATCCTAAGTTCTTGGGGGGTGCCAGGCCCCACCCTGCCATAAATCACTGCGCGGCCAGCACCACGGACCACAGAATTGTGGAAGTGGAAATCAGAGTGGCTAATATTTCTGGGGTGTTTTTTGAGGATCAGTGTGCTATCATTTCACACACATTATCTCCTTTAAACCCTTACCACAACCTGGTGAGATATTACTGTTCCTTTCTCCACGGAGATGGGAACAGTGAGGCTCTGAGAGATCACAGACCAAGGGGTGGTAGACCCCAGATCCGTCTGACTCCAGAATGCGGAATTTGATCTCATTTTACAAATGAAGAAACTGAGCCCCAGAGAAGTAAAGTGACGTCCCTGAAGGCACTGCCCTCCAGAACAAGGCTGTTTTCAGGCCCTCTCCAAGAGGGGAGCAGTCTGTTGGCAGGCTCCTAATCTGTTTTCCTACTCTGCTTTAGAAACCTGCTCTCCTCATTTTTGTTGAACAAGCATTTGTTGGATCCGTACTGTGTGTCTAGAACATGTATCTTAAATCAGAAGCAGGGGTGATGCCAGTGTGAGGAGGCTAGCTTTTGAGAATTTTGCCTAACACAGCAGGAGGGACTCAACACATTCTGAGGTATTTATGTGCTAAAACAGTGGTCGGGTTTGTGTTTCTTGGCAATAAAATCATTTTAAAAATAAACTGCAAATACTTGTTCAGAAGCCAATGGATGATCTTCAGCATATTGCACTCATTTCAGAATCCATCCTGCAAGCTTAGTCTTTACTCAACTCTAAAAACATTATCCTATCATTTCCCCACTTGAACTTTTAGGACCTTCCAATTGCCTGGAGGCGGAGTCAAGTGGCTGGGCCTACCTTTCATCCTTCCCTTCACCAACCATCCTGCTGAGCCAGGTTTCCTCCTGCTTCTCAGGTTCTTGCTCACAACCTTCCCCTTGCTTGGAATGTCTTTCACTTCCTGCCACTTCACCAACTCCAACACAACTCCTAAGTTCCATGTTCCCTGACCTCCCCAAACTCATGATCTCTCCCTTCTCTCATTTGTCCAGCAGCTACTGCCAGGATTACTCACTCAGTGCTTAACAGATAGAGCTGTGCACACAGAAAGATCCAGTCCTTCTACGTGGTGAAAGCCCTAGTTTCTCTGATCCCCCACACAGTACCCAGGACGGGGGCTTGTCTGCAACAGACTCACAAAAAAGCGATTTTCTTCAGAAAGGTTGACTGTGGAATTAATTTTAATAAGTGGATGTCGGTGAGTCCTTGTGCTTTGGAAAGCATGAAATAAAATCCATTGTTATTAAATGGAAATAAAAAGTTGAAGGAGGGAGTTTATGAAAAATTGTGTCGAACTGAATTTTTGTAAATCAGTATCTGCGGTAGGATCATTGTTATCTATAGGAAGACAGAGGATTAGTGTATGTGGTTCCTTGGGAGCTAGAACTGCATCTCATTTCGATTTGTCTCTCCAGCTCTTTACCCAAGAGCTCTGTCATATATTAGGTAATTCATTAAATGGAATTAATTAGTGAATGAATGATTAATTAGTAATAGAACCACCCAAGGATGACATGGGTACCTTTGGGGAGTGGCGAAAACCCCATCCCAAGAACTGCCAGGCACGGTTTGGGCAACCAGGGAAGGAATGTCCTTTCCAATCCCCAGGTCTTTGGTTCTCTGAAGTGCGTTAGGACATTCGATGACCAAGATATGTTTTCAGATGGTTTACAAAAAAAAAAAATTACCCCTGGATTTACGAGCTTTGGAAGTTTGAATTCTTGCCTCTTGCTCTTAATGGATATTTGGCATTTCAAATGAAAGCTGTGTTCTACTGCTGAATAAATGTTCTGCTCAGCTGTAAGAGGATAAGTCAGAATAGTGGGGGAAGGAGGGGAGAAGTAACCGTCCTCCCGGCTGTGTCTTTGGAGCCAAACAGATATCATTTCAAATTCCTCCTTTTCCATTTACTAGCTTTATGATTTTGGACAAGTTACTCTTTATCTTTTTTTTTTTTTTTTTTAAGACTCATTCATGTTAGAAAGAGAAAGACTGTGGTGGGGAGGGGCAAAGGGAGAGGGAGAGAGAGTCTTACGCAGACTCGGTGCTGAGCCCAGAGCTGACATGGGGCTCGATCTCACAACCCCAAGATCGTGACCTGAGCCGAAACCAAGAGTCGGATGCTTCACTGACTGTGCCACCCAGGCGCCCCATTCTTCATCTTTAAGACAGGGATGCTTACTCTTGTGCAGGGTTATGGTAAGGATAAAATCAGATAATGCTGAAAAGCATCTAGCACAAAATCGGAACCCATTGGCTTACAATAAATGATAACTATCATGCTTACACGTTCCTTCATGGTTGGCTAAACCTCCGGTAATAAGCTTTGCTGTTCGTGTAGTGCTTTGCATTTTACAGTTTACAAAATGTAGTTACAGCCATTATTACCTTGTTTGGTCTTCGAAACAACCCAGTGAGGTAGAACAAAGGTTACCATTCTTATTTACCAGTAAGAGAGGTCAAGGAACTTGCCTCCATGAGACCTTGCAGAATGGCGACTGGAATTCAGGTCTTCCCATTCTAGGTTCATACCCATGGTTCCACTTTACCTGCTGCTGCAGTGCCCATCATTAGGCGGGATCCCTCAGATTTCCTTCATTTATTCAGCAAATATTTATTGCAACTCAAATAATTGAGCTGGATATTGGTCCCATTTGTGGCATCCCTGGTTAATTATCCCTGGCAGATAGGGGTAACTCAATAAATACTTGTGGAATGAATGGATGAGTTAAACCAGTTTTCTGAGTCCTTTCACTAAGTGAGATTACCCTGCTACCACCAAAGGGGCAAGAATGCTTGCAGGGCCTGAGAGAGACTGGCTGTAGGGAGATGCTGGTACAGGATGAGCCCGTTTATAAGCAACAACATGGATGACTCGCAGAATAATTACGCTGAGTAAAAGAAGCCAGAAAAAGAACGTACTGTGTGATTCGTTTACATAAAATTATAGAAAATGTAAACCAATCTATTGGACAGAAGGCAGTTCAGCGGTTGCCTGGGGATGGAATAGGGTGGATAGGGAGGGAATAGTTACAAAGAGGTACAAGGGAACGTGGTGACAATGGGTATGTTCATTATCTTGACTGGTGATGGTTTCCTGGGCATATGAATATGTTTAAATGTATCAAATTGTATATTTTAAATACATGTGTTGTAGTCAGTTATACCTCTGTAAAGCTCTTTGACCCTGAAAAGGCAGAAGCAGAGAAAAAGAAGAGATAAAGGAGGAGGCAAAGGAGAAGAGGCAGGTTCTCTCTACAAACACTATTGCCAAGACCTATAATGAGGCAGGTTCTCTGTCCCGTTAGTGATCAGTATCTAGGCATGCCAGGTGGAGAAAGGATTGGCTTGGGACTCGGGAGGTCTAGTTCCCGGTCTTATCTCTGCCCCTTGCAAAGGTATGATGCTGGGCATTAGCTTGACCTCAGTCAGCCTCCACTTCCCATTTATAATTTCGCAATGTTCGCCCAGCCAACCTCAGCATCAAATGGGAGTTACGTAAGGTGACACATCAGAGTACTTGGTGAACTATGAGTGTTGGTCAAAGGGAGGAGGGCAGTGGGGTGACAGGGAACGAGCCCTGAGCCTCTTTCTAGACTAGTCGTGACAACAAACACTACACGGAACACAGAGACCCTCAGCAGCAGCCGCGTTGTTTGAGCTCTCTGTCCTTTGGCTAAATGATCCCGGACTCCTACAGTACAAGTGGTCTTGTGTCCACTAGCTACCGTTTGTCAAGAGTTGTGTTCTAGATCCAGCTCTGCCGCACGCTCGCTGTGAGAACCCAGAGGGTCATGGCGCCGCTCCGTGCATCTGTCAGATGAGACAGGACCTGCCGGCCCATGCACTGCAGGATTCGGTCACCTTTAGGGCAAACCATTGACCCACGTTGATGACCCCAGAAGGGGGAAATATGGCCAGCGGCCGTTCTCACAGCTCTGACCCGCAATGACTGAGGCATCAGGGGAATGGTAACCTTTACCACTTCCCCAGCCCTCACCAACACACACACACACACACACACACACACACACACACACACACACTTTTGTTTTTAGTTTGTTCTCACAAACACCAAGTCAACATATATACAGATATAACAGATATCTTTTAAAGTTCATTCATTCAACATCAATGACATTAGGTTCAAAATCTTACCTCCCAGAAAGCTTGGTCATCAAAATGTTTAGCCGCAGGAGGTGCCTTACATATTTTGAGGCTTAAGACCAAACCTGTTAAAATTCAATATTGTGTGTTAAACCTTTAGAGCACAGCATTTGTTATCTCGAAATTAATCAAAATATCATAGGCCAGCTATGGGTATCTCAACAAAAATCCCTTTTTCTTCTACAGCCAGGAGACGGATGTATTGAAGTGCTGGCCTTCCTGGACCAGCTTTATTAATTCTGTAGACATCTTTTAAAAGAAAACTGGCAAGAGCAATTATCTCCAAAGGACTCAGATGATATTGAGAGGTGTAGAGTAGCCACCAATCTGACGTGCTTCCCAATGTGGAATATAAGAGCCCCGTCCGCTCAGGTCATGATCTCAGGGTCCTGGGATCAAGCCCCGCATTGGGCTCTCTGCTCTCTGCTCAGCAGGGAGCCTGCTTCCCCCTCTCTCTCTGCCTGCCTATCTGCCTACTTGTGATCTTTCTGTCAAATAAATAAATAAATAAAATCTTTAAAAAAAAAAAAAATAAGAGCACCCGTCAGACGGTGCTCCTACTTAAAAGCTGATCTATTTGGAACACAAGAACTACCATGGACAGCAATCCCAATTCCGTGCTCCTGTCAGTGTGGTGTCGCTGGCTCCAATAAACTCTGTGACCTCGGCTCTACACTCCACTTGTGTTGTTAGGAAAGTAGTTTATAACAATTTGCTTTTGTGCCTATTCTTCTTTTCACCCACCCAGCCTCTGCCCAGAGAGCTTGGCCCTGTGTATTCTCCAGCTGTGCAAAGTCGGCCGAATTTCCCAGGATATGTGAAGGGATTGCTCACCTTTCATATGAACCGGGGAAATGCCATTGATAGATTTATCTGTGTATTTTTAATGGTGATTGGTCCCCATGTATTAAGTTGTAAGATTAACAAGAGTAGGCGTGTACTTATTCACATTTTCCTTTTATAATGCACACCTTTAACTGATATTGACACGTAGGGTGTAACCAGCACACCTCGTCTAGCTAGGATTATTCAGAAGTGATCTCAAACACCTACACAAACTTTCCAGATAGCTGAGGCTTACTCACCACTGATGAAAATGCATCCAAAATATATTTTCTTGTCTTACGACATAACACTAAACACATTTAGACTTTTTTTTTTTTAAATCAGAACTATTGCTAGGAACATCCATTTATGAAATGCGCTATCTAATGCAGAGGAAGTATGTAGCTGTTGAGGGTTGTTGGCGTCTCTTAGCAGCCCAAGCTTTCATGTTCTAGTGTCTAGCTTTAAGAATTTCTTTTCTTGGGGCACCTGGGTGGCTCAGTGGGTTAAGCCTCTGCCTTCGGCTCAGGTCATGATCTCAGGATCCTGGGACCGAGCCCCGCATCGGGCTCTCTGCTCAGCAGGGAGCCTGCTTCCCCTGCTCTCTCTGCCTGCTTGTGATCTCTGTCAAATAAATAAACAAAATCTTAAAAAAAAAAAAAAAAAAAGAATTTCTTTTCTTCCATTAGGCTGTCTCCTTTCACCTCTCACTTGTCCCAGTGGCCCTTACCTCTAGAAACCTGTCCCACTTCGAACCTGCCATTTCTAATCTGCCGGAACTGGGAAACCTGATAACCATGTTTGACGGGATTGTTTCCTATGTAAGTGTAGACAGGCCCCAAATTGGGGGACCTCTTGGCAAGTAAAATGCTCAGCTTTAGGGGGTCAACTTGGTGCTATCTTGGTGGTCTTGTTCCCCCTTCCACTGTTCATGTCTTTTTTATTCACCAGTGTTCTTATGTTCAAAGCCACATGTGAAGAGGAATGCTCATTGGTCTTAACTCTTAAAGGAACAATATTCTATTCTCTGTCTTAACTCCAGGCAAGCATTTAAAAAAAAAAAAAGCCCTCCCAGGGGCTTTACAAAACAATGCAAATCAGTTTCACTTTGTGAATACTAGTGACAGTGGTAATGGTGTCACAGTCCAGGGGAAGGTTGCCAGATAAATACAGGATGCTCAGTTAATGTGGAACTTAAAAAATGAGCACCTTGTATTTTTACTTGCTAAATCTGGTAACCCTACTCGGGATTACACTGCCACCACGAATAGAATGTAAACTTATGGAGGGAGGCATTTGTCTCATCTGTATTTAATCAATGACCTTGACTCTGCTGAAAGCTGAGGCCAGTGGGTATATTACAGCAATTCTAGTCAGTCTTGCTCTCTAAAGTCGCCCAGGCAATTCCAGAAAGTACCTTCCTACGTGTTTTGGAGCAGAAAAGAAGCCATCGTCCTTTCATTTTATAGAGAAGCCACCCAAGGCCCAGAGAGAGTAAACTAACGTGCCCAATGCCACACAACTCCTTTATGTCTGATTATGCTATTTTGTCTCTTCTTTGGCATTCTTTCCCTGCTTAGGGACACAGTATACAAATGTCTAACCAATAAGGCTATTTGCTTGTAGAACAAAGGTGAGCAGTTCTGGACAGAAATCATATTTTCTCCTAGCATACAAATAAGACTGGCAAATTAGTAACTCCCTAAGGGTCTTTGCCATTCTGTTATATTGTACGAGCAAAAGCATACTTCAGTCCTCTGTTTAAGGATTTTCAGTGGTTTCCCATCTCTCAGAATGATCTGGCTCCTTGTTACCACTCTGTCCTCAACCCCTGCCACTCTCCCTTTCACTCTATCCCTATCTGCCACACTGAGCATGCTTTGGTCCCGCCTCAGGACCTTTGCACTTGCTCTCCCTTCTCATGGAATGCTCTTCTGTCAAATAAACACATGGTATGTCTCCTTCCCTCTTTCCTTTCAGGTTTCTGCTTAAAGGTCAACTTATTAGCTAGGTCTTCCCTTCCCACTCTTCTAAAAGAGCATTCCGGCCTCGCATTGACTCTGTATTCCTCTACCCTGAGTTATTTCTCTTTATAGCACTTACCATCTCTGACGTAGTAAATACTCTACTTATCTGTTTATTTATTGTCCCCTCCCCCTCCACTAGAATATCAGCTCCATGAGATCAGGGAACATGTTTTGTTCACTGTTGTGTCCCTAATGCCTAAGAATTGTGCCCTGGCTCATAGTAGATATTGAATAAATCCTTCCTGAACAAAAAAATAGTATGGGTATTCTCAGGGAATAAATTCTCAGGGTATTCTCAGGAATAGTATGGGCATTCTTTTGGCACAAAGGTTTCCTTGGCTCGCTGTACAGAACTGGCTGAAATCACCAGCCCTGGGCTCAAGAGGCTGCGTTTTTCACTGCTACTTGTAACCTCCAGAAAGTCTCTTACTTTCTCTGACCCTCAGAGTCCACACCTCCAGCAGGTAACCTTTGAGGACCTTTCTAATTCTGAAATGATGTGATTCTGTTTTTGTTGTTAATCAAGGTCTGAGCCCCTTGCATCATTTGGCTCGAGCTGCAGGGGTTCACAGGGAAGGAGATGGGCACAGACACAGGGGGCCATTGGCCAGATGCCCTCTGGACTCAGGTCCTGTGCCCTGGGCCATGGGGGAAGGAGGGTGGTCTCACACTCACCTGTCAAAACACCAGCTATCAGACCCGAAGCCACGGCCAAGCTGAGTGTCCCACTGCTAAGCATCAACTGGTAGCTGATCCTAGAAATGACAAAGCGGGATGTAGTCACATTCAGGCATCATACTGCAGAGGTCATTGGGGTCAAGAAGGACTGTCTACAACAGCGGTGATGCTGTCGAGAAGGGCTATCAGAAGAATAATTCCTTTCTCCAGATAACACATTCCCCTGTTGTGTTCCTACAAAGCCACACAGACATGGAGGAGGGAAAGGGGGGATTCCAAGATCCTCTTTGGCTGATTTCAATTCTCAGAAATGATGGACGATCAACTTGACCAGGAGGCAGAAAACCCCAGTTCAAGACCAAGGACTGTCACTAGCTGCATGATCCTGGGCAAGTCACTTAACCTCTCTAAGCCCCAGGTTCCCTCATGAGGCAATTAAAGATGATAGTTCTATTTCCATCAGGGCAAGATGGAGTAGAGTGTGGCTGTCAGGCTCATCTCCCCGGTCCACCCCTAAATAACATACTTTCCTGTTCTCTCTCCTTCTAGGCGACCCCAGGACCTCACTTTAAACTATGAAGTGGCCTGGGAGGACATCGACATGACCTTGCAGTAGGCAAAGATTTCTTAAACAGGACATACAAACATGAAGGGAACAATGATGAATTGAACTGTGTTAAAATTAAGAACTTCTGTTCATCAAAAGATACCATTAAGAAAAAAAAAAGATACCATTAAGAAGGTGAAAGGTAACCCACAAAATGGGAGAAGATATTCACGATACATTTATATGACAAAGGCTCTATATCCAGAATTCCTACAAATCTATAAGAAAAAGGCAGAGCAGGGGCACCTGGGTGGCTCAGTGAGTTAAAGCCTCTGCCTTTGGCTCAGGTCATGATCTCAGGGTCCTGGGATCGAGCCCCATGTCGGGCTCTCTGCTCAGCAGGGAGCCTGCCTCCCCCCTCTCTCTGCCTGCCTCTCTGCCTACTTGTGAGCTCTCTCTCTGTGTCAAATAAATAAATAAAATCTGTAAAAAAAAAAAAAAAAATTAAAAAAAAAGAAAAAGGCAGAACAATATAACAGAAAAATGGGCAAAAGAACTTGGACAGACATTTCACAAGAGATGTTCAAATGTCCAGAAAGCATATGAAAAGTGCTGCACTTAATTGGTCATCAGGGAAATTAAAATTAAAGTGATGTTTGATGCCTAATTGGATAAACTCAAAAAGAAGGAAAATATGGGGTGTTGGAGAATATATGGGGTAAAAGGAACTCTTGGGTGCAGGGGTGATTAGACTGGCACAAACTACAGGGGAAAACTGGTAATATCCTCTAAAACGGATCATATGAATGCCGTGATCCAACAATTCTGCTTCTAGGCATTTACTCAACAGAAGAGCATTTGTATGTTCTAAAAAAAAAAAAAAAAAAAAAGTGCTAGAATGTTCATAGCAGCGATACTAGAATGTTCATAATAGCTCCAAACTGGAAAGAACCCAAATGCTCAACAGTAATGGATAAATTGTTTTATATTCACGCAATGGAACACTTATTTTAACTGTGTTCCTTAGATTCTGTATTTGTCTACATGGCATTCATTTATCACAGGGCCCAACTAATGGCCGAAATTGTTTACCGCTCTCTCTCCAGCAAGTCAGCTTTCCTGGGAGTGCAAAATTCATATTATAAACCCCGACCACAAACTCTAACTTATGCTCTCAGTTCCTGCCCAACTGGGGACTCCTGCCCCTTCCCCCCATTACCACACTGCCATCAACCTGAAGGCATAGTCTCAGGGCTGCCCGGTGGGTATGATAAGGTTTTGTGGGGCCCTATATGGTGCGCTGTGCCTCTCATTTTCAGGAGAACTTTTCCTTCAATGTCATTGACCTCTCCATGTCACCACTTAGTCACCTTTATGAAGTAAACCCAAGCACAATTCTAAACTCTACCCCAGTGAAAATGAACAATCTACAGAGATACTCAACAACGTGGGAGGGTCTCACAACTACAATGTAGAGTCAAAGGCAGGCACACAGGAGCACAGACTTCCTGTAGGATTCCATGAACATGAAGGACAAAAGCAGGCAAAACTGATCTATGGTGTTGGAAGTCAGGTTCATGGTTGCCCTGGGACAGGACATGAAGGAGTTCTGGGTGCTGATTACCTGGGCGTGTCAGAAAACTCACCACGTGGAGCCCTGATATTTGCACTTCTCTGGATGTAGATTATACTACAAAAACATTTTTTTAAAAAGTGACATTAAGTGGTAGCATGGAAGCTAACCCTAAATCTGTTAACTGCCAACCCCCCAGTTCACTCTATCCTGATGTCATCTGAAAGCTGCAATGGATGGCACAGAGCCAGCCATGATGACAGTCTCCATGCAGGGTGGGCTCCCCTGCACCACACCCTCTGGTCCCCGTGTTTACCATCTGATTTCACATGATGCTGGAGCAGCCCTCTGGGCGAGCTGTTAGTGTCCCTGTTTCACAAATGGGGAGATCCAGGTTGGGAAAGTGAACCAGGGTCTCCAACGTCACATGGCTTGGCATGGGTGGCTCTTGGGACTCAAACCCTCTCTACCCACGAAGGCCAGACAGATCTCTCCCAAATTTCGGCATTTGTGGGTTACCTTCACAAATTTGGCCATATTGACATTCATTGACATTGACATTGACATTGACATTCATACTATTTTTTAAAATAATTTTAAGTGGACTTCTTCCTTTTTACATTTAAATAAATGTATTTAAAAGGCAACTTTGAGTCAAAATGGAAGAGAAATGGGAGACAACTGTAAAAAGATGTAGTGCAAACAAAGTGTGGCTAAAGTCTCCCCCCGATGCAGCCTGGGTGCTGTCTTAGATCTCAGCCTGAGGCTGCCTCGCTGGCCTGCCAACCCAGTGTGGGCACAAGCACGGGGACACTTAGCACCTGGGTGCAGGCTTTCTCCCTGATGCAATCGAAGGACTAAATAATTGAAACACAGCATCTGGCCTGCACAATTCAATGTTAGCTAAGTGTGTCTCCGCACCACTTAAATCCCACAGTTCGTGAAACCCCGCCCCCTCCCAGCGGGAAGCACATCACGTGACCCACTCACATTTGCTTCCCTGAATAAGAGCTCGGCAAACACCCTGGAGTGAATGAAAAGCCAACCCTGTGGCCTAGTGACACCACGCCATAAACAGTTGCTCCACGTGTCACACTAAGTGTTCTGACTCCCAGCTAGTCCTCTGTCCCTCTTTCCTGTAGAAGCCGCAGTAGCAAGAATCATCGTGAAGACAAGAGAGTATTCGCTCCCTGCTGAATCCTCACAGCAGCCCTGGGACTCAGATCTTATTATCCCATCACACAGATCAAAACTGGGACTTGGAGAGAGTTTGAGTATACCGTGCCTAAGGTCACGCCGCTGGTACCTGGGACCCTGGTCTGTTCCTCCCTGAAGCCTGTGCCCTTGACTTCCATCTGACCAGAGGCCTCCCTAAGAGAGGTCATTGCTGTCGCTATGCCCTTCCCTTCGCTGGGTTCCTGCAGAGGAGAGGGAACAACTACTTGGTCCTCCCCTGTCCCATCCCCGCCCCTGTTCTCAACCCTTCCCAGCTCCCAGTTCAGTGATAGCCACTGGATGGCTTGCAGTTGGCCACAGACGGGAGTATCCGCACCATTGCTATCAAGGCTTTGTTTTCCTGGAGAGCAGGTTGTTAGTCCTTGAGTAGCACACCTTTGGTTGGCTGACCTTTGTTTTGCGTTTTGTTTTTCTTTGTTGTTGTTTGCTCCAGGCTAGTAGTCTCAAAGTAGTTTGCAGGAGAATCCCCTAGAGGACTGGTTGACAGATTGCTGGGCCCACATCACTAGGTTTCTAACAGTGCAGGTCTGGGTTAGGGGAGGATTTGCATTTCTAGCAAGTTCCAGGTGATGCTAGTGCTGTGGAGAACCACCGCTCTAGGAGAGCCACAGAAGCACAGAATTGGGGAGCGAAAAGGGTAGTTGGGTTGGCCGCCCAGGAGCAGAATTTGGCCCGCACAATGTTTCTAATGATTCTGAATCTCTTGCCAATGCTTGGGAGCGCAGGTGTGTAACTCTGGATTTCTGGCTTCTCTTAAAAAGTCATTAGATCTGGGGACACTGAGCCTGGGTCCTGGCACAGTCGTGGTCGCCTGGTGCTGATTTCAGAGCAATTGCCCATGATTTCCCAGCCTCTTCTCGCTGCTCTCATTTTATAATCTTACCTGCCTGGCCCCTGCAAGCACCTGAGCTTTACAGAGAGGGACTTAGGGGGTCAGAGAGAGGAAAGGATCTGTTGAGTCGCACAACTATTAAAACAATGGCAGACACATCATTGGAGCCCATCACTGAGGTGTCTTGCTTCACACAGACCATTTTCTCCCCACCGGGAGGTGGGATCCCCTTACCCCCAAGCAGTTCAGGGAGCGACGGCCCCTCACGCTGTATGCGATTCCTATAACGTGGGGCTGTGGCCATCTCTGTTGTCACAGCTACAAGGGACCCAGCCCTCCATGATTTCTCCGAGATGCCTCCAAACACGATGAGTTCCTCATCACTGGCCTCAGGTGCTCACCACCCGGACGGCCGTGTTCCAGCCAAGGGACTTAGCACAGATAACTCCCCGTATGTAGCATCTCTTAGAGTACGGTAATAATACCTCTCAGGCTGGTGGCGAGGATTAAGTGAGATGACGCATGTGGCGCTTTTAGCCTAGGGCCTAGCACCTAGAAAGCAGTCAGTAAACAGTGGTGATTATTACCGGTACCATTATTATTGTTATCACTGTATCAGTTCATCTGGAAAAATCTATCCCTGTATCATGCTCAAGTCACTCTTTCATTTTATGTGAGCCACACCCGGAAGATACTCACACCACCTCTGGGAGGTGATGGCCAGGGCTAGAGTCTGTCAAACCAGTCACTGGGCCCATTGTCTGGAGGACACAGGATCTGACCCTAGTCCCGAGGCCCACATTCCTCACAGTGAGACCTTGGCTAAACTCTTTCTCTCTCTGGGCCTCAGAGATGGGCTGTGCTTAGCATTTTCCTACATTAAAGTATTAGATCCTTTTAGCCACAAGGGGCCTGGCCTCAAGCAGCCTCCAACTACCCTATGAGGGGAAGCCGGGTCATTATCTGCGTTCACACCAGGCAATGAGGCTTGGAGAGATTAGGGAGCACGCCCAGCTAGCAAGAGGTCAAGATGAGTCTGACTCCATAACACACTCTTCACCATGACCTAAACCACCAGGGCTTAAGCCACGGACTCAGCTGGCTTGGGCCCCACTGACCTGCTCTGTCTGCGTTTGAGGGACGGGACTCACAACCGTCTGCCTTTGCCCAGCACCCAAGCTGTCCTTCTCAGAAAGAAGACATGGCCTGGAGGGGCAGATGCTAGGCAGAATGTATTACTAAATCTGCCAACAAATATTTGCTGCTGAGTGCCTGGCTCTGAACGCACGCATCTCGGCTGAGGGCTCGGGGCGCGTTTCTTCCCGAGCTGGATCGGGTGTGAAGGGGATAAGCCAAGTCACCTACATGGACTTCCTGGTCCAGTTGATCTCATAGATGATCAGCACAATGTAGGCAATCCCACCGAGCAGACCTGGCAAGCCGAAGGTGTAGTGCACGCCGCAGCTGTCGTGGATCCTCAGCACGCGGTCAAAATATCCCTGGAACAAACGTCCAATAAGCAGCTGTACATGGAAGACTGAGAGCCCCTCTCCAGGCTTTCCACGGATCCTTGGCCTCCGGAGCCACGCACAGGGGCAGGCTTTGGGGCTCCCCTCCAGCAGGGCTCCTCAGACCTGAATGTGTACTTCCATCATGAGGGGAGCTTGCAAAACTGCAGGGTCAGATTTACTGGGCCTGGGGCCTGAGATTTTGCATTTCTCACAAAGTTCCAGGTGATGCCAATGCTGCTGGCCCCCTGACCACCCTTCGAGAAGCAAGGGTCTAGCCCAGGCCCTACTCACACACTGGGCTGATACTTCTGTGTTGTGAAAAGGCCATAGGATGTTTAGCAGCATGCCTGGGCCCCATTCTTGAGATGCCAGTAACAGCCCCCACACCGTGTGTTAACCAAAACATGTCTGCAGATATTGTCAAACGTCCCCGGCAGGTGATTGAGACCCACTGGTCTAGCCCAAACGTAACTGCCATCCCAAAGACACCATGACTAACAAGAAGAAAAGAATCTGACCTCCCTCCAGACTCACCTTCAGCATCCCTTCCCCTCCACCACTTAGCCTCTCAGGGGGACCATGAGCCAACAAATGTGGATACGAATGCAAATAGGACAGGTGAGTTTCCGCCTTGGGGTCCCCCACTGTCTTCAGAATAAAAACCCAGACTGCTCACGCTGCCCAGGAGCCACACCTGAGTATCTCCCACCTCTCCGGACTGTGGTCGCACCACACTCCCAGGTGAGCCCAGTGCTTCAGCGTCTGTTTCCTGCCTGGGCCATCTGCTCTTACCACTGAGCCTTGGAACACACTGCTCCTTCTCTCTGGGATACATTTCCCTTTACTTTGCCTGGTTATCGGGCATCTGTCAACACTCGGCTGAGACAGCCTCAGCTCCAGGAAGCATTTCCTGATCCAACTCAGGCTGGCTTGCATGGGCTGTGTTATGTGCATTGGTCCACTGCCCTCACTATACCATAGCTTGGGAAGCAGGATACGTGTTAAAACATCCGTGCTGAATGAATGAAGGGACAGATGAATGAATGAATGAGGGAATCATCTCTGAACCATTCCCCCAGTGATGGAGTCAAGGAAACAGGCACACAGAAAGCAATGGACATCCAGCCTGATGAGAATTTATGCAGGCTTCCTTGCACACTTCCGCTTTTCACCATAGGGCCTCAAAGCAGAGGAGATAAAAGACGTTCATTGCAATTCCAAAGATGAAAAGCAGACTGCCCCATCGCTGGTCAGATGAGACTGTTGGTACGGTTTCCCCTATTCTGGATTGAAATTGCCTCCCTGAATACCCATTGTTCATCCAAATACAGCTTCTTTTTTTTTTTTTTTTTTTTTTTTAAGATTTTACTTATTTGAGAGAGAGAATGAGAGCGAGCGAGCATGACAGGGGGAAGGTCAGTGGGAGAAGCAGACCCCCTGCTGTGCAGGGAGCCCAATGCGGGACTCGATCCTGGGACTCCAGGATCATGACCTGAGCCGAAGGCAGTCGTTCAACCAACTGAGCCACCCAGGCACTCCCAAATTCAACTTCTTGAACCATCCAAAAGTCTACTCCTTTCTTCTCTACCAAGGCTTTAAACCCACAAAGAGTTGCTGCTCTGAAATTATTTCTCTTAGAAGTGTTTTATAACAAATTGGCTATCATGTGGGATGCTGGTATTATCAGTACCAGCTGGATGTTGAAGAAAAGTCCATCCGCTTAGAAGAACTAAACAATCAGAAATGGGCAGGGCCTGGGTTAGCCCAGCATCCCTTTCTGGCTGCGGCCCCTCCCACCCTCATTCACACGGCTCAGGGACAGCAGCCATGTATGTACATTATGCTCCCATCCCCCACACCCCCAGCCAAAGATAAACACACTGTCCAAACTAAACCCACGAGTCCCTTCTCCAGAACACTTGGGAATGGAGCCAAGAAATTCCATCTAGTTGCTTTCCTAAAGAGCAAGACTATATTCCACCAGGTAGAGCAGGAGAAGGAGAAGGGGAAGGAAGTCTACAGAGTGAGAATAAAGCAGATACTCAGGAAAAGCAAAGAAAGAAGAAGAGCGGGGACCTCTTGGGCTCCCCACAACATTCCTGTCTCTGGTGTCAGCCATTCCTGGGTTCCCAGCAGCATCCCTGTCCTTGGGTTCTGTCACATCCCAGTAGCCTTATAATAATCCCCCCTGTGCTTGAGCAAACTTGAATGGGTTCTGTTATTGCTCCCCAGATCCTAACAAATAGAGTGCAACCTGGGGGGGATCCCTCACCCAGGCTCTGAAGCCTGCCGGAGAAGGTGCCAGTGCCTGCCCAGTGCAGCCCGTGGCACCACACGACGGCCCACCATGCTCCCAGGGCCCTGCTGGTCTAAGCCAAATCAGGTGTCAGGTGCCCAGCTCCTTACCGGCAGGCACAGGGCTCCCCCGATGGAGACCAGTCCAGCCATAAAGCCCAGCAGCATGGCAAGCCAAGGAGAAGGGATCAGATGACACGAGGCGCCCACAGCCACACCTCCAGCCAGTACCGCATTGTGGATATGAGTCTGCAAAGAAACAGCTTGTGGGCGAATGAAGCGAGGTCCAGAGAAGACAGCATCTGGCCCAGAGTTACTTGGAAAGCTGGTAGGTAGCCGGCAACACTGCAATGTCTTCCCTGCTTCGCTGACCCTGAAACCATTCCCTCCTCTCTGCTGAGACTGCATGACCTTCATCAATGGTCTTATTTTACTCCGCTTCTCAGGCTCGGGGAGCAGTCACCCTGACTAGGAGGCACTGAACTTGAAAGTGGATCCTAGCCACCATCGCACCTATTAGCCACGTGTCCTTGGGCACTGAGCCATTCATGCTTCAACTTTCCCACTAGAAGAACGGGGTTTTGACTGTACCTGCTTAATACCATTATTGTAAGACTACATGAGTCACCACATGGAAGACTCTGGGTCAAGGGCTCAAGAAATATAAGCCATTATTATTGTTTTTACTATTTTTATCATTATTATTGGCTATTTGGTGCTTATGCTGCCCTGTACTACTATCCAGCTTTAACCAGCTAGCTCCCGTTCCTGGGTCACATCTCCGCTATGTCCTTTGTTCCTCTAGAACTGGGGTCTGGCTTTGCTCTCATGCTACTTCCCTCTGCCCTCTCAACTCCAACCAGGGCTTGCAGCTCTGGGGCCTGGGACCAGCTTCTGGGCATCCCTGACCTTCTGGCACACCTGCCTCCCTAGATGTCCCCACCTTTTCTGATCCTAGACTCCCTGCCACCATGGAGCTCCCCCAGAAAGACACCCACTCCCCTTAGTGCTTAACCTGTCACGCATGGCCACGTTCTGTCCACTCTGGGCCCTGCTGTCTCTCTAGACTTTTCCCCACTACCTCTGGCTGGTTGGCCTCATACCTGATCATCACGGAAACTTGTTTCATCTTTAGCTCTACCCTTTCACCCATCTCTTTCTCTCCCCGAAACACACACACAGTCTCCTGGCTACACTGATAACATGGCTAATGTTTGCCCAGCGTTATTTCCTCCATAGAGCACGTTATGTGCGTTGTCTCTTTAATTCCCACTTTTTACAAATGAGCCAGTTGTGGCTCCCAAAGTTTAAGTGACTTGACCAGGGTCACACAGCTAGGGTAAAAACATCCTTCTTTGTCTCCAATTCTATTCATCCCATTCTTGAAATTTCTTAGGGAAAGGGGAGAGCCTGACTGATTCTATTCTAGCTCTTCTCGGCTGACTCTTGCTCATGGTGCCCGGTAACTAGCAGAAACAGGGTTCAAACGTGGGGCTGTTTGGTGTCAACACTGATAGACCTAATCACTCCCCTCGGAGAGCCTTTGATCATTTCCTAGTCTCCAAATTCCTGTTCCCATTTTGATAAGCCAGTGCCCTTTCCGATATTCCAGGAAACTGCAGACAAGGCTCTGTCACCCGGAATACTTTTTCCCACCCTGCAGGGCTGGTTCTGGGACAGGGGGCGTGGATATGTGTCCAGCCTGGAAGACCCGAGTGCTGCCCGAGGGGCAGTGCCCTCCTCACCATGTTGATCTTCCTTTCGGGGTGAGTCAAGGGCGACACCGAGATGGCTGTCACTGCGCTGGCCGCGAGGGCATAATAGGTGTTGAACACGGCATTCTTTCTTTCTTTTGGAATATCCAGCAGAGTGGAGTTGAAACTCGGCCAGAATATCCACAGGAAAAGGGTTCCTGGGGGCCAGAGAGGGTCATTGGCCAGAGCCAGCACTGCTACCCCAAAGCCTGAGCCTGCAGGGGCTTCCTGAGGCAGGCAAGTCTCAGCTTTGTCCCTTTTTAGCTCTGTGACTTTTGGGGCAAGTCCTATCTCCTCTGAATTCCCAAGTTGATAGGGCCCAGCTAACATACTTTACGGGCAAAAACACAAAGACCCAGAGAGTTGAAATCATAAAGCCCCAGGCCTCCTGAGCCCGGCTTGTGATGGCCAAATGCTTATGCTGAAAACATGATGTGCCACTTTGATTTGGTCTCATGGCTGGCTGTTGGGTCACCTACTGCCCAGCTCACTGCCCATTTCCTCTCGGCCTCTCCCACAGTCAGGTTTCTGCCTTTCTGCTGCTGCTTTGCCAGATAGCCAGTATTACTGGTCTCTTTCCCGCCCTGTCCCTCTCTCCACTGCTGGCCTCTGCTTTCTCCACTTGTCCAGTTCCCTCCCTTCACCTGAAGACAAAAGGATTAGACAAATTGATTTAAACTCAAGGGTAACCAGTCACCCCTTTCCTGTGGATATTAAGGGAAGCGTTGCCCTAGAAGGGATTGTGAACCCATCCAACACGGCTTGGGGAGCCATCACGGAGGGGCTCCGAGCATCCCGGGCAGGTTGGTAAAGGAGGAAGATTTTTCCACAGAGCCATTGGAGAGCCTCGTGCTCACTCCCGGGGTGAGACACCCCCCGCCCCCACCGCCTTGTCCTCACCCAGCATGGTAAACAAACTGGAGTTCTTTGCTGTCTGAGTCTTCTCCTGCATCGCTCTCTCATCCTGAGACCTCGAGAGGAACCAGGCCACCGTCAGCCCAAAATAGGTCGCAAACACGTGGACGTGCATCATGCTTACGTGGCTGTCCATCTGCAACAAAGCCAGCAGGGCGGTGAGTGCCGGCAGCCTCTGCGCATGCGCCAACCCCGCTCCTGGGACACCATTCCGAACTTCACCTAAGTTCAGGAGGTGTGACTTGGAGTCCGGAGACTGGTGTTTGGAGCTTCCCCCGCCCAGCAGTTCCCCTTTCAGAAGGGACCCAGGAGCAGCCATGTATTTATTCCAAAGAAGTTGATGGTTGGCCTTAGAAGTAGCTCTTCACCGCTTTTGGCTGAGATCTATTTAGGTGAGGCAAAAAGTCACATAGACGTGCACCCCCACTGCTTCTTACCTTTCAGCAGAATCTACGGAGCGATGAGGGATATAAACTTGGCGGCAGGAAGCAGCCAGACTTTTTATAATGCCAAACTCGAGTCTTTAGTAAATTCTAGACATAGGCTAATTTTGCTTTATGACTATCAAAGTTAGTAATCCTTAATAACCCACTTAGTGGACTATTGGGAAGTCCTGGCAACTCTGCCTTCAAAAGATATCCAGAATTGGCAGGATTTTTACCACCAGGCTTCATTGACCCCACCCACCTTTATTTAAGCCCCACCATCACCACTGCCCCAAATTATTGCGGTAAACTTCTAACTGGTCTCCCCATTTCCACCCTTGTCCCTCTACTAACTACCCTCCACACAGCAGCCAGAGTGACCCTACCAACATCACAGTCAGTTCATGGCCATCTCTGCTCAGAATCTTCTAATGGTTCCTCTCTTGCTCAATTCAAAGTCTGTGTTCTGGCTATGACCCGTAGTACCCCTGGGTGACCTGCTCTCCCCTAACCTCCCTGACTTCATTAACTGTTCCACTCCTGACACACTCTCCTCGCTCTTCCTCAAACCCATCGGCATGCTCCCACATCAGTCCCACTTTGCTCTGGCTTTTCCAATGCCTGGAATGCAAGGTGGAGGGAGTGGCCCACCCCGGGTGAAGGCAGTGAGGGTGTGCATTGTCTGGAGAGAATTTAAAGCAATAATAAAAACTATTAGAAGTCTGTCTGCTTTTTATTATCACCGCGTGCCAATAATTCTAAACACCGTGGGTGATAAAATACTCCTGGAAGAGGCAGACCATTCCTACCGTTTGCCCTTGACCTGCCACTGTGCTCAACCATGTGGCTTGCACACTCCTTGCCTTCATGTCTCTACCCAAAATTATTCACTCGGGGAAGCCTTCCCCGGGCACCTTATCTAACATTTTATCCCCCTCTCAACTCTTCATATCCCTTTTCTCATTTTATTTTTTCTCTATGATACTTAATACTATCTAACATGCTGTACCATTTGCCTGTGTGATTGCTTATTGGCAGTCTTTCCCTCTGGAATGGAAGGTCCACCACAATTGGATTTTTCCACTGCCGAAAAGATGCCCGGTACATAATAGGCACGAAACAAATAACTGTGAAAGGAATGAGTGAATGGGAAGGATACATTCACACATTTCAGGCATACATGAAAATGAAGTCGTCTGTAAAAATTGAAAAGAGTTCTTGGCGTTTTTAATGTTCGAGGTCCCCCAGGAATCCAGGAACTACACATGGGGACGATTGACGTGGAACCCTGCACTCATTTCTGGAGTTGCCGCCACCGAAACAGCTCTGGTTGCTGTCTCCGGTTTTCCCCGAGCCTTCCTACTCAATAAACCCCAGCTGAACTGACGTCTTGAGGTGAAGCAGCCAACTCTCAAAATCAGTGCTAAACCCTCCCCTGCACCAACTAAACTAGAGAGTCAAAGCCGCAAAGAAAGGCCACAGATGGCTTTGCATCACTGCCGCCTTTTAAAGTAGGAAAATGTTTACCAGGCGCCGCCTGCAGTGAGGGGTTCACCTCTGGGAATTTACCTTTTTTGGGGGACTAGCCACGTGTTCGCTGCATGACCACGCCCCCCGCTTGCTGCAGCTGATTGGACCAAACCAGACACGTGGCTGCGTGAGCCAATCAGGTTCTTTCTTACTGGACCTTAGAACTGGGACCCGCTGAGAGAGAAGAGCGTTGTTTCCTGCAGGATCTGGGACTTAGAATCCCAGAAACGAAAGGGGTGAGAGAGTACATATTCTCCGCTGAAGATGTGCATAGAAGTTAGATGTACAGAGAGGAACAGAACAAAAGATGGAGAGAGTGAACTACCTGGGATTTTAAAGGCTTCTCCTATGCAATTCCAGTCCTGAGTCTGGCTGCTATTCCTGGCTGCTATTCCTGCCCTCTTTCTGCATAAAAAAGCTCCAGTGCAGTTTTCTTCCTTGAAACCAAGGAGTTGCAGTTAGTCCTTATGGTAAGCAGAGAGAAAAAGCAAAAAATGAAAGTATGTCTGGGTGATTCCGTGAGCCCCTAGTAAATGAATGAATGAATGAGTGCATGCATGCCTGAATGGAGAAGAAAAGAAAGTTCTTTCTTACAGCGGAATGCTAACTAATGGTTGTGGAAGGGAAGATGGAATTAGAAAACCAGTATTGGGGGTGCCTGGTTGGCTCAGTCCCTAGAGCATGTGACTATTGTTCTTGTAGTTGTAGTTTTGAGCCCTATACTGGGTGTAGAGACTAATTAAAAATAACATTTTTTTTTAAAGATTTTATTTATTTGAGAGAGAGAGAGACAGAGCATGAGCAGGGAGGGGGCAGAGGAAGAGGGAAAAGCTGACTCCCTGCTTAATGGGGAGCCCGGTGCGAGGATTGATCCCAGGACCCTGAGATCATGATTAAGCCAAAGTCAGATACTTAACCAACTGAGCCACTCAGGTGCCCCCGCCACCACCAAAAAAGAGAAAGAAAACCAATATCGACAATCATCTAATTGATTCAGGAAAAAAAAAAAAAAAAAATCTGCAGATGCTAAAGCCAGTGGTGAAAGTTTGATAAGAAACAGGATTGTACAAAATATTGTCTCCCCCACAAGATGCTTATTAATTACAAAGGGGAAAATAGTAACTTTACAGCGGAAAAGCCTGGAAGAAAACATCTTACAGGTGACCAGAATTAACATCCTCAGTAATGGGACAAATTGACAACATGTGTCTCTTGATACATGCACTGAAAAGGACACAACATCACTTCTGTGTAATTCCTGCCAAAAATGCATACCCTCCAACTAATCATGAAGAAACAGTAGACAAATCCACATCCTACAAAATAACTGGCTTGTAACCTCAAAACATGTCAGGTTCATGAAATATCAAGAAAAACTAAGAAACCTCCAGATTGAAAAAGTTTAAGGAGGCATGAGAACTGAATGCAAAGTGTGACCATGGACCAAAAAGAAATATATATATATTGCTGTAATAGGATATTATTGGGAAAATTGGTGAAATTTGAATAAGATAATAATATTATGTCAACATTAATTTCCAAAGTTTGTTAACTGAACAATGATTATGCAAAAGAATGCCCTTGTTTATGGGGCACCTGGGTGGCTCAGTGGGTTAAGCCTCTGCCTTCAGCTCAGGTCAGGATCTCAGGGTCCTAGGATCGAGCCCCACATCGGGCTCTCTGCTCAGCGGGGAGCCTGCTTCCCCCTCTCTCTCTGTCTGCCTCTCTCCCTACTTGTGATCTCTCTCCCTCTCTCTCTCTCTCTCTCTCTGTGTGTTAAATAAATAAATAAAATCTTTAAAAAAAAAAAAGAATGCCCTTGTTTATAGTAAATATATGCTGAAGTAGTTAGGGGTTAAAATAAAGTCATATAGACAGATGAAGAGAACCAAAAATTAGTAAATAGTAAGAACTTCAAATCTAAGGTTCTAGACCATTGTTCCTTTTCCCTCCCCAAATATCTCCAGCTCCCTTGAAGGATACACCGGCAGACTACACTCTTTGCTGATTATCCACCTGCCTCTTGGTCTCTAAGGATTTCAGCACCTGCCTTACCATCTTTCTCTCCATCACTCCTCCAGGTCATCATCTTGATGCATCCAACTCCCTCTCTCTGTTCCTTGACCCTTTCCCTTCTAATAACTTTCCGACATTACACTTCTGCCACCTGCATGCTCTGTCAAACCTTAGACCCTGTCATCACCAGTGAATGCACCACCACCAGTTAAAACCATTAGGTTGCTATATTAAAACACTTAGCATAGATCACAATTTTGGAGCCCTATCTTTATAATTTTTAAGTCCCAGAAACTCCACCAAATGGAGGCAGTATCCACACCCCTCTACCACCAAACCCCTCCTCCCCAAAGTCTCCTCCTCATAGCACCGTGACTCACACTGAGGTACTGCCTGTCAATCATCCTCATGGTGGCAAAGACCGTCACCTCCACCAGTGCCATCAATGTCAGCTGCAACAGGTTGATCTTTCCCAGCACGGCACCCGCTGAGATGAGCACAGACATAGCACTCATGGTGGCTACCTTAATACTGGGGGAGAGAGAGAGACAGGGATGACCAAAAAGGATCCTCTCATTGATTACTCACTCATTCACTCATTCAACAAGCCTGACACCATCTAAGAAACTAGGGACACGGTAGGAGAACAAGGAGACAAGATTCCACCCTCACGGGAACTGATGCTGTCCCATCTGGGTCTCCATGGGCTCCTTCCCCCATCAGGGTGGCATCAGGGCGAGAAATTGATCTTCACATACTCATTCACGCTGAGGCCATTCTGAATTTCTCATAGGAATGTCGTGGTGAGTTGCAGAGGCTGATTGTTCCCTCAGGACTCCCTTCTAGGGTCTGACAACTGGGGTTCTGCCCGTGGCTTCTCTTCTGTCTGCATCTCACAAAGATGCTCAATAGAGGGCGCTCTTCACCTACTGGCCAGCCTGCCATTCAGCCGCCTGCCTCCGTCTCCTTGGTAGTGGAAAGAGATGGTTTAGAAGTAGGAAAAGCCTGCTTCCAGTCCCAGCTTTTCCATTTGAGCAACTATTCAATCTCACTGAGACTGTTTCTTCATCTGTAAAATAAGAGTGATGATAATACTTATCTCATGGGAGTGCTGTGAGTACCTGTGTCTGTGTGTCTAGCTCTGTGATTGGCACAAAGAACTAATTCAGGAGTAGATGCCTGCATTATTAGCACTACTACTGATTCCTTCCTTCCCTTGACAAATGAGCTAGCTCAGTATGGGGATTCAGGAGGAGAAAACAGTTTGTTTTCAGGGCACTTATGATCCAGGTGGGGAGACGAGGCTGACATCGTGAGTCTGTCTGCTAAGACTGTCCATGATATTACATGGCTAGAGGGGTTCACTGGAGGGAGAGAGCAGTGCGGACTGGACTCATGAGGGAAGGCTTCCTGGGGGAGGTGGCAATGAGCAGAATAATCCATGGCAGTTAAACCAACCCACTCTCTCCAGGCACCTTGCTCTGAGACCACCTCCCCTCCCTGATGCTACAACCACCACGACAAAAGAATGATAATTTATTAAGCATTATATATAACAGGCTTACAACTACATCACCTCGTTTAAGTTTTAATCTTCTAAGTGGCCCTCTAGAAATGGAGGGTACTGTTTAATACCTCTATATTACAGAAAAGGACACCGAGACTAGAAGAGGCAACTCTTTTGGCCATAATGTTAGTTAATGACAAGTATGAGGTCCAAACCCAGTGGCCTGGATCTAAAGCCTGTGCTCTGGAGTCTGGACACAGCCTCCCCAGCATTTGCTGCCAACGTAGTACCTCGCTTAAGGCTCAAGGACTCCAGAGGGACGATCAGCAGAGGGCCAAGGGCCTGGGGAAGGAGTCTCACAGGGATGGGGAATTATTTAGAACAGGAGTTACTCAAAGTTTCACTGCGACTGGCCATGTTATGGCTTTTGGTGAGTGCTCACTTAATTGGCAAGGGCCTAATTCAAGGGGATGCATGCCGGTGGTGGGATGTCAGACCCCAGGGGCCGGTGGTGCTGGGGATGTGTTGAGACAGTGGACTGCAGTGTTCAGGAGTGCAGTCTCCAGTCCAGCCAGCCTAGGTTGGCATCCTGGCTCCGCCCCTTCCTGGCTGTGTGACCTTGGGCAAATTACTGAACCACTCTGTGCCTCAGTGTCCTCGTCTGTAAGGTGGAGGCCAGGCCTGTGAAGCTGTTGTAAGGGTAAAGTGAGTTAATATGTGTCAAGCACAGTAAGAGGGTCGCTTATTGCTACTATCCCCCAGGGGAGCCCTCCTGAACCTCTCAAAATACAGCGTTAAAAATATCACAACTTTCAGGGTTCCTTTTATTTTCATTTTGCTTCCAATAGCCATTTAGGAAGTCTTTACTACAGGAGGAACACGAAGGACAAAGCTGAGCAGGACAGGCCCCTGCCCCGAAGGGACTGGGCATCGGTGACTCAAGGCAGTACAGTGCCAAGTCAGGCTGCACAGTGTGGGTGAGGCCAAGGGAGAAGGGGAGGACCCTGTCTGGGAGGCAGGCCAGGCCCTTGGAAAGGTCAGGAAGGAGCTCATTGTTCCAATCTGCGAAGCCAGTCCCAGCGGGGGTCACAGCTGGGAGGATGCAGGCGGTCAGGGGTGGGGCAGGGGAGCTCACTCAGGCTGCAAATGGCCTCTTCTCGTCTTCCTGGTTTGAGTCAAGAACGAGTTGGCCGCTGTGGGCGAGGGACGTTGGAAGGAGCAGCCCAGAGAGGCCTGGACACTAAGGGGCAGGAGGCTGAAGGTTTGTGTGACTTTAAGCCAAGGCAGCAGAAAGGCCAGACCAGGGCCACCACTGTCAGAATTCTCCCAGAGAGTACCCTTTGCCTCTTCTGCTTGGGGGTGGAGGGGTGGGTATCGAATCCCCATGGGGATTATTATTTCTTCTAAAACTTATTAGAAGAAAATATGTGGAGGGTTTTTTCAGGGCCACTAGGGAACTGACTTGTCTATGGTTCATGTCATAACCACCCTGGAGGGTGTGGAAAGTGGCTCCAGATAGTAAAAAGCTAAAGCCATTGCCACCACTTAGCCGTGTGACCCTTGGCAAATGCCTTATGCTCTCTGAGCCTCTATTTCCTTGCCTGTCCACCAGTTAGACCCCTACTGGAAGGGTTAAACAAAATAATGTTTGTGCACTGCCTGGCACCGTGCCTGGCTCATGGGGAGACGGTCAACGGCAGTGCCCAGAGATTTAGCAGGGTTTCAGAGGGGGGGACGGAGTGGCCTGGAGAGGTGACTGGTTCCCCGAGATGCCTACCATGGGATTTACCATCATCTGGGCAGGACAGAGATTCAAAGTGGGATAAAAGCAAAAACAATGTACAAGGGAACTTTTACTGAGTTTCTCCTGTCAAGGGCCAATGCCTTTTTTATTATTTAAATTTTTTTTTAATTTTTTTTTTTTTTTTTTTAGGTAGGCTCCATGCCCAACATGTGGCTTGAACTCATGCCCCTGAGATCGAGGGTTGCATGCTCTACCAACTGAGCCAGCCAGGTGCCCCATGCTAATGCCTTTTTTTTTTTTTTTTAAGTATACAGCTTGATGGATACAGATATCTATCCCTTTGTGTAACCATTACCCAGGATAACACAGAGAACATTTACTGTGCCTCATAAGGTTCTTTTGCGCTCCTTTCTAATCAGTAACCATCACCTTCCTCTTGTAAACATTATTCTGACTTCTAGCAACATGGGTAATGTTGCCAGTTTTTAGAATTTCATATATACGTGTCTAAATGGATCAAAGGTAATTTAAAGGCATGGCTATTTCTTATTCACTGACATTTGAGGACTAAGAATACTTCTTTGTTTTCGAGAGACTGTGACATTTCTATTTCTTTTTTGTAATCTCTATTAATTTTTCGTTGAACCATATTGCTTGTGTAACTTTATAAAATCATACTCAATAATAAAGAAAGAACTTGGGGAGGGCTATAGATCTGGGCCCAGGGTTGTCAGATAAAATATAGGATTCACAGTGCAATTTGAATTTTAGATAAACAGTGAATAATCTGTTAGCGGATATCCTCAATATTGTATGGTTTCAAGGGGACATCCCAGCTCTTCTAGAACCAGCCCTCTTGGGCCCCATACCCTCAAAAAATGATACAGCTGTCGTCTGGTTACCTGGACAGTTTGATGACTATCTTCTTATCGAAGTACTGTTCTAGGCAGCCATCCATCAAGACTGCCCACTGCACCCCCAGGGCCAGCAAAAAGAGGTTGAAGGCCATGCTGCTCCAGCCATATCTCCGCAAAGACGAGTTGAGGAAGCCAAAGCCAAGGGCCGCCATGATGGTCACATCCTGGAAGACTGCCCAGGAGCAGTTATGGAAAAGGAGCAAGAGAAGCAGAAGATGGAAAGTTAGAAATCAGGGCGCCTGGGTGGCTCAGTGGGTTAAAGCCCCTGCCTTCGGCTCAGGTCATGATCTCAGGGTCCTGGGATCGAGCCCCGCATCGGGCTCTCTGCTCAGCAGGGAGCCTGCTTCCCTCTCTCTCTTTGCCTGCCTCTCTGCCTACTTGTGATCTCTCTCTGTCAAATAAATAAATAAAATCTTAAAAAAAAGAAAAAAGAAAGAAAGAAATCAGAAATTAGAATTTACAGAGCTTACAGAATTAGAATTTACATACATTCTGTATGAATTTAGGGGATGGCAGCTGGAAGGGGTCATAAAAGAGTGCTTAGGCAAGTTAGTTTGCCTCTTTGAGCCTCAGTCTTCTCATCTGAATAATGGGGGCAATGCATACTAGGCAGGGTTGAGGTAAGGATACGGTGAGCTAATGCTGCTGAAACGCAAAGGCAGGGCCTGACCCGTAGTGAGTGCTCAGTAACTGTGGCAATTACTGTTATTATTAAACTTAATAATATGAACATGTGTAAAGCATCTGGACTAGTGCTTGGCACACAGTTGACATTCAGGAGAGGTAATCACTGTGGCTCCTGAGGAGCAGATTTAACCTGATCGTCTGCACGAGAAAGTAAGAGCACGGAAGCCGATGACCTGGCCCAGAAGAGGGACAGAAGGAGGCTCAGAGGTTCTTGTAAGAACCAAATTGTCTTTGCAGAAAGCAGTTCTCTCCCTTTGTCCCTTGCTGGGAGGGACCCAGTGGGTGGGCAGGAAGCACCAGGGCCATCTGAGGGAGTTTCCCCTTTTCCAGCCTTGGAGCCTGCTCAGGGGCTGCTGTGGCAGGTGAGTGCGAGAGACCCACCTAATGGCAGGGAGAGGTCCTGCAAAAGGAGAAGGTGGAAGCTTCTATTTAATTCCAAGTTTGAAAAATGAGTAGTGGCTTGCCAAACTTGGGTTCAAAATCAGGAATCTGGAACTTTCCAGATGTGTGGCTTCATCTAGTTATTTAAAGTCTCTGAGCTATAGTAATAGCCTACATTTATTATTTCCTATGTAGCAACACTTTTTTTTTTTTTTTTACAGTAATCTCTATGCCCAGTGTAAGGCTTGAACTCACCACCCTAAGATCAAGAGTCACATGCTCTCCAGACTGAGCCAGCCAGGTCTCCCCCTCCCCCCGCGACACAGTTTTAATCACATCACACAGACCAGCCTGCTTCCTTCTCCCAAACACCCTTCGAGGTGGGTGCCATTATCAGCATTTCACAGATGTGAAAACTGAGTCACAGAAGGGTTAAGTCACTTGCCCCAGATCTTCCAGCCGGATTTAAACCTAGATGATCTGCTCCGAAGCCTGTGCCTTCACCTACCACACTATCTGTTCTTTGTCTTCTCATCTGTTAAATGGGGAAAATCACACTTCTTTGTCTGGCGGCCAGAATCCAGTGATTATAACGCAACTAATCGCTCACTGCTTTGGCAACAAACACCAACTATTTCCCACGTACAAATGCCTGGAGAGAGAACTTGAGAGCATTTGTCCCCCCATGGATACTATCTCTGGGTTTGGGAGGGTTTTCCTTGTTTTTTCTCGGTGTTTAAATTTTCTACAACCCTCACGCAGACAGTAAACAAAAACAAACAAAACAAAACACACACAGATGAAAACAGCACAGATTTCAAGTTTAGACAGTTCTGTTTGATCCCAGCTCTGTCCTTCCCCATTAGGCTAAACCGTATTAAAATTGCCAACATTTGACCATTTTTGACCTATGAAAATGGCATTTTACATACTTCCACCTCATAGCTGTGTGGTCCTGGAGGTGGCTTACTTTCCTCATCCGCTAATAAGGGTAACCCTGCCCACCCGAGAGCCGCAGGAGGTGACGTTTTGTTCAAGGGCTTGCCGCAGCGCCCGGCGCAGTGAGGACACTCAGGAAATGGTGACTGTCCCCATCCCGCCACCGCCATCCACACCATCGCAGGCGTAAGAACCCACCTGGTCTCCGCTGGCCTCCAGCCCCGGCTCTGATAACAACGAGGAAGCACTCGTTTCCAGAATGCTCCAAAGTCTCAGAAAGCCCCTTCGAGTCGCATTTAAATTTACTTTCATTGAGAAACGCACAGGGTCTTGCGTGTAAGACGTGGGGAGACGTGAGTGGGATTGATGCTCCCCGACCAACCTGATCACACCAGGATGTTGGAGACCCCTGAGGACCTCCAGAGGGTCTGGGAACTTGGGGAGCAGGTGAGAAATGGCATTGATTCCACTTCTTGCCCCTTCTCCTCTGCCTTGGGGGACAGGGAGGTGCAGGCAATGTTTCTGTCTCCTATTTATATCCTCAAGAGTGAGGGTGACGGGGCACATTTTGTATTGGGAGTTCCTCCTCTGGGAATTGCTCAGATTCCTTCAGGAGCCAAGCAGGAAGCTCTGTGTATGAAAGACGCGATGCGTATTTGGAGTGGTAAGGCCCGTGGCCAGCTAGAGACTGCACACCCAGCCGTCGGTATTCCGATGCAATCTCGTTTCAGGTCCCGCTGTTAGAGCAAACACATCTGCCCACTAACAGTGACGCCATAGGCGTGGGGCCCGCCATATGTGTAGGGAGACCCTTTCATTTTCCTCCCATTTTACGGAAGCAGACCAGAGAGAGCCTGCAACTTCCTCAAGGCCACACAGCATGCTAGCAGCAGAGCCACACTCTGAACTCCGGGTACGGCACTCTTCCACCAGGCTAGGCGGTTTCTTGCTCGTTTGCCCCCACTTTACTGAGGGACCCCAAGCAGGTCCCCTGCTCTCTTGGGGCTTCAATTTCTCTCTCTGTAAACACGTGGGAGTTGGACTTGGTACTCTCTATGGCTTTACAGCTCTGGCATATTCTGAGGAGAGCATCAGTGGGTGGGGAGAGGAGGGTAACCAGGATAAGGCAGCGGTGGGGCCCTAAAGATTAGAGAGCCGGAGGACCTGGGCTGGGGGGGTTTATCAGGCACAGCCGCCATCCCTGTCGCTGCTGCCAGGCGTAGGAGCTCAAGGCCCCACACTGTCCCTGAGGGAGGAGCTGTGCTCCACCCCATGGGAGGAAGTCAGGGGCAGTTTCTGGGAGCTGTTGACAGAGCCCATTCACCCCAAATGGGTGAGTCAATAACATGAGATTTCAGGCCTCTCTTCGCTCTCTGCACCCTCCTGCTTCCTCTCGCAGCCTCCCAGAGCTCTAGAGCTCTAGACCCCCCTCCAACTCCTCGTCGGTCTCAGGATCGGGACCCCCACTTCAAGGCCAGGTCCCAGCTCAGGGCATCCCCAGTGGTGCAAGCCTCCCCCCTCAGATTCTGCGCTGCACCCCAGATCAGCTGCTGGGCTGATAGGCTAATGGACTCTAAGGTGTTGGGGAGTGATAAGGAGTGGAAGTACTACTGGGGCCCCAGTGACTGGGCCCCAGAGGGGAATTCTACCATCGAAGACAGTCCTTCGGGAGAATGTTATGGAAGCCTCATGACTTGCAGGAAGGGTCTAAGCTGAGGGTTCGGTGGTGTGAGAGGAGTCAGTGATGACCAGCATCGTAAGAGCAGGCACATGTGTGGTGCTCTCCACACACCAGCCACCATTCTAGGAGCCTTCTGGCTTTCACCTACCACAACTTCATGCAGTAGGTACTATTTATTATCCACCTCTTACAGATAGGAAAGGGAGGCCCAGAGAGGCGCTGTAACTAGCCCAGGTCACACAGCTGCAAATGGCGAGTGATCGGAATGCTGGGTTTGACCACGATGTGTCGTGCCTCTCCACACAGCACACAGGGTATAACGGTGAAGACTCTGAGTCAGGTTGTCAGGGTTTAGAGCCTGCCTCTACCTCTGTGTCCCAGCTTCCTAATCTGTAAAATGGGTGTGAAACAATGGCGCCTGCTCAGAGGATTGCCGTGAATACTTTCATTGGCTCATGCAAATCACTTAGCCTGGCATTGGATACGCGGAGTTAGACACTATTATCCTGTGCCTGCCACTTATTGGTTGTATGACTTTGGGCAAGACTGTTCCACCCTCCTCTGGCCTGGCTGCCCCTGTGATCCTAGTTCTGTGTTTCCACCCACTTTGCTCCTTCCTCTGGCCTGTAGACACTTCAGCACCAACAGCTCTGAAGCCAGAACCAGCCCCTGGCCCTTAGGCTCTAGGCTCGACTTCCACACTGCTCTCCCCACAGCGGACTGGGAAGACCTCTGCTGCCCCAGACTGGGACCATCCATAGAGCCCTAGGCTGACTTCTGTTCCCCGGTAGCCTCTACTCCCACACGACTTTCACCCCTACAGTATCCAGGAATAGAAAAAAAAGATGTCCCAATCAAAGGGGGCAGCCAAGGCTAAGATATGGAACATTGTAGGATTTGGGGGTACTGTATTTACATGTCAGTGGAAAAGCCCCTCTTGTCTTTTGGTAGCTCTCCTCCCTTTGGGGGGCGGTGGGGAGGGAGGACCTAGTTAGTATCCACAGTGCAGGGTCCAGATGTTTCCCCAATGTGGCCATCCAAGAGCAGGCTCTGTGTGTGGATTGTTACAGTAATGGCTCCCAGTGAATCGTGCCTTCCGGTATAGACCCCTCCCTCCTGGGTTGGGCCTCGTGATTTGCTTGGCCAATGCAACATCAGCCAACATGTGACAAACAGAGATTTGAAAAGCACCCACTCATTAGGGCTTATCCTCTTTTACTGCTGTAACTCTTCTGCTGAACCACTTCATCACGATCATGAACAAATTAAATGGTTGCTTTTTTCAACCATTAAGTTTGGGGGTGGTTTGTTATGCAGCAATAGCTAGCTGCTACACTCTGCTTCTCCTAAGTGCCTCAACCCCAAGCCCAGAATGAATATATCATTGTTCATTTACTGCCCAACCTTCTGCTTCTCTTCTCAGGAACTGGCACTTCCATATACCAAAGCACATGTCTGAAGCCATCCTTAAACCCCTCCTTCATTTCCACCAGGTACAGCTCATTTGATCTCCTAGCTATCTCTTGAATATTTTGATTCCTTGCTTCTCCTTCGTTATCCCTGCCCATTTGGCCTCATCACTGGCCTTGCAGACCAGTGGTCATCTGCGTAGGGAACATACACCTCAGAAGGTGCTCCAGACAATCCCCAGGGGCTCCTGGAAGAAGATACGAGCCCTTCCAGTTTTTATAAAACTATAAGAAATTGAAGTCTATTCATAGTGAAAGCGAATACTCTTAGTCTTTAGGTGTGCTCATTCTTTCAAACCTTCGAACAACAAATTAAAAAAGCACTATTGTCATGTGACCCAGGTTGAATTGGAGGCCAAGAGAGGCGGAATAATTTGCCCAAGTTCTCGCAGCTAAGTAGGGGCAGAGGCAAGGTTTAAATCAGTCTGGCTCCCGCGTTTCTCAAACTCGTGTGCGTTAAGAGTCGCTTAGCGGGCTTGGTTAAAACAGTTTGCTGGGCCCCACCCTGAACATTTCTGATCAGTAGGTATGGATCGGGGCCCAGGAATCTGCATTTATAACACATTCCTGAGCTGTTAGTGGCTGAGGTGGCTCGTCTGGGGACCACACTCTGAGAATCACTGATCTGGGCTATTCTACCTCCAAAGGGCCTTGGTGAAGTTTGCAGCTCTGTAAGTATTTAAGACCCACACTGACCCAGGAGCCTCCTCTACTCGCTCAGGATGTCAGACAGTTTCGAGTCTCCTAGCTTTGGAAGGGGTCCTGAGGGAATCTTGGGCCGTTGGGAAGAAGATGACATGTTTCTCTGTTTTCATCAGGTTGCAATGAATGGCAGGGTTTTGTCTGGCTTTTTGTTTTAAATTTAATTCTTTATTATGGAAAATGTTAAGCATATACAAAAACAGAGTTGCATGGTGAATGTCATGTACCCATTCCCAGCTTTGATGACTGTCACATGGGGCCAATCTAATTTTTATTATCTTTTCCACTTCTTTCCTTTTTTTTTTTTTTTCTGGCATAAAGCAAGCCCCAGTCATTGCTTCATTTCAATATATCTCTTTAGCCAATAGGGCCTTTAAAAAAAAAAAAACCCCACCATGTTATTATCAGACTAAACAAAACTAACAACAATTCCTGTATATTATACAGGATTCATGCTGATTACCTCAAAAATGTCTTTTTGGAACTGGCTGGTTTGAATAGCATTGAGTTCACATGGACTGGATTAGATCAAGTGAATTGACACATTAGGTAACCTAGTTTTAGCTCAACTAACCTTCACAAAATGGACTCATAGCTTGAACAACGCCTGCCTGAAATCACAGAACGAAGGCAAAACCATAATGGCAGCCAAGCATATGAAAAAAAAAGGGCAGAGTGATATTTCTTGTGCAAACCCTTCATCTATCACATTCAAGGTTTAAAAAAGTCAGTCTAATTAGATCTGACAAGAAGTCAACCAGGAGAATGTGCAGTTATCAAGAAGACTCTAGGAATGGATTCACATCCACTCTCAGTAATGGGAACAATGGACCTTGCCTTGAGATTGACTGGCACCACCAATCATCAGTAATTTGAAAATATTGTATATTTCATTTGACCTCTTCCAAATTTTCTAATTTGTGTGTATTATTAGGATGTAAAGATATATTCATGCAGTAGTACTTGATGATGACATGTAAGTATGGTACATGCTTGAAAGATGGTGTGCGTCACCGAAGCATTTGCAGCCCTCTGGTCCATACACACAAGCCTGCATGCTGCTCTCCCACCTCGAGTCATGGCTCTTTCCCCTACCCTTCCATCAGCCCTGGAATGGCTTCCTCCATAACCTGAACCCAAACTCGCCACACCCCTGCCTCCGATCAGCTCAGCAGCATGATGGTCAAGCTCCTTACTCAACCCAGTGGGTCCACCATGCCCTACTGCCTTCTTTGGGCTCCAATGTTGCAATGTTAAGCCCTAACCTGGTCTACTCCAAGGAGTGCACACACCAGCTCTTGCTGTCCTCTCACTCTGGATGATGATCCATTTTCACATGGTTAACTCCTACCAAGCCTCCAAGACATGGCTGGTCAGTCACTTTCTTCCAGAAGTCTTCCCTGACACCATCAACTCCCCTGCCTGGGTTGTGGGCCCTCCTCTATGGTTCCATGTAAAGTGAGTGTCTGAGGATACTTTCTTTCTTTTTTTTTTTTTAATTTTAAAAATTTTTATTTATTTGAGAGAGAGAGAAGGATAGAGAGAGCACAAGTAGGAGAGAGGCAGAGGGAGAGGGAGAGGGAGAAGCAGACTGAGCAGGGAGCCTGATGTGAGGCTGAGCAGGGAGCCTGATGTGGGGCTCGATCCCAGGACCTGAAGATCATGACCTGAGCTGAAGGCAGAAGCTTAACCATCTGAGCCACCCAGGCACCCCGAGGACACTTTACTTCTGTGTTAGCAGCAGAGCAGAGGGGTGAAGAACGTGGACTGGGGGCACCAACATACAGAGTTGAAATACTACTGACTCCTACACCCACTGGTTACGTGACAAGTGACTCAAGCTCGATGGAAAGTGGGGCAGTGAAGCATAGTGGTTAAGGGCATGGAAACTAAAACCAGGCCGCGCAAATTTCAGTTTGCTGTGCTATCCCTGGTTGAGTGACTTTGTGCAAATTATTCAACGTCCATGTGCCTCATTTCCTTACATGAAAAACAGAGATCATAATCGTACCGACTCATGGGATTGTTGTCAGGGTTCGATACAAAGCATTGAAACAGTGCCTGGTACAAAGTAAGAGTTCAATAAATGTTAACTCTGATTAGCACGTGTCTAGATCCCCCACTGGTTGTAATACTGGGTTGAATGAATACGTGCGTGAATGAACGGCATCCATTGAATTACATTGTATTGGACTGAAAAGAATTGAAGTGAAATGAACTTAAATTTGCCTAGGCCTTGTTCGCCAGGTACTAAGGGCCCCTCTCCTGGCCGGCCCCTGAACTGGTGTAGAAGCTTCCCTCCCCAAGCCATCTCTTTGTCCTACTTACTGCTGCTGAGAGCCCAGCGAGGCTTTTCCTTTGCTTTCAGCTAACTAGCCAGTTAATATCACTCAGGAAGAAGTGGGCACTCAACCAGACTAGAGCTTCAGCTTTGTCTCAGGGAGGATGCTCAATGAGGCCCATCTATTATCATAGATGAGATATCGGCCCAGTGAGATGATTGAAACTCATCTCGATTTTTTTTTTTTTAAAGCAAAAGCCACACCACTGGGGACATCTGTCTTGTTTACAGGTGTTCTCATCACAGTCTGTGAATATTTTTAGCTGCATATAATCACAACCATCCTATAGTCCTCTTCAGCCATACCTTATGGCCCTGGATTTGCAGACAGAATGCAGACTTCCCACCCAATGAGTGAGAAGGAGAAGGCTGGGGCTGGGAGAGGGGCAACAGACTCACGCTACCAAAAGGAGGGTGGTACAGAAATGAGACACCAAAAAAAAAAAAAAAAAAGAAACAAACAAACAAAAACTAAAAGCCAAACAACGTGAAATTCCTTGCTGCTCAGGAGAAAGGGGAGGAAGGGACAGAAAAGCAGAGACTTATGAAGACCATTTGGCAAAGGAAATTCTAGAAATATAGAGTACAAGACTCCTCACTAACCTGACAAATCAAGGAAGGCTTCGTGGAAGAGGAGAGGTCCACGCTGGTCCTTAAAGGGGAAGCCTATGTTGTTGGCTGGGTCTCTGTGCAAACTACGGGAGAAGGTGTGGGAACCCATTTACTCCGAGACTTTGTGGAGAGGAACATGTAGGTCCCTGGAGGACCACAGACCTTCTCACTTCCCTTGTTCCTGCTATTTGCCTCTGTGACCACCTGCCCTCTGGACACTCACCTCGAAAAGTCCCCATGAGCTTCTTCGGATCCTGTAAGGAAGTATCATAGGAGGTGAAAAAGAAGAAGATGACCACGAGAGCCGCCTCCAGCACTAGGGTCCACAGGGGCAGAAAGCCCCGCAGAGATGGTGGGTACTTAGAGCCCATCCTGTGTCCGTGTCCGTGTCCGTGTGGCACTTCCACCTGCTCCAGGCATCATCCCACTGCCCCCGCCCCCACTCCAGGGGGTGATAGCAGAGACACCCGCCAAAAACCTTATCTCCGGCTGCAAGGCCGGCTTCGCTGGTCTGTCGAGCGAGTTAACACAGGAGCAGAGGGACCATGACAGGGAGGGGAAGAAACGCCATTTATTCCAACACGACCCCATTCATCCAATCACTCACTTATTTGTTCATTCCACAAGTAGTTGGTGCCTTCCTACTCTAGGGTGGGCACCGTGCGCGGTTTCCAAGAGGGCGTCGGATCCCTGGGCACCCACACAGAAGAACCCTCCTTTGCTCATGACTTCCGTTTACCCTCCCCATATCCTTGCACGGCGGAGAGTGGATCAACACTCCTGATTTACAAATGGGGAAACGGAGCCTCAGGGGGAGCTTTGGATTGGCAAAATTTCTCTTTAAAACCTTACCCAGTGAGTCTTAATAAGAATGTATTGAGTGAGAATGAATGAAGTGAAAGCCAAGAAGAACACTGAGCCCTGAGGAAGATCCAGAGCCCCTGAGGAACTAACTCCCCAGAGTTACATGGTTGAAGTTATTTATATTTGAATCTGTATTTAAATCTACTTGTTTGTAAATCTTTTAAGGGTAGGTGGGGAAGAAGAGAGGAGGTCTGGGTCTAGCTGTAGGAAAACCCTGGCGAGGTCCTACCCAAGCCCCAGGCTGTAGTTGTCTTCAACTCTGGTCACCTCTTCACAGAGCAACCCAGGACTCTGCCTGGGGCATGCGTACTTGTAGCATGTTTGAGGCAGGCCACCAGCTTCAGGACCCCTGTCCCACAGCAGGGGACAGACAGTCCCCTGAAATGGGATTTAGGGCACCTGGGATCCAGTTCTGACCCTGCAGCTAACCTTTGTAGCCCCCTTTCGTGTGCCTAACAGATGGTCTGATCTATAATAAGCATAAAGAAAGAGGGAGGGAGGAAAGAAGGAAGGGGAGGATCGAAATTTTCTTACCTTTCTACACTGGGCCCTCTGGCCTTTGAGTGTGGACTGAAGTTATGGGGCCTCAGATAATAAACTAGACTAGGAGTTGCAGGGAGGCAGATTTTGGCCCACCATGGGTGGATACTTTATTGACCATTACAGCTGTCCAGAGAAACAGGCTATTCATGAGGGAGTGAGCACCCTGTCCCTAGCGGAATGCAAACAGAAGCTGATGGTCACGTGTCAGCGATGTCTTGGAAGTTATTCATATGCAGTTTGCAGGAGATTTTAATCACCCAGAAGAATCTTGTCATTTTGTTTTTAGATGAAGAAACTCACACCAGAAGGTCATACTCAAGATCATAAAGTCATCTGACATCACTCACTTCTTGCTCAACGCAGCTTTATTTGCAGAAGGGAAAAAAAATTGAAAGTAACCTAAATGTCCAGTAGTAGGGGACTGGCAAATAAGCTACAGGACACACATCTTGCCACCAACATCATGGTCCTGAACATATGTGGAAGAATCCAGAGGAAAATGCTTTGAAGGTTCATCAAAAGTGACACAGAGGATATACTATTGGGTGGAAAAGCGAGTTATAGTACAGCGTATACAATATGTTCCCATATTTGTAAAAATAATAATAATAAAACGGTATGTTAATGCATGCATGGGGGGAAAATGGCTGCAAACCACCGACACTAGTTCCTTTTGCTCTAGATGTTTCCTGGAGCTAACACTCACCAAGCACGTACCCTTGGTAGGCACTGTTCTAAGCACTTTACATGTATGAACCCAGTTAATGACCCTGGGAGGGGGTACTATTAGCCTTACACTACAAAGGCGCAGAAGGGTCACGCGACTTGTCCAAGGTGACAGGACTAGTAAGTAGGAGAACTGGGATTTAACCCAGACCCAAAGCCCGGATTGAGCAACCGGGTGTTTAACCGTGTAACGGCCCGTGGCCCAGACGCCTTCTAAGTCCTCTTCCAAATCTAGGAACATAGCATTCCCAGCCCTCTGCCCCTCTCAACAGTAGCGATAGACAGAAAGTACCCTGACCCCTAGAGATCAGAGATAGAAGTCTCCATTCCCTCATGGTCGCCCCTGGTTCTAATTTCTGGCCCTCAGCACTTCCCGTGAACAGGGTTTCCGTCAGGAGGGGCTCCCCTGGGTGGGGGATAAATAAGCATGACCTTAGCCGGCCTGGGTCCTGTACCAGCACCTTGTAAACCAGACAGCAGGCCTCACCTGCCCAGGGGCACCAAAGGTCAGCCAGACGAACAGGAAGATGTTTGGTCGCTGCCGGCCCCTGTGCCTGGAGTCCCCCAATGGTTGTGTTTGCCCTCTGGCCAACTCAGTGTGGGGGGCAGCCGGTTCCACACCCCAGAAACCCCTATGCGGCCTGCTCCTGCCCGAGTCAGGGACTGACTGCTTGACAAGAAGGCCAAGCTCCTTGCCAAACATGCTTTCTTTAATAAAGGGAGGTGTCTCCCACACTTGGCCTCTCCCAACAGATTTGTCCAAGGGGGCTGTTCTTTCTTCCCCTCCGACTCTTGCAAAAGGGCCCTGTTTTTGGACTCCGGCTCCAGACATTCTGTCTCCAAATCCTCAAGGCAGCTCACCTGGTACAAGAAAGCCCAGGGGATTGAGGGCAGATAGGTCACAAAACAAATATAGTTTAATGTTCATTGTCGAATCTAGGAGGGAGGTAAGTGGCTTTTCACTGTATCATTCTTTCAACTTCTTTGGCATCTGTTAGAAACTTTTCATAACAAAATGTTGGGGAAAGCGCTGTGTGCACCTGCTGCTCCCTCTGCCTGAAAGCCTCCTCCTGTGAGACAACCGCCCACCCCCTCTCCACCTCAGAGCCAAGCAATGGAAAAACAGGGACTTTTGATTGCTGTATCCCAGCACCTAGTGCTCCATCCATAATAGGTGATCAATAATTATTTGGTTTTTAAAAAGATTTTATTTATTTATTTGAGAGAGAGAGAGGAAGCACACAGAGGGAGAGAGAGAAGCAGACTCCCCGCTTGAGCCAGAGCCAGAGCCAGAGCCAGAGCCCGAGGCGGGGCTCGAACCGAAGACCCATGAGATCATGACCTGAGCCTAAGGCAGATGCTTAACCAATGGAGCCACCCAGGCGCCCCTAAATATTTGTTGAATAAATAACAACTGCAATTTCCGGAATGCCAAGCCTTGGAACAAGCATTTTGCATACATTATCCCATCTGCTTTTCCCCTTAAGCCTGTGAGTACAGGCACAGTCATCCCGTCCTACAGATGAGGAAGCTGCGGCTCAGAGAGGTGATGCGAGTGCTCAACGTCACACAGCTAATAAATGCTAGGGGAGGGACCCAACCCACATCCATCAGACGCCAACGGCTTATGCTGTCAACTACTTTGCAATTCTGCCTTCCATTTAGTAAACCACTCACAGTCTCAATTTCCTTATGAGTCAAATAAGATGACCTGCTCTACTTTCCTCACAGAGTTCTCACAAACGTGAGAAGAGTAAGCATGAGTGGCAGCTGGGTTATAGAAAGGAAGGTGGGCAAGTGATGCCATGCCTGTGGTATTCTCATCTAAGTGACCAGGCTTCCTCCAGGTATGACAAATCAAGTCAGAGAGACTGCGGAATTCACATGTAATCCTGCGTTTTCTATAAAAACAGGACTCCGTGAGAATACTCACCATGCCATCCTCATCTGAGTCAAGCATTGTAAAGCTCGGTCATGGGCAGCGAGCAAGCACGTAGGTAGGTCCTCGATTCCCTCCCTGGAAGTTTGTCCACGCCAAGGGTGTGATCCTGCTCTGGGCATGCCTGGTTGAAGTGTGGCTAAGTCCATCATTCATTCATTCAACAAACAGGAGCTTTGGAGTCAGACTATCTGGGTTCAAAACCTGACTCCACAAATTATTAGCTGTGTGACCTTGGGTATGGTGATCAACAACTGTAGGGAAAATCAGTGTCAATCTCATAGGGTGGTTGTGAAGATTTTTTTTTTTTAAAGATTTATTTATTTGAGAGAAAGAGAGTGCGTGCGACGGGGGGTGAGGGGGGTGCAGGCAGAAGGAGAGAATCTTCCAGCAGACTCTCCATCAGTGCGGAGCCTAATGTGGGGCTTGATCTCATGACCCACGAGATCATGATCTGAGCTGAAATCAAGAGTTGGACACCTAACTGGCTGAGCCCCCCAGGGAACCCCGGTTGTGAAGAGTAAATGAGGAAGTGCACCTAAGTGTCAAATGTGTAGAAAATCCTCCATAAATGTTTGTAATTATTATAATTGCACAGGGTTGGCATATTTACTGTAGAAACTCTGAAAATGCAGACACACGTAAAGTTTACATAAAGCACCCATGATTTCAACATCTCCAGAAACCAGTTCTGCTTCTTTTTGTATATTTTTCAGGTTTTTTTTCTATTCATATGAATTTACGCCTTATTTTCTCCCCTACAAATATGGGATTATACAACACATACTGTTGGGTAATTGCTTTTTCCATGAATAGTATATCATAAGTCATTTTCAAGCCAGGACAATCTTTCTATAAAACTCTATCAGGGTAGTTAAGAACTCAGGCTCTGAGCCAGAATTTCTGGGTTTGAATCTGGCCTCTATCACTTACTGTATGATCTTAGGCAAAGTACTGAATTGCTCTGCGCCAGTTTTCTCCTTTGTAATATGGCACCAGTAATCATCTCTACCTCATAGGGCTGTTGTGAGGATGAGATCAAAGTGCATATGGTGCTTAGAGCAGTGACTGTACGTGGTAAGTGCTATGTGTCACCATTCTCCATGCCACACAACTTCCGTGCTAAGAATGTGTGCCCGTGTTTGACCAGCCCCCTTGGCGGGATTATCTGGGTTATTTCTAAACTGTTTCTGTTCTAAACGCTACAATGAATATCCTCGGTTAACAGGGTTCCCCGGGGGACACAGATACATGTATGTGAGGTGGCCATCCCAATGTCTGGACTTTTCTGTGACTCCTGAGTCATGGGAACCAAGTTCAAGGCAGCTGGGCCAGCCCTGCCTGGTGGGCTTGAGGGGATTGAAGCTACTGAAAGGAGGGGAATGCAATTTTCTTATTTGTGAAATGAGGTGTGATGATCCCTCTCCAGGCTATTCTGATCTATTCTGAGCTCAGGTGAAGCTCAAGTGCAAATCTCAACCCCTTTCTCATCAAACGTCCCCAGAGAAGAGGAGGGGACAGCCCTGAATTCTTGACTGGGCCTTGGTCTTTTGAATGAGGACAAATGATTTCCTTTCCCTGTCTTACTCATCTGTAAAATGGCCACGGATCTCCCTAGGTTCCTGACTGGTGGTGACGGTATGGGGAGCTGGGGGGCTCTGTGGAAGGAGGAGGCCTGCCTCATCTCTGCCCAGGTCTGTGCCCTTAGGATCCCAAAGAGCCATTTGAGGGCTCAGAAGGGAAAGGCCGGCACTTGACTGGAGCCAAAGGGGGTGTGGGCTAGGGTGGGCCAGAAAAAGAGATGGTCTCGCTGGGGCAGGAGGAGTGAGAGAGAAGGAAATGGAGAAGGGCAGTCTTCCTGTGGGCTCTTGGCAAGGGGACCATTCTCATCATTCCACTCTAGTCAATCACCAGATCAATAAATCTAACCATCAATAACCATCTCTAGGCACCAGATATGGCCTATAGCATCACAGCTTGATCTCACTCAGCTGTTCCTTGAGCTAAACTGCTCTCCCAAGCCAATTGCATAATTTTATTTTCTCTGAGCCTCAGTTTTCTCGTCTGTAAAATGGAGCTAATATGGCCTGCTTCTAAACACAGGGCTTGAAGAGTCTCCAGAGGGGATCTTGGCACAGCTGTATGCAGGTAACTCAACACCAGGGAGTTAGGACTGGAACCCAGACCTCCATATTTTCTCTGTTCTTTCTCTTTCTCCTATGTAGCCCTATGCCAGAGTAACTCCCAGTCACTCCACACTTCTGCCACGGCATGGAATGTCCTTATCAGGATGGTAGGCTAACAGTGAGCTCCAGCGCCTCTGTCATCTTTTCCCGGATTACTCACGTCTTCATTTCACAGTGTGTCATGGCACTGTCCTAGATAACAGGGACACAAGGGGGAGTGGAAAAGACCACGGATATGGCCCTGTTATAACCTTACTGAGTTGGCTGTTTGTCTCTGACCCAAGTAATCTGGAACCTTGCAGTCGTGGGGATGATGGCTACTCAGATCTGGGGCCCCATGGAGTCTGGAGCCAGGATCTTACCATGTAACCTTCCTAATGCATTCAAGCCTCCAGCATATTGATTATGGTCCTGTCTGTATCCTCCTCCATGAACCAATTCACCTTGGCAGCTGAAGCCTTTTTCTGCTGCTCCAAGCAGAGCATTCCATTCAGACCCTTCCACAATGATGGGCAGCCTCGGTGAAAGTTTGAGTTCACAGAGTTTGTTATCTATCCTTGGCCACGCAGTGCCACTTTATCAACATACTGGAGAGAAGTGAGGGATGAACAAATACACTATTAACAGTAATTGCTTGCCGTCACCTACCGCACGACCAAGTGGAAACAGAGGTTCTAAGATTCTGTAACTTGCCCAAGCTAGTAAGTGGCCAAGCTGGAATTTCAATCCTGGTGTGAAAAGGCAGGAGCTCTTGCGATTTTTCAAAATGGCATCTCTTCAGAATATGGATCCAATCCCCCAAGAAGCTTTCGTCCTTGGTGGATGAGCAAGCCTTACCCAGGAAACCGACTTAGGAGCAGCACTACTAGAGATGCTCTGTGTGGGAGCTAAGGCAGGAAGGAGGGGAGATAAGGTTGCAATGGGTTTGAGGACAGTAAGTAGATAAGGCTTGCCACTCTGGGTAGGCCTGGAAAAAGAGACTAGGTCTCCCGTGTGACAGCTCTGGATGCCATAACAAAGAGAATGGTTTTCAGGCTTTGGAGGATCTTTAAAGATTTGTGAGCAGCATAAAATAATGAAGAACAGCAGATGAGAATGATGAATTTGATACAAATTACAAGTTCCTCCTTGGGGTGGGTGTTGATTAAGGGGGTGATTATAGGGCAGGAAGAGGTCCACCCAACTCAGGACAAAACCAGATACCATCTACTTCCTGGAAGTTTTTAAAATGTGCTGGAAGACCACCTCACAGTCCCACTGCTGGTGTGTCATTAAGTTGATACAGCCACTTGATAGGAGATTCAGCAACCATCAGAAATATTTAGGGAGGATGCCTAATAACATGGGACAATGTTTAAAGAACAGAATACAAAAAGACCAATCCTAAAGGCCCTCAGCTGCAACCCTGTCGGGACCCCTCTCACTTTTGAGAGCTTTTTCTGTATCTTCACTTAATAAACTTCTGTCGATTTACTCACACACACACACACACACACACACACACACACACAGAATACAAAGTTGAATATCTAGTACGATCACTACTCTGTTCAGTAATAATAGCAGCAATACTAATAAGAATATCACCCATGGGGGAAAATAGGAAAAAAAAAAAATTTAGAATGCTAATAGTGGTCGTGTTAAGGTAATGAGATCCATGGGTGTTTCTTCTCCCTTCAGCTACTTTTTGACAGCTTCCCAGTTTTCTTTAATGACATTCTTTTTTTTAAAGAATCTTTGCTGTCTTTTCTAACGTGATTTTGCCATACGTACATTGCAAGGGAGTAATGAGGAGTAAATGAGCAAGTAGATGTAAAGCACTCATCACGGTGCCTGGCACAAAATCGGAGCTCTAGGAGGGTCGGGTGGGTGAGGGGTCGCTGGCCGGTGTCCCAACATCTGAGAAGCCCAGCCCTCGCCGCGGAGCAGCCTCCCTTACTCCCCGCGGCATCGGCCCCTCGCGCGGTACGGACACGTCCCCGACGCTGACGCTCGCCGTGTCCAGCAGGCGCTGTGCCCGCGGAGCCAGCCGCACAGCCCGCCCTGCGGACGTGGAGCGAGGGTCGCACCGCCCCACACATCCACTGCAGCCCAGAGCGACGTCGCGCGCACCCACGGCCCCGCCCCCTGTGACGCGACCTCCAGGGGGCGGGACCGCAGCAGCCCCGCCCCGCCCCTCCTCCGATTGGCCGCCGCGCTGTCACCACGTCGCCGGGAGCTGGCAGGGTGTGGGTGTGTGTGTATGTGTGTGTGGGGTTTGCTTTGTCATTCGTACCCCCGTCGCGCGCTGACGCGGCCGGCCTGGCCGAACGCTCCAGGATCCGCGGAAAGGGCCCCCGGCGCTGACCCCGGAGGCTCCCGGAGGGGGAGGATGCTGCGAGCCCCTTACATAATGACGCGACTGACTGGAGCACATGTCAGCGCAGAAACAGCACATGCCGCAAACCCAGGCCTCCAGATTTCATACGGTGCTAGTGATAGCGGGCACTGAATATAGCACGGTATGCTCTAGCATGGATTATAATACAATGAAACGCAATCCAACAGTCATGAAGTGTACCTTCGCAATAAGGCATAATATAGGATGTTATATTTATAGGGCCTATTTATAAGCCTCTATTTAAATCTTTTCTGATAGGCCCAGGCACGCACACAGACACTATAATGATTGGCGCATTCTTCTGTCCTTCAAAGAGGCGGGTTCTCGAGTCCGTTTTGCCTCAGCGGGCCCTTGGATTGGCCGGCAGCGGCGTAGGGGCGCCTTCGATTGGCCCTGGGGGCCGTCCGTCGGAGCCGAGGAGGCGGGGCAGGCGGCTGGCTGGTGCTGGGGCGGGCGGGCCCCGGAATTGTCATTTCTTTGTTTCCGAAGGCGGAGGAGGCTCTGAGCCCCCCCTCCCGGTCCCACCCCCTCCCCCCGGGTGCTGGCTCCATGTCTGTGTGACCGGCCCCAGGGGTAGAGTCCAGGCCCGACGCGGGGCGGGCCGGCGGCTGCGGCGGCGGCTGAGGTGAGAGACGGCGGCGGAGGCGGCGCGGGCACCCGGCCCCCCAGCGGGAGGATGAAGCGGCGGAACGCCGACTGCAGTAAGCTCCGCCGCCCCCTAAAGCGGAATCGGATCACCGAGGGCATCTACGGCAGGTGAGCGGCGGCGCCCCCGCCTCCGCACGCGCGGGCCCCGCGGCCCCCGGTCGGCTCCGGAGGGGCCCGGCCCCGTTATGTAACCCCGACTAGGCCGCACGCCCGCGCTGGGGGCTCTCCGGAGGAGCGCAGCCCGGGGGGCTCCGACCGGCCCGCAGGGGTGCGCCCCGGGGGCGCGGGGCGTGGCGAGGGCCGCCGGTCGGGCGGGGAGGGCGCGGCGGGCGCTGGCCGAGGAAGCCGCTGAGCCGCCGTTGGGCGCTCCCTGGCCCCCGCCGGGGGGAGGGGCGGCGAGCCCCCTCCCCTCCCGCGCCCCTGGCCCGCGCCGCGGGGCCGGGAGGGCCGCTCCCGGGAGCGCCGGGACTCCGCTGGCCCCCCAGTTCCGCTCTGGCCTGGGAGTCGCCGGCCTGAGTCGGGAGGCGCGTGGACCATATGCACTAGGAGGAAAGGCTGACAAAGTTGGGAGCAGACGGTGGCCCCACGGTCCCCGGCAGACTGGGCAGGTGGCCACGTTGCCCCTTCTTTCGCCCTCTACTTCTCTTGCGGGATCTCAGACTTGGCACCGCGGGCTGAAGCTGATACCCCCTAATCATGCCCTGTGGCCCCGCTCCAGACTCAGAAGGAGCTGATGATCATTTTCTCAGCAAACATTATTTTGACCATTCGAAGCAGATAGTTTTTTTCGAGCCTTTTAAAAGAGATTTTTTTCCAAACTCAAAATTTTCTTTTTCTTCCGGAAAAAAAAAAAAAAAAAAAAAAAAAGCAGTGTCCCTTTAAATAGAAACTGAATTCACTGCTCTGAGGGGGAGAAGGACAACAGGTTCATGGGGCAACTTAGTGACAGTCACAGTTTCCTAAGCAGAACTTGTGTACGACCTGTTATTTTCTGGTTCTTCTTAGAATGTTAATTCTGAATGGGACTTGCCTTGATAAATGATTTCGATGGAGAAATAATTAATTTACAAAGGAGAATTCTCAGCATGGGCATATTGGCTTAATTGAGCCTTCGTGGTATTTTACAATTTAGCTCTTCCAGCTGTGCGACTTAGAGAAATATGTGAGGTAGCTGATAACACCCAAGTTGTCACCAAGCTAATGACCAAATCTTAGCATAACTGTACACCTTGCACATGCTGTTGTTTACATATATGGAAGATTTCTTTTCACAAGCATCTGAGTGATGTAAACATCAGGGGTTTCTTTTATTTCAAGTTCAAAAGCATTAAGAAGTCAAAGTATAAAGTTCTTATGTATATTTATCCTTGTATGTAGTCTATCCTTATGTAATGAGCCATAGATCATAAGAATAATTCATTAATTCATCCAGTAAATGTATATACTATGTGCCAGGCCCTATTCTAGCTATGAGGGTACAGCAGTCAACAAAACAGGCCAAAATCCATGCTGAATCAATCAAATCTGACCATTTAAACTAAAAGTGAAAAAGCAAAAACCATTTCCTACAGATTTAATGGTGGGGGGAGGAATGTCTCTTCAGGTTGAAGACGCTATGATCCTTTAGGAAGGATTTTTTTCTGCCCATTGAAAAAGACTTGAATAAGAATAGAAAAAGCATATTAAACAGAATTGTACACCAAGGACTTTGAATGGCTGCTAGTCACAGTAACATATGATGATATACCTTTATACAAAGAAGGCTGGGGATCCCATATTGTTTACATATGTTATTTTGACATCTCTTTATATTTGAACAAATAATGCCCAATTTAATACCTGCCGGATAGTAACCACTCAATCAATGTGAACAATGTGAATTCATTGTCTAATGAAGATCTATTATTTTAGTGATGAGCTTTTGGAGTTCAAATGTTCTTACCCTAAAGTAAATATGCTATAGAAGTTATTCAGAGTTTCGCTGTAAAATTTTAAAACCCAACAGCTCTCAAAACTGTTTACCCTTCTCTGTTTGCCATTCTTTAAGTTAGATGTTATTCAAAGACCTACATATATTTCTAGCTGTCTTTCCTTTTGGAGCATCATACATCAGATGAATGTTTTAATTCACTTACTGTTTCTTAGTTTATAATATGGAGTATTGGACTAAAGAACAAGATCATAGTTTTGTTTTTTTCCAATTCTGTTTTAAAAAAATGTTTAGAAATTTTTCCTTTATTTCTAAAGCAAACAGAATGAGTGGGCTAGTTATAAATTATGGTGTTTGAGGATTTGTGAATATTGAAATTCTGTGATCATCGAATTTAACTCTATATTAAATTGTTCTTCATACCATCTACTACCCATTTTGTTTCTCAACATCTGGCCAATTTTGGTCTCATTAAACAGAGAGCTTTGTTTTTTTCTGAGGCTCTGTTGACAGTTTTGATAACCACTATCTACTGTTTCACAACATAACCTTTCATGAACATTATTTTCATGTTTTCAGTCAGCACAACTTTTTGAGTCTGGGCATAGCAAGGAGGCAACTGTGATGAAGAGAGCACTGGACTGTGGGCATCAGGAGACCTGGGTTGGGACTCAGAATCCCAGGTCTGCCACTTTGAGCCCCATTCTCTTATCTGTCGAATGAGTCTTAAGGTCTAAAGGAGCTCATGTTCAGTTTGTGAACTCTACAGATTCTAGCGGGCTATACCGTGTTGTTATCACAGTTTAACATGTTTGGTTTATTCTTTAAGGAGGCAAGAGAGACTATAAGATTTGCTACAGCTATAAACAGAAGTTGAGTAGTCAAAACAAAGGGTCAGTTGCTGCTTGGTCTTGCTGAAAAAAATCCTATTGCTGAGATACTTTTAATCAAGGGCTCCAATCCAGCAGCTGTGACTGAGGTGATTGTCAAATGATATGATTATTGTCAGTATAATGACTATGATAGATTTGTTTTAGGGGCAAGGTAGAAGGAAAATGGATTTTAGACATATCAGCATTATCTGCATTTATATGTGTGCCCATTGTTTGAAAATGGAAATGCAGATATCTTATTCCAGTCAAATTAATAATCAAGAATAAGAGAAAAGAAACAGGAATGGTGATGTTTTCTTTTATGTTATTAAGGACTAAAATTCAAAACACATTTAAAAATAATCCAAGCTAGCACAGATCTAGAGTAGGAATTTAGTGTATTCAATAAATGTTGAGTGTGTGAGTTAATAAATAAATGAATATAAACTAATTCATCCCACTTGGTTAAGAACCTGCATTGTTCAGGGAATTGTGGAGGATACAGAATGAGATATGGTTTCTGGTCTACTAGATTATCATAATGCCCTCTTAAATTTATACAGTGGTTTTGAGGTTCCAGAGAACTTTGCATTCTGTTCAAGGAAAAATATGTTTGTTGAATTACATTCTAGAGGGCTATTTTAGTTATTCACCTGATGCAGTAACAGCTTTATTTTGCCCTGTGCTATTTTATGATGAAGTAGATGGTCTCCACCAAGTGAGGGAATATTTTCTAACTCAAATGAGATAGATGTGAAAGTACTTCGGAAATGATAAGGAACAGTTATTAATAAGAGAAAGTAAAATAAATAACTGCTCTTAATTATGACATTTCTGAGGTTCCCGGGTTTTATGGCAGTGATTCTCTGTCCATGTCTCTGCCTTCACACATGAACCAGACGCTCCCAACAGTAACGTCTAATTACATGCAGTGATTCTCCAGGTGAGGTGGGGTTGGAGTGCTCTGTAGTTTTTAAAAGCCTTAAGGGGATCCTGTGTGGTTTACCCATCTGTCACTTTGCCATGTTCCCCACTTCCTTCCCCGTGAGAATTACTGACTTTATAATGGGAAGATGAGGAGATGAGGTGTGGTAAGTAGAAGACAGGGGCAGAGATGTTTATGTTGAAAGCCTCTGCAGTTAAAATTGTTTCTTGCCCAAGTAGGCATAATAAGCATTTTAAGTAAGGCACATGTGTTAAGCTTCAGGAAACTATTTTATATCTTTGTTAACTGATGGTTGAAGGAAGCGCCCCTTCACTTGTGAATTTACGAATACTTCCGGTCATCGTGTGCTGGGTTCTGCGTGTAGCATCCCCCCTGCAGCTTAGTGGGGTGCGGGGCTGGCCTGACTCTTAGATTCTTACAGCTTCACGCCTTCCCACTAGAGCTGAGGACTCAGGATGTCCCTGGTAGATTGAATACCTTGTCCCATCTTTGTTTCAGGAAAGACTTTCCTGGCCTTTGACTTTTGAAATGGTCAAAGTTTGCATCCCTCTCAGCTTCCTAATTTCCTTTTTCAGACCCTAGTCTAAGTAACCTCATCTCCAGAGATTGCACTTTCCCGCTTTTCCTGCCTCTTTAATTAATGGTGTTTTCTAAGCCTAGTTTAGCCTCCTTTGGGCTATGCTTATTAAAGCCACTAGAGGCTGGCATGACCCTTGGCTGCCTTGATTGTACGTGCGTGCATTCTGCAGCCGAAAGCCCAGACTCCAGTGTTGCAACCTCACAGCCTAGAAGCACTTTGGTAATCTTGGGAGGCTTTGACTTCAGCCACACTGACCTGACGGGAAAGTATTAGATTCTGTATTGTTTTAGAGGGATGTTGGGGAAGGGGGTAAGTTTTGACTAACTTTCCCAGTGAGCTGTTTACCTAATCCTTATATTTGCAGTTTCCATGAAGTGCATTAAACAAATCTGCCACACTGGAGTTTTGTACTTAGATTTTGCCAATAGTGTATCACCTTAAAAGAAAAGTACTTTCCTCCAGCTTTTATGTATGATTCTTCTTGCCTAAGTACTCTTGGCAGTTTAGTTTCATTAGATGTTTTGAAAATCCCTTTAAATTTCTGCTATGAGTTGAGGCAGGGGAAGGAGGGAACGTGATTTAGTTCAGATTATTTGTTTTAAAGCTTCCTGTTTTATTGGTGATATTCTCCTTTTTCTTTGATTCCTCGTGGCCTTTCTTGAACCTCACTAGATTTGGAGATTGATTTTGATGGTAGACTTAATAACTTATTATTTTCACTTTCTTGTTAGTTATTTGTCAAATATTCTGGAGCCAGTTCTGTTCAATAGGCACTTATATTTCCAGAGTCTTTTTCTTTGGCCATTTCTCCGAGATCTTCCCACTGATATTAACCCTTTGGGGTTTTGTGTGTGTATATATATGTGTTTTGTTTTGTCATTTTCTAGGCTACCATCCAGGTGATACTTAAGGGGATATAATAAAATACAACATATACCTTGTGGAATTTGGAGGGCCAGAAATTTTAAACGTGGTTAAGACCTCAAAGTGAAATACCGTAATTAGGTTACTTTCCTTTATTCCTTCCTCCCTTCCTTTCCTTCCTTTCCTTCCTATCATGGGGCTCAAACTCATAACCCTGAGATCAAGAGTCACTGCTCTACCAACTGAGCCAGGCAGGCACCCCTGGATTACTTTTCTTGATGAAATTTAGTGTGGTCTTCAAAGATACTGGTTACTTTTATTCTCTAGGCTTACTAGATTTGGGTGTAATTATTTTACTTGGATCGTTTTCAAGAAATAGGTCCAGAAGAAAAAAGTTTTTTGCTCAACAAGCTACGTAAGTATAATGGTACAGACCAACAGTAGAAACACATATCCTTTGCTAGATTTTTTTTCCCCATCATGAATTTCTTCAAATACCCAAGAAGTGACTATTTCCTCAAGGTCTCTCACCTTTAGGCACATAGATCTTGGTAATGGAAACTTTAAAAAACATCATCAACTGTTAGAATGTATTCTTTGAGGCTTTATATCTTCACTTTGACATTTAACTTAACTGATATCAAATTGGCCTCTGCTCATCAACCTTCCAAAATACCTATCATCCCCAGACTTTGAAGCCCCTTCATAGCACCAACCTGCATTCCTTTGTTTTCCTCTGCTGCTTTTAAGGACAATGTACTCACATTGAGTCATGGGATTGTGACATCAGAAATAATTTATCCCTCATCCATCTCTTCTGTTGCCTTTTCTTTTTTAGAGGCTTTGCATTTAGTGGATTGAAATGGTGCAACTAGTCCACTTGAGGTATATCTGTGACATCACTAATGGATTTATACTGTTTGAGATCTCTTTCCTTACCTAGCACAGGGGAGGTGGCTAGAAACAGTCCAGCTCTGTTTTTTTAAATTCTATTATTACTTTGTTCATCTTTAAAGCACTTCTAAAAACCAAATAAGTTGCTCAGTACTAGAGTCAGTATTTTGCCTATCTTGTAGTGAGGGTACTTGAGTTATTGAGAGAATGAGTGCCATGTTCATAGTCAAACAAAAGCTCCTGTCTCAGATGAGAGAAATACTAAGGCTAGAGCCTTCTTTCTCAGATGTAATAAGCATATTTTCTTGCCTTGCTCTAGGCTTGACAAGCTATACCTCATGGTTTATGGTAATTATGACTTTTTAAAAAATGAATTATCTTTTTATTTTTGAATTACATGTTTCTCTATTACAATGATCATCTACTACAATGATCATTACAATTTCGCTAGAAAGCAGTCTTGAGTTGTCCCATCTTTTGTGCCATAGTTATTACTGTAAAGAATATTTAACTTAGGGAGCGCCTGGGTGGCTCAGTTGGTTAAGCGTCTGCCTTTGGCTCAAGTCATGATCCCAGGGTCCTGTGTCAAGTCTGCTTCTCCCTCTACCTCTTCCCCAGCCCCCACTCCTGCTTTCTCTGTCTCTCTCTCTCTCTCTCTCTCTCTCAAGTAAATAAAATCTTTAAAAAAAAAGAATATTTGACTTTAAAGTTTTTTCTGCAGGGCTTTATAGTGTGTTTACAAATTAAGTTTTTATAAATTCATAGTTTATGAATGAGATAATGAGGGTTTATTTTTTCGTAAAGTACATCTGCTCATTTTTTTTTTTTTTGGTTCTCTTGGAGAATTAAAGAATTATGTAAGTTGAATGTGTATATAGGAAAGTATATAAAGAAGGAAAATAATATTTATTGAATTTCTAATATGAGATAAGAAAGTCCAGTGTGATGGATAAACATATGGACTTCAAAGTCATTTGAACTTGACTTCAAAGAATGTCCCTGACACTAGTTGTGTGACCTTGAACAAGTCACTTACTTGCTTTAGCCCTCAGTTTTCTCATCTGTAAAATGAGGATGGTAAATAATACCACCTACTTTATAGGACTTCTATAAGGATAATTGAGATAAGTCACATAAAAAACTTAGCATTGTGCCTGACACGGATAATTGCTCATGAAGTTGTTTGCCGTTACTACTATTATTATTTTTTCTTCATTGTTTTATTTTGTTCCAGTAAGGGTATTAGCTTCAGTTTCATATGTGAGGAAACCATGGTTGTCCCAGGTTTAGTTACTTGATAGAGGCCTTTCTAACCCCAAAGTCTGTCCTGTTTCTGTTGTACAGGATTGTGCCACTTCATCATTTCTGAGCGGTGTTTATGTGTAAGAATTCATATGATACTCTCAGACTCTGCTACATGGAGAGCAAGTGTCAGTATCTTTATTTTCCAGGTAAAGCAACAGGTACCAGGAACCTTTTTTCTTTCTCAAAAAAGAGAATCTCTATTAAACAAATAAAAAAAAAAGTATAGTTATGACAACAGTGCAAAATGTGATAGAACCAGGATCTATTGATTGATCAAGCTCTATCTATTTATCTGTTGCTTTAAAGGACATTAGTGAGGGGTGCCTGGGTGGCTCAGTCGGTTGAACGTCTGACTCTTGGTTTTGGCTCAGGTCATGATCTCACAGTAGTAGGATCAAGCCCTGTGTCAGTCTCCATGCTCAATGGGGAGTCTGCTTGAGAGTCTCTCTCTCCCTCCCCCCCAAAATAAATAAATTAAAAAAAAAGACATCCCTGTGTCAGTCTCCATGCTCAATGGGGAGTCTGCTTGAGAGTCTCTCTCTCCCTCCCCCCCAAAATAAATAAATTAAAAAAAAAGACATTAGTGAGATAATTACTGAAATTTGAATAAGGTGTCTGGATCGTAACATAGCAATGTTAATTTCCTGACTTTGATTAAACCAATTAAACCAATAAAACATCGTAGGAGATAATGATAACAAGAACATGATAAAATGTTTTATCATTTGTGCATTTTGAAAGATATAAAGGAACTCTTTGTACTATTCATGCAACTTTCCTTTTAAGTCCAAAGTTATTTCAAAATGAAGAGTTAAAAAGAAATAAAAGTAAGACATACGTGTTATGAAAGAATGAACACGATAGTGTGTTAGCATAATGCAACACAGACCTTAGTACTCCTGCTCTGGGATGATCACTGTTATATAATTTTTAAGTATCATTTTTTTCTTTTTTTCTATATAAGCAAACATGCGTATTTCTTCCTTAACAAAAATAGGGTTCCATTTTACATACAAGTTTCTTGGTTTTTCTCCTCACTTAATCTCTTCTCCATTTCTTTCCATGGAAATGGATTCACTTATTTATTTTTAGCAGCAGCACAGCATTCCACGTAGAATTCACTTTTCTGTGGTCTCCAGACTCCTGTTTCTGTGCTCTTTCAACAGGGCCCCGCAGCCTCTCAGTTCCTGGTTCCTCAGGTTTCTTTCCTATGAGAGGGTAATAACTACCCTGCCTGTTTCACAGTTGTAAGACTAAAATGAGATAATTAATATGAAAGCATTTGGAAAAATTACACATGTGATGTAAGCGTAAGGTGTGATTAGGTAGATGATTACTACTGCTGAAGATATGAAGTGTAATCCTGTGGGTGGTTCCCTCTGTCCTCACGCCCTTCTAGCACCAGCCCCATCCCGAAACCTCACAGAGTCCACGCTGTCAAAAGTGGTACGGTTTGTTTGTTTGTTTTTTAGATGAAAGTGTATTTGAATCAGAATTTCTAAAACTTTAAGTTCTCCAATTGTGTTAAGTTACAGTACCTGTCCTTGGTATCTCTGCAGTGTATCTAGTCCTTTGTAAAAACACTATAGCACATAATTCTTTTTTATAATATTTATTTATTTATTTTAGAGAGAGAGCATGCATGTGGGAGAGAGGGTGGCTGAGAAGGTTAGAGGGAGAGAGAATCCCAAGCAGTCTTCTCACTGAGACCAACAAGGGGCTCAGTCTCACGACCACCGGCTCACAACCCCAGCCGAAAGCAAGGGTCAGTCGCTCCACCGACTGCGCCACCCAGGCGCCCCAGCATACAATTCTTAAAAGCTTTTTTAAGAGATTTCTATTCTAGGTTTTCTTTATTCTTTCTAAACTGGGCATTTTTACACTAGATTTGTCATTGCAGTGGCGGGGTGTGCGTGTATGTGTGTGTGTGTGTGTAATTGACACTCGAAAGGTTCTCTTGGCAGTCTGCAAGAGGCCTAGAATAGAAAAGAGAAATAAGGAGTGGCTTAGGTCTTCTCAGACATCCTCCTCTCTGGATTGCACACCGAGAGGCAGGTGCAGAACATAGCAGCAGGGTGAGGCCGTTTTACCTTGAAGCCATGCACAACTTTCTCTAGTCCACCATCTCTCAATTATTTTTGTCTCAGGACCTCTTTCCACTCTTGGTTTATATGGGTTATATCTATCAAGATTTGCTGTATTCGAAATTAAGATAGACACATTTTTTTTAAAGATTTTATTTATTTATTTGACAGAGAGAGAGAGAGATCACAAGTAGGCAGAGAGGCAGGCAGAGAGAGAGAGAGAGGGAAGCAGGCTCCCTGCTGAGCAGAGAGCTCGATGTGGGGCTCGATCCCAGGACCCTGAGATCATGACTCGAGCCGAAGGCAGAGGCTTTAACCCCCTGAGCCACCCAGGTGCCCAACATGGACACATTTTAAATAATAACAAGCTGATATAAAAATAATAAATCCATGAGAAGAGTGGTGTGGCTTTACATTTTTGCAGATTTCTTTAATGTTAGTTTTAGTAGAAGACACTTTGAGAACCCTTACTGTAGGCCGAGCCAGTGGCAGGCAGGCCAAATTGAGTGCTAGTCTGGTATGCAGAGCAGGGCTGACTACATTCATTTCCTCTTGAAGACCAAAACAGGTTGGGAGCAGGTACATGGTAATCTTTGGAGCAGAACCTGTGTTTGTTTCCTTTGTTGTTGTTTGCATACCCTTCCCAGTCATCTGTCTGTGATCTCTCCGTCTACCTTCATTTTAAGTGTGTACTTTTGGAAAGGCCTTGCTGTCAATCCTAAACACTCTTGTGCATTGCAGGTCATTCATTCAACAAATATTTGTTGAGTTTTTGTAGTGTGCAGAGTGCTCTGCTGGGCACTGAGGATAAAGCAGGGAACAAAGTAGGCAGCTCTTTTGTTCTTGTGGACTTTACATTTAAACAGTTAGTTAAATAAAATACTACTTATTTACAACTGTGATTAAATGTTCTTATGGTACAGGATGCTGTGTGAGCATATAATGGGGTAACAGTCTTTACTAATCAGTATTTACTCAGGGAGGCCTTTTTTTTTTTAAGGTTTTATTTATTTATTTATTTGACACAGAGAGAGACAGCGAGAGGGAACACAAACAGGTGGAGTGGAAGAGGGAGAAGCCAGCTTCCTGCTGAGCAGGGAGCCCGATGTGGGGCTCTATCCCAGGACCCTGGGATCATGACTTGAGCCGAAGGCAGACACTTAATGACTGAGCCACCCAGGCACCCGTCAGGGAGGCCTTTTTTAATGAAGTGATGTTTGTGTTGTGTGCTGGAGGATGAGTATAGTAATAGAAGTGCTTCGTTTGGTTAAATTGTACTTAGGTGGGGATTTTGTCTGTGACTCAGAAAGAAAAGTAAGAAAATGGAAGAATCAACCCTGAACAGTGTTCGCAGTTGAGGGAAGGAGAGCTAAGGGTTTGGAGATAAGTACCAATTATCTGAGTAGATAGTTGTTTTCTTCCTGAGACATTGTGGAATTCAGTGGAAGTTCCATGACAATGAGTTTATACCATGGGCCAGTACTTCTCAAGTTTTAATGTACACACAAATGGTCTAGGCATCTGGTGAAAATGCAGGCTTAGATGAAATAGGTCTGGGATGCGTCCTGAAATACTGTTGTTCTAAAAAGCTCGTAGTGATGCTGATGATGCTGGGCCATGGACCACACTTCGAGTAGCCGGACATGATTACACATAATCAGATTTCAGTAGGATTATCAGCTAGACAAGAGACTGGATGAATATTCTAGAAGTGATGTGGAGTAGGGAGAGGTATTTGATAACAGAGAAGACAGCAGTTTGGTGTGAGAAGTATCATGCTACATACTGAAAGCTGAAAGCAATTCACAGTTACTATTACAGAGAAGACAGGAGAGCTAGGGATTGAGATAGATGGCCACTAGTACAGCCAGTGAAATCTTCTACAGAGTCATTTCTGTGGTGAGAACCAAGTGAACTAAATGGCCATTAGTCTGTCTAGGGAAAAGGTCAGGTACTGAGGATTGATGGCCACACCATGGTAATTATGTGAGCTCCAGAAAATGATCTAAATGACAGCAGCTAGTGGTACTAGAGAGAAAGCACACTTTACTTGGAAAAAGAAAAATGTTCAGTACTACTCATTAATCATAGATGATTAATCCATAGCTGAAGAGTATTGCCAAATAGATTCAGGTTAAAAATGGTTGTAAGTGGCAAGGGTAGGGATAGAATAGGGAAGGGGAAAGAATCTTATAGTTAATAACCACTTTGAAAGAATCACCACCATTAAGACTAATAATTGCTCATGTCTCTTCTTAATTTCACTGGCATCCAGAACAGAACCTTATAAGACCATCAAAAGACGTTATTGGTCTGCCCTTGTTTCATTATGTTATTATGGAAAATATCTTTTCATTGTAGTTATGTTTTAAATTTTTGTTCAAGATATTTTATAGTTATTCATAAATGTGTTTGGGTCAGAGAAAGTGACATCACGTTATGAACCATGTTGTGAACTGTATGTATAAAAATATTTTATTTTTAATCACATTCTCTTCATGGTTTAAAAGAAATATTTTGGAATGCTATAATGGCTTAAAACCTAACTTTCTGTCCCTGCTAGAATGTCATCTCTTTGGATTTGGTAAAATCTTATGACCTTCAGAACATGGAAGGAAAGGAATTAGGGTTTCTACATTGATAAGCAGTCATTTTAGATTACTTGTCTTTTAACTTTTTTTGCATGTACCTATAAGAAGGATAATAAGCATAATTTACTGATACAGAGGACTAAGTAAATACAGAATCAGGCAACTGTCTTATTAAACTTCTCTAAAACCCTGAAGGCAGAAATGAATCAGTAGAATTCAGTACTAGTCCTAAAGTAAAATCAACTTTTTTTTAAAGGCGAGTAAAGAATTATTTATTTTATATATATTTAAAAGTTTGGTCAAATACACAATGTAAAATTCAGCATCTTAACCACTTTTAAGTGTACAGTTCAGTAATAGTATGTATATTCACATGATTGTGCAACTAAGCTCTAGAACTCTTTTTGCAAAACTTGTGAAATCTAATTTGTTAATTAGATTGCCTCTTGATTCTTAGAGGCAGGCCCACCTAAAAGGGGAGCCTGAGGAAAGCTGAGGCTATGGCATATGTTTGTGAAAGGTCAAGTTTCCTTAGATATCTGTACTTCTAAACTGTGACTCAGTAAGAGCTAGGTGTCAAGGAACATGAAAGTACGAAAGCAGTTTTTTTTCCTTTTTGAAAAGAAATGAAATATATAAAAAGGAACTCTCTTGAAGTCACAGACTTGAAAAAGAGTAGTCATTGTTACAAAGATGAGCATTTCTGTATTGCCTTCGGTTTAAATGGTTGGGTTATTAAAAAGTATTCAATAGGCTGTCGTTCTTTGGGTAGTGCTATCTAAATAGTGCAACGGAACGTTGCCTGCTAGACTGCGATCCTGCCGTGCCTTGGGAGCATTTGGGGCAGAGACAGTTGATAGTGCTTTACCCTGCGCACCTGGGGAGTGGTGACGACTACACAAGATGGTGTCCTCATCACATCTCGGTCACCTCATCCAGAGGCAGCCCCGTGGGAAGAAGGGTTCAGTTAGAGAGGTAAAAACATTTCCATGTGTGCCATTTCTTAAATGCCTCAGAAACAGGGACAAGAGGCTATTACCACTTCTTTAAAACCTAGAAACAGTTCTAGAGACAAGGAAAAACCTTTCAGTTTTAAAGCCAGGCAGCTTGGAAATCTAGTTTGAAATTAGATTTGTGTTCCAAATGCCTATTTGACTCAGTTGTTCCTTCTAGTAAAATACGCCGTGCTCTCCACTGGATCAGTGATGGATTTTTAACGGGTGAGAATGAGGGCTCCGTCTTCATCTGGCTGATATGATTCTAGTGAAATGAAACTAAAAGGTGAGACTTAGAGTGCAAGCCTGTTTTCTTCTGGTTTGCCTTGGGTTCCTTGATTGTGTAGCAGACCTCTTAATCGAAACTTGTTATCAAGCCCTAAGAAGTTCTATCAAGAGTTAGCGTTAGATATTGCCCCTAGTTGCAAAGAATGTCTCATTATGCTGCTGTATCATTGAGGGTCATACCTGTCTGTTCTTGACATCTTTTTACCCTTGTGGCTTCAGAGGGCACAGAAAGAATTCTCAGTGCTGGGTCTTGCTTTTGTTGTCTGCCGCCCCCCCAAGTTTGTAAGTTTTTTTGTAGTTTATTTTAATATACTTAAAAATGATTTATTGAAGTCTTGATTTTATTGTTGGTGGTGTGTATTCAAACAGCTAATGTAATCACATCAATATTGGAATGTTTGTATTACAAAGCAGCATACAAGGCTGTGGCCCAAATCAAAGTGAATTTTAGGTATTTCCAATCTATATCTAAGAAAACTTTTTTTTTATGCCTAAACTTAACCTGCTCCAGAATTGCCTGACTTGAGGACATAGAATTAGGGGCTTATTAGCAAGGGGCTTATTAATCTGAAGGCTTCTATTATTTATTGTACAACTCATGAACTAGAAGAATGGTCTTTGAGATTTTAATCCATGTCCTTACCTTGTTTTGAGCTACCTGCCTGGCTTATCAAAGTCTGCTTCTACTTAACATAAATCCAGAGGGAGCTGGAAGCATACATTTACATCTTAGCTAGAGCAAGGCTAGGGTACTTTAGGATTTTTTCTTTAATGTACATTTCGTGTTCTCACAACCCATGGTAGTAATTGGCAGCTGCTCCCTAAGTTAGCTTCTCTCTGTGGAAGTCATTTGGTTTTTGTTTCGTTAATGCAGGTGAATACTACATAGGAAGGCAAGAGGAGAAAAGAGGGGACGAAAACAGAATCCTTCAAGCATGTAGAGATGTGCATCGAGAATTTCAAAGACTCTTCGCATAGATGTAGGGGGTAGGGAAACAGCAAATTCGAAGCCTTTCAACTGTGACATTTTCTTCTAATGAAGAAGAGCTAGGAAGCTGTAATTTTGAAAGTGTTGCAGTATTTTAAATCAGACACTTAGTACATTTTAAAATAGTGGTGAAATGTAAAATTTCTTTCCATCTTAAATAGAATTAAGCATTTTTGGTCATCATCTTACTTTGCTAGTTGTGGGTCTCAGAGTGAATGCCAGAGCTTCTAAAATTTAGGTGGCTTATGGAAACATCTCTGTCTGTTTTCATGGTATATGAAGATATTTTTGGTCTCTTCAAGAAAAGAGTGCATTTTCTTTTTCTAGTGCTTCACCAGTGACCTTGAATTAATTCTTTATTTTTATGCTTTGCAGTACATTTTTATACCTGAAATTCCTGGTGGTGTGGGCGCTTGTCCTCTTGGCAGATTTTGTCCTGGAGTTCAGATTTGAATACCTGTGGCCGTTTTGGCTTTTCATCAGGAGCGTCTATGATTCCTTCAGATACCAGGGACTGGTATGTTTATTAATACATTTTTCAAGTATAAGGGGTTTAATTTTCTAAGAAACTCTTCAGTAGCTGATAATAAAAAAAAAAAAAAAAACCACGATCAGATCATTTTACCCCTTCCCCTTCTCTACCATTCCAGTGAAAAGAAGGGGAGGGACAAAGACCTTGCGGGGGAAACAGAGTAGTGAAGGAAGCAATAATTACCCAGTTCTACTCTGAAGTATTTCTGGAGCCTTATCACTGTGTCAATGATTGGGTTAGAGTTAGAGCAGCGGTTCTCAAACTTTGTGGTCTCAGGGCCCCGTTAAAGTCTTAAAAACTACCGAGGATTCCAAGGAGCTTTTATTTATCTGGGTTAGATCTATCCATATTTACTATATTAGAAATCAAAACTGAAAACAAATTTAAATGTTTATTAATTCACTTAAAAATAATAACAAGCCCATTATATGTTAATGTAAATTACATTTTAAAATGAAAAATAACTGTTTTCCAAAACAAAAAAATTAGAAGATCGACCACATTTTTGCAAATGTCTTTAATGTCTGGCTTAATGGAAGACAGCTGCATTTTCATACCTGCTTCTGAACTCAGTGGATTGCAATATCACATATCATGTAGCTTCTCAAAAAAGCCACCTTTGTCCTGAGTGAATGAGCATGAAAAAGGCAGATAACATCTTAATATTGTTATGAAAATGGTGTTGACCTGGAAGACCCACTGAAAGGATCTCAGAGATTTCCAAACCCCCCCCCCCCCCCCCCCCCCCCCCCGCCGCCTTCTGGCTGACCCTGGGAATCCCCAGACTATGTTTTGAAAACTACTGGATTAGAGCAAGAGCACAGGCCTGGGCTTGTTCCTTTGATTGACCTGCAGTTCTCTGTGTTCCATGGCTACACCTTAAACCTGGGACTCTTCTACTCAGAAATCCAGAGCCTCAAAAAGATAGATTCGGGCTCATGGCCTCTTGGGAATACACAGTGGTGTGTCCAGAGAAAGGCTACATGATTAAAATCCTTAACATCAGCCTAATTCTTACTACCATGATTCATTTGTGCTCCCAACAGCCTGTTCTTTAAGAATGAGGCTCTTTAGGAATGTTTTAGGAGGAGAGAGGAGCCTTTTCTGTGTTAAAATTCTAGTTGTTCTAGGTAACCCACCTATGACGTCCAAATGAACTCTCTGGGACCCAACCTCAGCTTGTTCTGGTCCAGTTCTTCATGATTTGAGGACATAAATAGGATTACTTTTTAATATTGAATTAACTTCTACTTTTTACGTGGTGGCTTTTAAATGTTTAAAATTTCTTGTCACTTGCTCTATAGTTCTTACATGGCAGTTTCAGAGATTTTGTCCAACATGCTTTTAATATCTGTTTGAAACTAACAAGTTCTAAGATGTGTTTTTAATTTTGTTTTTTTTCCTTTAGGCCTTCTCAGTATTTTTTGTTTGTGTAGCATTCACATCAAATATAATATGTCTGCTGTTCATCCCCATACAATGGCTTTTTTTTGCTGCTAGCACATATGTATGGGTTCAGTACGTATGGCACACAGGTAAGTCTTAATGGCTTCTTGGATAGAAATCTTAGATTCAAACTTTTTTAATGTAATGATTTCCTTGAATACATTATTTAGAGTTGAGTTTAATGTGGACTTTTTTTTAAAGATTTATTCATTTATTTTTGTATGCACATGCATGCACGAGAGAGAGAGAGAGAGAGAAGGAGAGAGAGAGTGTGTGTATAAGCAGAGGCAGGAACAGAGGGAGAAGCAGACTCCCTGCTGAGCAGGGAGCCCAATGCAGGACTGTCAATCCCAGGACCCTGGGATCATGACCTGAGCTGAAGGCAGATGCTTAACTGACTGAGCCACCCAGGTGCCCACGTGGACATTTTTAAGTGGCCTTCTCCTAATAGATTATGCCTCTAAAACATATTTTATATTTTTTTCATTATTGAATGAAAAGTTTAAGCCTTTATGATTTGACATCTCAATTGTAGGCATTTCAATAACCAATTCTCATTATGAAGATACTCTTTTTTTTTTTTTTTTTTTAAGTTGAAGTGATTTCTATTTAGGTAGACTCCAAGACAGCCATGTTCCACATAGAAAAAATGTTTCTGGAGTTTCAGCTTTGAAAGGAATGTTTGAGGTCATTTAGTTGAACCCTTATTTGGTATAAGAATCCCCACAGCATCCCTGACACATAGTGGTTTAGTCCCTGATCGAAAGGCTACAGTGACAAGGAACTCAGTTTTTGGGGCAGCTGTAATAGAAAGTTCTTCCTGATACTGAGCCAGAATTTTCCTCCTTACACTTTTGACCCAGTACCTCTTGACTGTTTTTTGAGGGCTTGTTTATCTCTTACAGGACATAAGGAGGCTTTCCCCCACAAGTATAGGAAAGTATACAAAACTTTTCCTTCAGATTCAAGGGGTCTCCAGGTCGTCCCTTCAAGCCCCAACACTGCGTCCCTGCATTAGAGCCACACCAAAGGAGTGTGGTTTCCCATCCATAGTTAACATTTCTGTAGAGATTTAAAGACACTGTCAGATCCTCTCAGGCCTTCTTGTCTGTAGGCACAACATCTATGGTTTCATCAGCTTCTCCTTGTATGTTATTTGAAGCACTTGCACCATCCTGATCTCCCTAAGTCTTAATGGTTCTCTTCACCAAATGCACTGTTTCTGGTATGTTCTGATTGGAGTGGAGCCGCACAGTCCTCTCCCTTCTTTCTAAAGCTGTATTTCTACTGTCTCAAACTAAGATGAGATGAGATGTTTTCATAGCTCCAGTCCACTGTGAAAGCCTGAGTGGGACGCATGAGGATGTGAGGATTGGCTCTCGGAGAGTTAACGCTTGTTTGCAAAGCTGCATGAAACTTGATTCTTAGGCCTGGCTGCAACCTGTAGGCCTGACCACTGAGGGAGTGCCAACTCATAAAAGCTCTCTGGAGCAGCATTCCTCCTCTTCTCAAAGGTGCTAAGAGGCTGATGTAGGCCCATGTAGAAGGCACAGGTCAGCCCTGTTATTTGAAGTATCCACTGTGAGCATGGATTTCTCCATCTTTAGCACTCTCTCATATCTGACTTGATTTATAAGCTAACACGACAGTTCCTAAGTCTTCTTTTCTCAATTAGAGTGATTTTTTTCATACTTTAGTTTTTCCTTGTATTTTCTTGTCCTGGGTCTTAGTTTCAAGTGAGTTGCCATTTACATTCGTCATTCTGTTTAGGTCTCAGTTTCTTCTTCTTCTTCTTCTTTTCAAGATTTATTTATTTGGGGGGAAGGGGCAAGAGGGAGAGAGAGAATCTCTAGCAGACTCGACCCTGAGATCATGACCTGAGCCCAAATCAAGAGTCAGCCACCTAACCTACTGAGCCACCCAGGCACCCCATCAGTTTCTTCTTTGTCATAAGAAGGTGGAATAATCTAGATAATGACTAGGGGAACCGTCCAGCTCAACAATCCGTGACTCTGATGCACTATAATGATTTCCTAAATTACTTCGATAATGTCTTAGTAGTTTGGAAAAAACAACTTCTATAACTATAAACAGAACCTATTGGGAATGAGTTCAGTGGGTGACCCACAGGGCAGCAATGAAGCTAATATCATAAGTGATACTGGCCTCTCTTTAGCCCTAGGCTCAGAAATGTTGGAATAGCTAAGTTGTGAAGTATGTTTTAATTTGGAATGATTAGTGCTCAAATAAACAAAACAAAGCAAACTTTGTTGGGCCGGACAGATATAAGTACAGTTTATATAATTTGGGATTAATTTCGCTTGTCACTTGTTAAAATTTAAAATTCATAAGTTTATTGGGAATCATTGATGAAATTACATATTATGACAAAAGAATGATTATATCATAAACTTCCTTGCTATTAAGAGGGAAAAAACCAGAATACAAAACTGTATGTACAACACGACTCATTTGCTCAAAAATATTTTCAACATGATTTTATTATTTGATAAATACGGAAATACAGGTATTTTGTCCAAAAATTTCTGTTTTTTTTCTGTAATGTGCTTATTATGTATATGATAACTTTAGAAATTAATATAGGGAGTTAGAGAATATAAATTTTTGAAAATGCATTTTGAAATGGATTTGAAAATGCATTATCCCAAAGGTTGCTGATTGTGTTTGTACACTGTGAAAATGTCCCTTGTTTTGTATGTTAAATCTATAAAAATGTTTGAGGCCATTCGCTGCCTTCACAGAGCTTTTAGCATTTTCTTACTGCACGGATTAGGTCTAAGGGGACTTAAGTTCTCCTTAGGAGCAGACCCAGTATTATCTCTGTGAACTTGGACCCAATTTGCATAAACTATGGGCCATACTTTACTCTTCGCTCTGATAAGGAGATTGGACCAAATGTTCTTCTTTGTAGTGCCAAGATACTATGATTTTTCTTTTGTTTCATCCCAAAGCTCCTTACTAAAAAGCCATTTAGTCCTTCAGATCACTGATTTCCCTCCCCTGACTCTCTATTCTCTTCTATAATTCGCTTGCCTTAAATAGTCTCAAAGGAGCTCTTTCCAGAGTTACTGGACCTCCTGCTTATGTAGTCCATCTTCATTAAAAAAAAAAAAAAATCCCATTATTAATCATGTCCTGACACAGATAGACCTAGCCTACAGATTTTGATTCTAAAAATCAATGAAAATTACCTCTTTATTTGTATCTTATTTATTCTATTGCAAGTTGCTTTTTCCTCCCTTGAAAATTGTTTTTATTTTTTATTTTTTTAAAAAGATTTTATTTGTCAGAGAGAGAGAGAGAGAACACACACAAGCAGGGGGAGTGGCAGGCAGAGAGAGAAACAGGCTCCTTAATGAGCCCGTAGCCTGAGGGAGGGCTGGATCCCAAGACCCTGGGATCATGACCTGAGTCGAAGGCAGACACTTATCAACTGAACCACCGAGGCACTCCCGAAAATTGTTTTTAATTATAAAAGAAATATAAGCTTGTAATTAAGAAAAAAAAATTGTAGAACAGGGGCACCTGGGTGGCTCAGATGGTTAAGCGTCTGCCTTTGGCTCAGGTCATGATCTGCAGGTCCTGGGATTGAGCGCCCTTGTCTGTCCGTCTCTCTGGCTCCTGGCTCAGTGGGGAGTCTGCTTCTCCCTCTCCCTCTGCCACTCCCCCTGCTTGTGCTCTCTCTCTCAAATGAATAAATAAAATCTTTTAAAAAAATTGTAGAACGGAACTTGAATATTAGAAACATTTCTTTGTGCAATAACTCATTCTTCAGAATTTATTTATTTTTTTACATATTATATTAGTACAGATCATTCTTTTGAAAAGCTTCATCATATTTCAGTATACAGGCTTATCATAAACAGTTCTCTACTGATACACATTTAAAATGATTCTATATTTTTTGCTATTGCAAATAATAATATAATGAGAATTCTTATACATTTATTGTAGGGCTTTTTTTTATATATTTCTGTAGGGTAGATTCCTGGAATTGGCATTTCTGGGTCAAATGTATAATATTTTAAATTTAATTATACTGACAAACTGCCTTCTAAAAATGTTGCCCCAATTTATATTTTTGCCAAGTATGAGAATGAACCCTTTGCCTTACCCTCCCTATATTACCTGTCTTTTAAATTTTTGCTTATCTGATAGGCTAGAAAAATGGAATCTCATTTTTGACACATTTGTATCTCCCTAATCAGTGGTGAAGTTGGACATCTTTTCATATGTTTTTTTAGCCATCTATATTTTTCTTTTATAATTTGCAAATTCTTTTCTTCAGTTGCCTTTTTATTGATTTGTAGGAACTCTTTGTATGGTAGGGCTATGACTCCTTTCTTTTACATATCGTAAATATTTTTTGCCAGATATTTGTCTTTTATTTTTGCCTATGATTCCATCACATCTTTTGTCAGATAAAAGCTTTCAGTTTGGATCATATTCTTTTTTTTTTTAAGATATATTTATTTACTTTTGGAGAGTGAGAACATGAGCTAGAGTGTAGGGAGGGGGGTAGAGGGAGAAGGAGAGAGAATCTCAATCATTCTCTGTGCTGAGCACAGAGCCCGACATGGAGTTTGATCTCTCAGCCCTGAAATCATTACTTGAGCCAAAATCAAGAGTCGGACACTTAACTGACTGAGCCGCCCACGTGCCCCTGGATCATACTTCTTTTAATTAGTTTGAAAGTCTTAATGAAGTTACTGTAGTTGAGAGAACAAAGTGATGGTTGCCAGAGGGAAGGAGCCTAGGGGGAAGGGCAACATGGGTGAAGGGGAGTGGGAGGTACAGGATTCCGGTGATGGAATGAATAAGTCATGGAAGTAGAAGGCACAGCATAGGGAATATAGCCAATGATATTGTAATAGGCTTGTGTGATGACAAATGGTAACTAGCTTGTAGTGAGCACAAGATAACATACAGGGAAGTTGAATCACTATGTTGTACACATGTAACTAATGTAACATCGTGTGTCAACTATACTAAAAAAAAAATGAGAAGAAAGTTACCATAGTTGAATTAGTCTCCCAAACAACCCATCTGTTATGTTAGTTTAATACATCACTGATGCTTATCTCTCTACCGCTTTCCCACAGAAAGGGGAGTGTGTTTGCCCACAGTGTCCCTCTGGATACTCTTTGTTTATATTGAAGCAGCAATTAGATTTAAAGATCTCAAAAATTTTCATGTAGACCTTTGTCGTCCATTTGCTGCTCACTGGTGAGTATTATGTGTATTCTTTTTTTTTTTTTTTTTTTAATTTGAGAGAGAGAGAGAGAGAGAGTGAGAGAGAGCCTGAGAGGAGAGAAGGTCAGAGGGAGAAGCAGACTCCCCGCGGAGCTGGGAGCCTGATGTGGGACTTGATCCCGGGACTCCGGAATCATGACCTGAGCCGAAGGCAGTCGCCCAACCAACTGAGCCACCCAGGCGCCCCCTATTATGTGTATTCTTAATCTGTAATTCAGTTCAGTGTGTTCAATGTAGAATTGTAAGTTCAATTATAAATTTTTTCTTAGAGCTATTACACGAACCCCGAAGACAACAACATAAGATAGTGGTAAAGAGCATGAGCCCTCTATTCAGGCAGATGAGTATTTGAACCCCAGCTCTTTCCCCTAACAGCATTGTTGCCTCGGACTTGTCACCCTCTCTAAGCCTTAGCTCTCTCACCTGTATTAGGGACCTGTCTTGTGGGGTCATGGGAAAGAGGAAATGAGGGGATGTATGTAAAGTATGTAACTTAATTTCAAGCACAGAAGTGTCTGATAAATGTTATCTATTTTTATTATAATCAGATAATGATTCTAAAATGCCTTGATGAAATCTATGGCTATTTCATGAAGCTTAAATGAACTGACTTAATTTTTGCTAATATTCATGGCAGAAACCAAAATAAACAGGAATCAGCTAAAAAGATGTAGTTTCTAATATTTTAAAGTCTTTTCACAGGCAAGTGAATTAAATAAACTTGGTCAATAAAACTTGTCACTTTAAATTTATAGCAAGATGACATTTAGACTAATTATAATTTATAAGTTTGAATGTTAATGAAGCTTAATATGAGTTTTGACACTGTTTGCAGAGGCTTTGAAATGATATTAGACAGACTGATGAGTTGAATGAAAATATTTCAACTTTTATCCCAGAGGTTAGAGTTATAAATGCAGCTGGTTTAACTTGGTAGTACAAAACAAATATTGGCACTGGTAATATCAATACTTATTTAAATAACTCTTGAATTTATGTATGACAGAGTATTTATGAACTGATTTTTCAGGAACAGCTGGTTGATAATACCCCTCAGGCAGCAAGAATAAAGTAGTCACCTGAACTTGACCCCAGCTGTGGTATTAAAAATGAATCCCTTTTGACTTTCTAACACTTACCGTGTTCATTTATGCCCACTCATAAATTCTCCACCCTGTTAGTTCTTTTTAAAAGCATACAGATGCCCAAGTTCTAATAATGCACCAGGGATTTTGCTGTTAATCAAAGACATTAGCCACTATATCCAGCAGTCACTGGGTTAAGTTCTTGAGTTGGTTTGAAGAATGCCAGAGTGTGATGGGCAGCCTCTAATGGTCCAGCAGTCCTGCTGCTCCCTGGGGGTGTGTTCTGTGGGCCGGCTGCCTCTCATTTCCACAGCAGACATCCCATATGTGTCTGTGTTTCCTGAGTGCTCCAAAACCATCGTCATCTAGAATTAATTTCTTACTTTCAGTCCTAGGCGTCCTCATGTGCTTGATGCGTGTGTTGTTGGTTTTTTACCGGCAATAACTGGCTGGAGTTTCTTCTTTCTAGTATTGGGTACCCTGTGGTGACTTTGGGCTTTGGCTTCAAAAGTTATGTAAGCTACAAAATGCGGTTAAGGAAGCAGAAGGAAGTGCAAAAAGAGAACGAATTTTATATGCAGCTTCTCCAACAAGCTCTCCCTCCAGAACAACAGATGCTACAGAAGCAAGAAAAAGAGGCCGAGGAAGGTAGGTCTTTACCCTGAAGTTGTGTTGGCTCAGTAGATGAGTCATTATTTTGTCTATCGGTAGAATTTTTTTTTTCCCCTGGCAAAGTTGGTAGGACTTTGGAAGATGACCAAGGATTTTCCTGTTTTCTCGTGTTCCCTTTCAGGGGCATTGCTCTGTTTGGTCATGAAGTACAGGGTGTGGGGGTTAACTACCTAGTGTCTGAAGACCATGTGCTTCTACTATGTTTATTTTATTTTATTATTTTTATATATTTTTATAGCTTATTTTATATTTTAATATTTTATCTGTTATATTTTAAAATATTTATTCTCAGTAGCAATGTATATATAACTCTGTGAGCTTGTGATTGAGGCAAGCCAAGAACCAAAGTATAAGCAAGATCGAGAGGTAGAAACAATTGTTTTATAAGTTAAAATTCTTCTGAATGGAGCAAAGGTGGGTAGGTCCCATTCTAAATGGCTCATGTAATGCAACGTGGATCTTAAAGTGAACTTGTTCTAACAGGATCTCTCTAGTGGGCATGTATCCAATTCAGTAGATGGATTGATAGCAGTATCAGTTTTCTTTGGTTTGAGAGTTGGAAGTTTGGAGTCATGTTTTTAGTTGATATATACCAAACTCTTATTCTCTGGTATGGTGCAAAAATATCTCTTCAAGTAGACTTGGACAAACTGGAATGCATAGACCTCATACAGAAAATTCTTATCGAGTGGTCTTGTAAATGACACAGACTTCTTATTACCTTAATGCTCGAGTCAAGAAAAGGATAATGCCCTATATCCTAACATCACACCTCTTCTTTTGTTTCATTTAATTGCTGTCTTTTCAGTAAAGTTATTAACAGTTTGGTTAGCGTCTCTTAAAATATGGCCTCTTAAGAGTCTGACCTGCCTGTGTCCTCTTCATCCCAATGATAGACAAGTTGGATTTGACTGATAAGTATGATTTAATTATAAATTCCTCATCTTCTTTTCAAGGCCACAACTATAATGGCTTGGTGTTTATAAATGGTGGTGATTTTTCTAAATGCGCAGCTTCTCAAATTTATCTGGGTTTGCTTCTTGAAGTTAGCGTGATGTGGTGTGGTTATTGCTTCTCAGTGAGTTTGCAAATTGATGGAGTGAGTTTCTAAGCATAGATAATGCAAGATAATGCAGTTTGTTGACTCAGTCTGTGCTGTGTTTTTATACAACTAAATATTCCGGTGTGGGTTTTTTGTTTGTTGGTTTGTTTTTGGTATTGTAGCAGCCAAAGGATTGCCTGATATGGATTCCTCGATCCTTATACACCACAACGGAGGTATCCCAGCCAACAAAAAACTTTCCACAACTTTGCCAGAGATAGAATACCGAGAAAAGGGGAAAGAAAAAGACAAGGATGCCAAAAAACACAACCTTGGAATAAATAACAACAATATTCTACAACCTGTAGACTCGAAAATACAAGAAATTGAGTATATGGAAAACCATATCAATAGTAAAAGATTAAATAATGATCTTGTGGGAAGTACAGAAAATCTCTTGAAAGAGGACTCATGCACTGCTTCCTCAAAAAATTACAAAAATGCCAGCGGAGTTGTGAACTCCTCACCTCGCAGTCATAGCGCCACAAATGGGAGCATTCCTTCCTCATCTAGTAAAAACGAGAAGAAGCAAAAATGCACAAGCAAGAGCCCAAGTGCACACAAGGACTTAATGGAAAACTGTATTCCTAATAACCAGCTAAGCAAACCAGATGCACTGGTAAGGTAAGTGCATGCTGTGTCCTCACTACCCCTCTCCAGTAAAGCTGGCTTAGGTCTTGAGAAACAGATACTTCCATACGGGCCTGTAGGCCTTGTTTGTGATCAGATACTGTGACTGTTAACTCTGTGGGTTAATGACTGTTCACCTTTTAGTGTTTGTTTCACGTGGCTTTGTTGGTTCCCTGGTACCATTGTCCTGAAGCACTGACTCCAGCTCTTTCCAGTGTTGGGAGTAAGAGGTGACAGTGATCTCTTTGCACGTTTGACCAATTTACATGTAACTTGATTCTTCCTGTGGTGTTGAGAGACCTACCTGTAGTCCTGGTCCTTTTCTGTTTGCATATCCAAAGTTCCTGTGGCATCAACGCAAAGCGAAGAGTCCATGTTGTGTTCGTGGGCGGCTCTTTGTCAGGAAGGTTCAGAAGGGGGGGGAGGGGAGTGTGGAGAAAGTTGTCCTTACCGCCTTGTGCTTGTTTTTGTTACTCCACTTAAACTGTGAATTATGCCCCAGATAACTGTGGGAAAATTAGGTTTGAAAAGTAATTTCTAAAAATCCTGTAGGTAAATACAACGTTAGACTTAAATTTTAATCAGATATGTTCCTTTCCCATCTTTATGTAAAAGAATAACATTGTTGTATTACCTCGACTGGCTAAGCCTTAACTTTTCTCTGTTTTTTATATTTTCTAAAATACACATATGTTCCCTTTTACTTCGTGTCTTTCAATTTGGAGACTGGGATCTGAACTGGAGCTTTTTTTAATGTGTAACTCAAGAGGACAATTTTAACTCCCTCCCTCTGCTAAGTTATCTTATATCCCTTTTCCTTTGGCTTAATTAAGAGCAGACAATTTATTCTAGGAGGCGAGGTTTCCAGCATTATAAATTATATGAACTAGATTATTGATTTGTCTTAATTTTCTGACTGGCAGCTAGATTAAGGCAACTATATTTGGGTTCTACCGCTAAAGGCTCTAGAGGTTTCCGGGCCTCTGGCACTCGTAGAAGCGTTCCATGCTGTTGATGCTGCCGGGCTAGCATCCATGTGTGTCGTTGTGACATGCTGCCCATGATGCCCTGCAGAGAAAACACTCAGCAGAGGACCCTCCTCCAGGCACCCATGGGAGAAAGACCAATTAGTTGACCTTCTATTTCAAAGGAAATAACCCCCAAATTTACTATATACTATAAACGAAACATGTGCCACAAGCTTTTTAACATCCTTTCTCCTACACAGTTTTAATAATAGCAGTCAGGGCAAAACAGTTTTCCTCCGTTGGGTTTTGCAGAGAGAGCAGACGAGGCTCAGTCTTGTGACGGCATCTCACGTGGGCCACAGCTGCAACGTTGGTTGACTCTACCAGCTAATCTGCCTTTAGTAAAGAAGTTCAAGGACTCAGATGGCCAGTTTTCCTGTGCGTGGGTCCAGTGTCCGCATGTTCGTTCTGGGTTGTATGCCTCTTCCTATGGTCACTAACGTGTCATCGGGAGGGCCCCAGATATTGCTCTGTTTTAGGGAATACCTGCTGTCAAATACATAAGTAGAAAATACTATATTTAAATAGTTTTTATGTGCTTGCATAAGATTATTTTCAACTTCTAATGTATTCTAAAAAATAAAGAGATGATATAAATATCCGACAACAGGGGAGATTTTTAAATATGGTCCATCCATTTGATGGACTTTTAATATAGACATTACAAAATCACATTTTTGAGCCATATTAAATGATATAGGGAAAGGCTTGTGACATAATAATGAAGAAAGTAGAAAGCAATTTTATCAAAAACATCTTTTTTTTCCTCATAGACACAGAAAAATAATTTGGAGGGAATGGAACTAAAGTGATAACAATAGTTATTGCCTCATGATAGTATTGGGGCTTTAATTTTTCTTTTTTACTTTCATGCGTTTTCCAGTTTTTCTAAGATGAATGTCAGTGCAAGTTTATAAAAAGAAGAGTATGTGAGCAAATTATTCAGCTTGATTGTAGGAGGCCTTATCACATTTCCTCTCACCCTTCTTGGCTATCTCTCATTTCGTCTTGTTTGACTTCATATATGCTTTGATGGACATTAGTAAGACTATAACTGATCCAAACCTGATATGTTGAGTTGATAGCTAGAGAATGGGATTGTTATTTTAAGATGGAGAGGGGCCGGATGCAGCGCCCCGTAAGGCTCTTTCTGATGCAAACATACATGGACCCACAGTGTGTAACGAGCCCTTTGCTACTGCAGACACGCCCAGGATTGTGTGCCGGCCAGGCTGGCTGTTGGGAGAGGACTGACCTACTGCTTCCTGTTTTATAAATGTTTTTTTAAAAAATCATTTGAAAAACTGGTACTGTATTATTAATAGTAAATTAATTGCAAAACATTCTGTAGGTATCCTTCTACAGGTATTGTGGTTGGGGACTGCTACATTTGAGGAACCCATTCTGTGACTTTTGGGGGAAAAGTCATCGGTACCACTTTCAAAGAGAATTCTTGTAGATTGGTGTGGCTGTGAAAAGGTTTGACAGCCATTCCTTAGAAGGAGCAAGTAGGCCTTCAGGTCTTTTCTCCATCCCTCTGAGCCCCATGGATGCTCTCCCGTGTGCTGTAGACCACAGGTTGGCAAACGACGACTGCACACAGGCCAAATCTGGCCCACTGCCCTTTTTTGTAAAAAATAGTTCTACTGGAACACAACCACGCTCACTCATTTATGTAGCGTCTGTGGCTCCTTTTTTTTTTTTTTTTTAAGATGTGTTTATTTATTTGAGAGAGAGAAAGCTCATGCGTGCGGGGCGGGGTGGGGAGGCGCAGTGGGAGAGGGAGAGAGAGAATGTCAAGCCAACTCCCCACTGAGCTCCAAGCCCGAAGTGGGGCTGGATCTCCTGACGCTGAGATCATGACCTGAGCCGAAACCAAGAGTTCAGGCTTACCCAACTGAGCCCCCCAGGTGCCCTGCATCTGTGGCTGCTTTTGTGTTACGGTGGCGGTTGAGTAGCCGCGACAGAGACCGTATGGCCTGTGAAGGCAAGGATATTCACTGTCTAGCCCTGCGCACTGTCTAGCCCTACCCGATGCTGGTGGCCCGCTACAGTTAAGGAAGGTGGGGGAAGGTGGGAACTTGGGAGTAAGTGTTGCCTGTAGGATCTGGCCCAGGAAGAGTGTGGGAACTTGAGAAAGCCAGTCCAAGCCCCCTTTTCGTTTGAAAAATACATCTTACAAAATGACCTGATTTCTGCCAGCTTGATTTTTGAGCTCTTTACTCAAGATATTTAGAAACAGATGTGTAATGTGGGTAGCCAAAATATTTTTAATTCTGACCTGAGAAAAATTCTAAATAATAACAGAAAAAGCAATGAGGAAGATCTGTTATTTTACTAAGTGCTGGGAATGATGTAAATTAGAATGAGATTGTCTTACATTTTTTTCTTCAGTGGTCGGTTTTAAAACATTTTAAATATCAAAAAAAAATACAGAAAATTTAGGCAGAGAAAAGGAGGAATAGTCCCACCACCTGACACGAATGACTATTAAAATTTTGTTGTTATGTTCTTTTCATCAACTAACCTTATATAGCTGTGGCCATAGCATTTGTATAGTCTTTGTATCCAGCTTTTTTCACTTAAATTATATTTGAGGGGTGCCTGGGTGGCGCAGTTGGTTAAGCGTCTGTCCTTTGGTTTCGGCTCAGGTCGTGATTGCAGCGGTCGTGGGATCGAACCTCAGGTCAGGCTCTGCGCTCATTGCAGAGTCTGCTTCAGATTCTTTCTCCCTCCCCCTTGGCCCTTCCCTGCTTGCACGCTCTCTCTCAAAGAAATAAATAAAATCTTTTTGTTTTAAGACTTTATTTATTTATTTGTCAGAGAGAGAGTGAGAGTGTGAGCACAAGCAGGGAGAGCGGCAGGCAGAGAGAGAAGCAGGCTCCCTGCCAAGCAAGGAGCCCAATGCAGGACTCGATCCCAGGACCCCAGGACCATGACCTGAGCTGAAGGTAGACACTTAACCGACTGAGCCACCCAGGCGTCCCAGAAATAAATAAAATCTTAAAAAAAATTATATCGAAATCATTTTGCCAACTTAGCTTCACCCTCTTTGCCCTTGATGTGGAATATTCCATGACAGGTCCGTGAGATCCCTCAGCAGTCACTCAAAGATGGGGCAGGTCAGGGTGTCACCTGAGCCGCTTTCCTGCAGTTTCAGGGCCTGCGAGCAGAAGAGTCGACAGTTCTGTGTGCACTTGGCACGAAGCTTCCTCTCAAATACAGCCCAAGACTGGAGGGGTTCTTCTTGCTGATTGTTACTTGTTTCACTTTCCTGGTCAAGGAAGAGAATTTAAAACTGACCAGAAGATGTAAAGTGATCCATATTCTGTAGAAATGTTGAAACAAAAATCTCTTCTTGGTTCTTTTCTAGTCTACCTTTTTTTTTTTTTTTGCACCCAAGACAGAAGATTCATCTTTTTTATTTTTAGTGCTTGTTCTTAATAAGAGATCACCTCTGACTTTAATGTAGTTGAATAGTATCTGGTATGAAGATTCACAAAAGAAAAGTATCCACAGTTTGCCTAGTGGAGAGGCATTTAACAAAACTGAGTGGGATTTAGAATAGTGATTATATTTTTAGAGCTGGAAGAGTCGTCAGAGGCATCTAGACCAGCGTCCTCAACCCTGTCTTTGTATCAATGAAGTTAATGAGCCCGAAGTTTAAATGGCTAGTCCAGGTGACCAAGCTGTGGTAGCAGTGCCGGGACCAGACCAGAATTTCTTCTTGACTTCTGCCTTTTTTGTTCTAACCATGCTGCTTTAAAGAGGTTTATCAACCTGCTTTATTTTTCCACTTTATATTTTTGGTTTTGTGTTTTTGTTTGTTTTAAATGAACATACAATTAAAGCCGACTCAAGGATTGGCACCAGACCTAGATTTTAAGCTCTCATGGCTAAGATCTATAGAAGAAATGCTTAGAACTTAGAAATTCATATATTATTAATTCATGAATTATTCAGAATTCATTCATTTCCTTTTTTATAGAGAGATGCTGTTCTAAGTGTTTTTGAAATTCTTGCTCTTGCCCAAAGATAGAAGGGCATACTTAATCTCTGAACATAAAGGGGCCATCCACTCATACCCTTGAAAGCTTACAGAGTCTCTGAGAATTCAATTCTGATTAGGGCTAGCTTGGGAGTTACTCTAGTTCAGACAGCCAGGAACTACCCACCGTGGAATTTGCCCTTTCGGGAGGGATAATTCTGGAGTAGGCTTAACTTGTTACCTGCAGACCTGAGAGCCCTGAACTGGAAGATTTGAGACCAGGAATGTAACCATCAGCTTATCCCGAGGAGAGGCCACCAGTGACAGCTTGGAAGGTCTGGGATCCTGGGGTTTGGGCATTGCCATGACAGTAAGTTCTGGAGAAAGTTTGAAGCAAGGGGCCTGGGGAGAGCCCTCTCTTCAGAGAAACATGGAAATGTGGGGAAAGGTATACTATATTGAATACTCACTCTTTCATTCCTCTAAATATATTTGGTAATTTTAAGCACACCAAAATATAGTAACTTATACCTTACTTTGTACATATAATTCTGCTTATTTGGAGATTTAAAATCGGGAGTTGGGGGGCGGGGAGATAGAGGAGAAAATGTTTATCAGGATTTTGCAGATAATCTCTAAGCCAGTGGTGGCCCTGTCTCAGAGGGAAAAGAGAGAGAATGGCTAGAGAAACACTTATACTGAGGAGTGTTGAACATTCATGCCCAGGGACTAACTTATATTACCATATCTGGATCTTAGAGAAATCTTTTTGGAGCATATAGATTGATGACAACATATTTTATTAAATGGGCTATATAATGTCCTAGTCCATCAATGAGTATATTGATTAGTATTGTGTTTTAGTAGGCTGTCATGTGTTTGTGACTCCTCCCTTTCCGGTGTAAGCTGGTGGGTGAGCAGAATGTCATTGCTCTTCATTCCACTTTCTAGCTCAAATAAACCTTGTATTTGCATATGATTTTAGGTTTCTCTTAAAAAGGGGGACGAAAGTAGCCAAAGCTAAAAACAGCCAGTTTTCCCCTTTGACTGGACTTGCTGGTCGCACAGATTGCCCAAGTGTGGTTCGACTAGCAGTTCACAGTCTTTTGTATTTCTGAATTTAATCTTGTCTCCCAAATGCTGTCATTTGAGATTGTTGTATAACCTCTGACTTATATAAGCCTCCGGGGCATGGTCTTGCTCTTTGGGGAAAAACAACAGAAAATAGTTTTTTGGTTTTTTTTTTTTTAAGACTGTTTGAGAGATAGAGAGAGAGCAGGAGTGGGCAGAGAGGGGCAGAGTGAGAATCAGATTTCCCAGCAAGCAGGGAGCCCAACTCGGGGCTCCGTCCCAGGATTCTGGAATCACGACCTGAGCCCAAGGCAGAGGCTTAACCAACTGAGCCACCCAAGTGTACTGACAATAGGAGACAGTTATAGTACTTACTATTTTTCATTTCCCCACATTTCAAGATGTCTATGCATAACTAAAAATTATATATCCTTTGAAAAGAAAGGGCCATGGTTTTGGATATTGATTTTTAATAATCAGTATTGGATTTAGTATGACTTCGTGTGAATAACTAAAAAGACCCACGTGAAGAGAGAATCCAAGAAACTCCTATTTTGTCATCTTAGAAAAGCTTTTCAGAGCAACAAGGAAAATTAGGGAAAGTTCTTACAACTATCCATCTTTCCTGTCCCTTGTAGGAAGCTATCCAGGTACTTGCCCATCTCAGGGTTAGGAGTAAGCGGGGCTGGCTTCTAGCTCCAGGGGCAAGAAGGGCAAGGAACTTGCTGGTGCCAAGTTGCAACAGAAGGTGGGGAAGAGATTCAGTGCATGGAACCCAAGATTGTAGGCACAAAGCAAGAATACAGGCCAAAGCTGAGACGTGACTACGGGGAAGAAACAAGACAGAGCAGTCAATTCAGGAGGTAGAGCCTATGAGTAGTCCCTGGGACAGGTGCCCCAGGGGAGATGGCATTTTTATGGACTATTCCAGCCCTCCTCCAAGCCCTGAAGAGTCCTAAGTGGGGAATCACAGTGGTGTGAATGGGAAAGGTTACAAAGGATTCTCTTGAAAGACGGAAACCCATCTTAAAAGAAGATAATGGAAAGACTCCCAAGATTGATTGTTAAAGCGGAGGAAGTAGCAGAACAGATTACATATTATGAGGCCATTACAAAATATGGGTGGATGCAGTTCTCAGGTACACAGAAAGTTATTTGAAATAGTACATACCAGATGGTCAATTGTAGTTGATGATAGGGGATATTTACTTCCTACATGGTCCATTTCTATATAGTATGAGTTTTTACACAGGCTTGTTATATCCACAATAGAATGTAAGCTCAGTGAGGCCAGGGACATCCTTTTCGCTTATCTACCATGGTACACAGAGTAGATAGTCAATAAATACTTGTTGAGTATTAGCTTTGTGCAGAGAAAATATTAGGAAGAGAGAGGGAGAAAAAGATGAGGCTCGGTAAGTACAGTGCCATGTACTTCAAAGTGGAGTTGCCTTGCAGCTCAGAGAGGCTTTTGAAGTGAGAAAAGCTAAATGTTCCATCAGACCAGGTCAAGCACGAACATCCAGTGTCCCACTATTTGTTGCTCTTGACTAGGTTGTTACCAGTCTTATTTCTAAAAAATAGAATACTTTCCACTCTAAGCCCCTTTCCTTGGCATTTCCTAGGAAGTTTTGAAATTTAGTACTCTATCAATACTCTTCTCTTTTTTAAAAATTTATTTTTTATTATTTTTGGGTATTTTATTATGGGGGGGTGGTGGGAGGACAGAAGGAGCGTGAGAGCGAGAATCTCAAGCAGGCTCCCCACTGATCACAGAGCCCCATGCAGGCCCTGAGATCATGACCCGAGCCAAAATCAAGAGTCGGACTCTCACCCGACTGAGCCACCCAGGCACCCAATACTGTTTTCTAAGGCTGTGCAGGAGGTCCAAGAATCTCTGGAAGTTACAAGGGACAAAGAGAGAAAACTCTTCCGAGGAACCGCTCTCAGAAAAAAGCCATTTTCTCTGGCAGTGGGTTGGTTGTGCTTTGGGGCCAGGGAATCTCGGCACAACCCACACCTCAGCCAAGAACTTGGAGGAGATCTCAGTTTGCTTGTCTTACCCATCTCTCCTAGTGAGTCTTGCCCTCTCTTTCCCCACCCTGCAGCCCTGGCCATTCTCCTTGTCTTTTTGGTAGTTGGAGAGGGAGCTCAGATCCCACAGTTCTGCTCCAAGGAAATCCCCTGGGCTAGAAAGGGTGTTGACTGCTTATGTATCATTTCTGGTGCTAGAGGGAGAACGGTGTGTTTGGTTGTTCTCTTTTGCGTTAGAATACAGTTTGCTGTGTGTCAGGAATAGTTGGCGGGAGAAAATCTGATCTTGGGAGACGGATCAGGCTTTGGGGCTTTACCCAGGCTGCTTCCCTGGCGCATGCCGCCCGCGCCGCGCTGAAAGTCAGCATGACTCGCTGAGAGCAGGTGCTGCTGCAGGTGCACAGAGGAACTGACATGGAATGGTCTTACTGAAACTGTAGAATGCAGGTTATGAAAACTGGACAGTGAGAGCTTCTAACTAAAATATGTTGGCTAGAGCTACTGTCAAATTATCTGGAAATTATTAAGTGGAGAAAATAAGTGGTAGAGCCATCATTCTATTTAGTAAGTTTAGCGTGTTTGTTTTCTGTCTCGGTGGAAAAATGCTTTTCATTCACGTTTGTGTAGCATTGCCTCTGAGCAGACATGATTTACTTCCGTTTCTGCCATGCTCACAATATTTATGGCACCTATAGGTTTTACTTGGTTGGCTTTATGTTAATTCACAATATATTCTGAGTTTATATTAATCATTGCAATGATTTAAAACTATAATATTCTGAGTTATAAATGTGGTAATAGAAGCAGGATAATTTTATACTTAAACCGGGCTTGGTTGTGACTTGAAAACCATGTTGACTTGGAGTGAAGTTTGTGACTTGAAAACCAGCTCTCGAGAAACTAGGCATCAGTGAATTTAAGGCAGTGGTTTACCTAATGTCTTCATATCCAGGTGATCAAAGAAGATAATTATATTGTATGGATAAATAAATTATGAAGTAACCCAAATTATTTGGGGCAGGGAGTCCACGTTAGAAACATTTTTATGTTGAGTACTGAGAGTTTATTCTAACAAAGCAGGGATTTCTAGTTAGACAGTTGGAAAGTTTCCTCCCTAGAATTTAGAAGGAACTACTATAAAACTTTGTGTTAAATTCTGAGTCAGTGCCCCCGCTGGCACGCAATGAATTGAGATTTCCAGCTAAGGGGGTTAGGGGTGGATTCCCTGAAGGGGAGGTGCTCCAAGGAAAAGGAACTATATTCTTTAAATGTTACTCACGCTATCATTTAGAAACCAGCTGTTTGAATCCTTTGACAGCTAGTGTGGGCATTCAGTCTTTGCAAATCTCTGAGACCTTTTTGCTAGCCAGCCAGGACTCTCAGGACTAGAACACGTTTTAGTTTCTCTTTTATGGGAAGAATGACAGCTCTTCTGTCTCATAAGGTACATTTCACCTCTCTTGGTAGAGTGTCGTCACAGATTGGACAAAGAAACACAGAATAATGAACTGGAAAAGACTGTCGCCCTTATTTTACTCCCCCCGCCCCAACCCCCTGCCCTGGAGCTGGTGTTAGAGACTGATGCCTACAGGAGCAGGGCAGGGCACAGGCACGAGGAGGGCAGGCCAGAGGTGCCATCATTTGCAGTCACTTCTGCACCTGGATCCTGGGAGTCTGGGAGCACATGCCCTTCCGGTGGGACAGCGAGTCGTCACCATGGGGATTGGCCAGCCTGGTGTTGCTAAATCTCCTGAGATTTTGAAGAGATGATATCCATGTCAAATCTCCCAGTTACAAAGTCGAGGAGGGTCAAACAAAACACGTTTCTGGGCCAGATTGACTTACCAGTTTGGAACCTCTGCACCTGACCCTTCCTGTTATTCTTGTATTTTGTTCCCTCCCACCCACTGGCCCCGCCAATCAGAACTTGACTCCTAGAGGAAGGACTTTTCTGTTAGGAAATATCTGGTAAATCCCATGAACTAATCTGCCGTGTATTAATGGGGCCTTTTTGCCTTCTCCTTTCCTTCAGTTCGTGGCATTCCTGGAAAACATGCACCTGTGGATGATGTCCCCCTACCCCAGTCAGAGACCACCCCCTCTCTAGTTGAATGCTCTCACCTGACTGTGAGGCTTTCAGAGCACTTAGAAGGAGAAAGGACAGCAAGCCTTGTGATGAGAAGGGTGGATTGGGTCTGATATTCCTCAAACCATACAGTACGGAGAGCTGCTTGGCCCTCCTGTGCCTAGGACTGGTGACTTCTTCCACACCAAGATCTTCCTCTACTGTGTCCTTAGAGCATAAGAACACCAGAATTTGGGACCTGGATGCTGGTTATTGAGACTTCACAGGCCAGCTGGCTTAGAATCTGACCTCCCAGCACCATCCCTTATGATGTGTGTATACCGCGAAGCCCCATGTCAGAACAATGTCTGCTCTCCCCTTTCCAGAGGGAGCCAGACCGGGGCAATAAATTGTAGCTCTAGAGTCTAGATTTAGAAAAAATATTGTTTTGCTAGGAACTGATGAATGGGAAGTAGTTGATACAGATTCAGGAAGTGAGGCATTCTCTACTCCAGAAGGTTAAATTCCCCCGTTTCTGGAGTGACCTAAAAAGTTTATAAAGTGAAAGAGTAGGACTTTCCTAAGGCTTTCAGATTATTCTGAAACTGACCGGTGACATGGGCAAATCTAAGAGTAACAGTGAACACTGAAAAGCCACGGAAAGCAGATTAATAGCTTCCTCTTTTGTTTTATTTATTTTTTAAGTTTTTATTTAAATTCCAGTTAGTTAACATTACAGTGTAGTATTAGTTTCAGGTGTACAACATAAAGATTCAACACATCCATACAGGACCCGGTACTCATCATTAGTGCACTCCTTGATCCCCATCACCTATTCAGCCCATCCCCCCAGGCCCCTTCCCTCTGATAACCAGCAGTTTGTTCTCTTATAGTTAAGAGTCTGATTCTTGGTTTACCCCTCTCTCATTCCCCCCCACTTTGCTCATTTGTTTTGTTTCTTAAATTCCGCATATGAGTGAAATCATTTGGTATATGTCTCTGATTTATTTTGCTTAGCGTAGTACTCTGTGGCTCCATCCATGTGGTTGCAAATGGCAAGATTTCATTCTTTTTGTGGCTGAGTAATATTCCATTGGGAAGATATACATATATATATACACACACACATACATACATACACACCACATCTTCTTTATCCATTCATCAGTCGACGGACACGTGGGCTGTTTCCATAATTTGGTTCTTGTAGGTAATGCTGCTGTAAACATCAGGATGCATATATCCCTTTGAATTAGTATTTTATTTATTTATTTATTTATTTTTAATTTTTTTTTTTTTAAGGATTTTATTTATTTATTTGACAGAGAGACACAGCGAACAGCAAGAGAGGGAACACAAGCAGGGGGAGTGGGAGAGGGAGAAGCAGGCTTCCCGCTGAGCAAGGAGCCCGATGCGAGGCTCGATCCCAGGACCCCGGGATCATGACCTGAGCTGAAGGCAGACGCTTAACGGCTGAGCCACCCAGGCACCCCATGAATTAGTATTTTTTTATTCTCTGGGTAAATACCTAGTAGTGCAGTTGCTGGGTCATAGGGCAGTTCCATTTTTAACTTTTGAGGAACCTCCATGCTGTTCTCCAGAGTGGCTGCGGCAGTTCATCTTCCCACCAACAGTGCAAGACACTTCCCCTCTCTCTGCCTCCTTGCCAACACCTATTGTTTCTTGTATTTTGATTTTAGCCCTTCTGACTGGTAGGAGGTGATATGTCGTTGTAGCCTTGTCTTTTTAAATAACTTTTCTCCCAACTATAAAATAATAAAATGTTAAAAATAAGTTCTACATGTTGATTGTATCCAATTTTGAAGATCAAGAAAAGATAACCACTATCTTATATATCCTGTTAGTTTTTTTTCTTTTGCATATTCTTTTTACAAATGGAGCTCATATATGTATGTTTTATAACTTGTCTTTTTCACTGACTATATCATGAACATCTCCCATGTCATCAAATACTCTTCCTTAATGGTTTCTTAATGTTGTTGTCTTAATGGTTGTCTGTCAGACACGTGAATATACAATTAGCCAGTCTAATGTTGACTATTTAAGTGTTTCTGATTTCTTTCTTATTAGAAATAATGCTGCAACAAGCACACTGTTACATAAGTCTTTCTGTATGTCTCCAGTTCCCTGAATGAGTGTCAGTTAGTGGGATGCTGCATCAACAGATATGAACATTTTAAAGACTTTTGATACAAATTATGAAATCTGACCACATCCTTTAAGGACCTTATTAATAATACTAGTCATAGTACTCATAGCTTTATTCTTGAAGGGTTTCAAGAAGTCAGTTTCCCTATCTTCCTATATAACCAGTTATGTGAATGCCTCTAGGATTCCTTTTCTCTTGTTGCATTCTTGATGAAAATGAATGTGTTTACCTTTTGTGTTTGACAGATTAGGGAGCAGAGATATAAGGTACTTTTGTCATATGGTCGTACTTAGTAATCATCAAGCTTTTGTTTATTTTTTGATATATGTGCCTAGTAAGCAATTGTAGTGACCACAGGGAGACCTGAGGCAGCTTCATTTCACTGTTTCCAAAGATGTGGTCTGTAGAACATGCTGGAGCCGCTTGGGTTAGTGTAAGCCTTACTGGAGATGAGATGCATTTGGGTTTTTATGTGCATGTCCCATGCTGCTCGTCCTACCAGTGAGAATGACCTGGAAAGGGGGAAGGGAGGGAGTTGGTGGAGAGGGTAAATACCATTTCTTCTGGGGACAGAGCTTTAATGCATGAGCTCAGTGTTCTGCATAGACAGCTGTGTGGTCCTAAACAAGTCTTGTCTTGTATGATTAATGTATACCAGGGGATCTCCTAATGGAATTAGGTCCTTACCAAGATGAAGCCGCTGCTCTTCATTCATTCTTTTCATGTACACCTGCCTTCTTGATAAGCAGACGTCCATTTGCCCCTGTCTCCTTTAGCCACTATTAAACTAATAATCTGACGGTCTGCTGTAGGTAGAGCTGACCCTGTTCTTAGCACTGGGGAGATGGACAGAGAGTGAGGTTAGAGACAGAGGCCTGTAAGGATTGGAAGAAACTTCAGAAATACAGTTCCAGCTTCTAATTTTATAGCACAGTCAGTCCCTGGCTTCAAAGAATGTATAGTGTTTGTAGAAATAAGATACATACACAGGAAAAGATTAAAAACCAAAACAAATTTAAAAATAGCCCAGGGCAGTGGTTTAGTGCCAAACAAGAAGCACCAACAGTAAGGGCTTTCAGATTTCAGAGGAAGAGAAAACTCTGGGCCCTGGAGATCAGCACTTGATGGTGGAGAGTTTGTTTAGTTTTTGTTTTTCTTTTTTAACTGGGCCTTGAAGAGTGCAATTTGAAAATTGGAGGCCATTCCTCCCCCACAGGGTGGTATAATTAAAGGCAGAAGATGTCTGGAAACAAGGAGTAGGTAATTTTGGCTGGTTTGTTAGAAGCATCCATCTTTCAGTCTCTTGGCTGTATAATTTGGAGATGATCTCCAAAGCCCCTTTTCTTACAGAGCAAGCAGTGTTGTAAGTTGCATTTTTTTTTAAGATTTTATTTATTTATTTGAGAGAGAGAGAACAGAGGAAGAGTAAGAGGGAGAAGCAGACTCCCTGCTGAGCAAGGAGCCCGATGTAGGACTCGATCCCAGGACCCTGGGATCTTGACCTGAGCCGAAGGCAGATGTTTAACCAAGTGAGCCACCTAGGTGTCCCAAGTTGTATTTTTTTTTTTAAAGATTTTATTTATTTATTTGACAGAGAGAGAGATCACAAGTAGGCAGAGAGGCAGGCAGAGAGAGAGGGGGAAGCAGACTCCCTGCTGAGCAGAGAGCCCGACACGGGGCTCGATCCCAGGACCCCAAAATCATGACCTGAACCGAAGGCAGAGACTTAACCCACTGAGCCACCCAGGCGCCCCAAGTTGTATTTTTTTTAATTGAAGTGTAGTTGACATTAATCTCAGGTGTACTACATAGTGATTCAACAATTATATACATTATGAAATGCTTACTGTGGTAAGTGTATTGTGATATTATTGACTATATCCCCTATGCTATACTTTTTATCCCCATGACTTATTTATTTTATAACTGGAAGCGTGTACCTCTTAATCACCCTTCACCTATTTCACCCTCCCTCTCCCCTTTGGCAACCATCAGTTTGTTCTCTGTATTAAGAGTCTGTTTTTCTCTTTTTTGTTTGTTTGTTTGTTCATTTGTTTTTTTAGATTCCACATATAAGTGAAATCATGTGGTATTTGTCTGTCTGGCTTACTTTACTTAGCATAATACCTTCTAGGTCTATCCATGTTGTCACGAATGGCAAGATCTCATTCTTTTTTTTTTTTTTTTTTATGGCTGGTCGATATTCCATTGTGTATATATATACTGACTACATCTTTATACTTTATCGATAGACATTTAGGTTGCTTCCATATCTTGGCTATTGTAAATAGCACTGCAGTAAACATAGGGTGCATATATCTTTTCAAATTAGTGTTTTCGTTTTCTTCAGATGAATACTCGAAGTGGAATTACTAGATCGTACGGTACTTCTGTTGTTAGTTTTTTGAGGAGCCTCCATACTGTTTTCCAGAGTGGCTCCACCAATTTAAGCTCCCAGCAACAGTGCCTGAGCGTTCCCTGTTCTCTGCATCATTGCTGACGCTCGTTATTTCCAGTTCTGTGTTGTCTTGCAGAGCTATAGCCTCTCTGTCACTAGCTCTTTAGGGTTCAGAGATAACCAGCAGAGCCAAGGCTCCTCGTCTTTCTGATGGGTTCATGGGGTCAAACCAGCAGCCCTAGAAATATACACTTAGGTAGTTTTCTGGAATGGGTGTAGAGCGTGACTCATAGAGTATTTGGGGAACCTAGTCATCCCTAGGTAAAGTCCTGGCTGAAAAAAAGATCTCCTTTTTTGCAGGACTTACTTCCTAGGGAAATTTACTGCCCCAAAGCCTAAAAGTTCTCTGAGCTGTCAGCCAAGCCTCCTAAAGCCTCAGGGTTTCTAAAACCCTGAAGTTATTGGCAATACCCATTGGAGACTTTTACACTTTCAGTGAAGTCATAGTACTGTGGGCTGTAATTCAAGTAATTCACAGAAGATACAGATTACAGACATTTAGACACAAATATCTCCCTACCTTTTCAGATACTTAAAACAATACCCCTTTCAACTAAAAGCTGACACTTGAATACTGTACTTTGTTTTACTACCAGGCGTATGTACTTCAGGATACTCAGAGATATTTTTCCTCCTTAGCTCGCCAGGAAGACTACTGTTTGAGCTTCATTCTTTTGGTCAGCTAGGAGATTACCCCTTATTAAAATATAAAGCTTTCTCCTTAATATTAAATAATTATCAAACATTCATATGATAGCTTACCCTAGTTGAGTAGGATGAGGGAGAAGATGAGATAGAGTTCGGGTTTGGAGCAGGTAAGAGGGATCCTCACCTTGGCCGTTAATTGGGTTTTGAAGGCTGCCTGCCCATCGGAGTGACGCCCTGAAGAAGGGCTGCTCTGAATGAGCCCACCTCCTGCTGTGAGTGAGGCAGTCTGCTGGGGGTCAGAGGTCGCTTCACAGATTACAAGTTGGGTGCTGTCTTTTAAAATTATTTTTAAAAGTGGCCAGGCAAGGTGTCTGGACCTAATAGGTAACATTTTGGGTTGGTTAGAACCTTGACTTGTCTAATTGGGCACAAGTGGACGTATTTGTTAGGCACACTGCCTCCAGCTTTGCCAGGGGCCCTGTCTGCATCCCAAGTGGTAAAAGCATTGGGCGGACTTTGTGAGGGTGCAAACTGGGCCGCAGGAGTTTGGGCAAGCAGGAAGTGCATTGACTTCCTGCATGAGCCTTACCAAAGTTTGTTAAGATCTGTCTGGCCCAATTTCTTTTCTTCTTTTCTTTTCTTTTCTTTTCTTTTCTTTTCTTTTCTTTTCTTTTCTTTTCTTTTCTTTTTTTCTTTCGGATGAGATTGCAGTTCTTCTGGAATAAAGTTCCAGATTAAAGTTCCAGATTTTATCTTAATCTTTTGTGTAGGGAAGAGAGTAGGATTTAGCTCTGATAAAAGCAGTCGGAGCTTGTGGATGCATTTTCTTTCCTCCTTCCTTTTTTATTTACAGAATCTGTTTTAAGGGTTATAAACTGTTACACGTCTGCCTCATTTTCTTCCTGACCACTCTCTTCTAATTCAGATTATGGCTATTGACATTTTCATAAAATCACATGAATACATTTGAAGATTTTGCATTAACCTCTAACACCATTTAATCAGTACTTCTTGATGCTTCACACCAATAAATTATATAGCTGCATTTTATCTAGGAAGTATTGACCTCCAGCACCAAAGGGTTAAGTATACCATTAAGACAAGTAGTAGTTGTTTGTCTAATAAATGTCCCTGGCACTTTGGCTTGGTTCAGTTCAATTTACTAATTCACATAATTTTTTTTTAAAACTTGTGTACATTTTTCTGTTGAGCATATGCAAAAATTGAAATATATCTTAGAAAATAGGATTGTATAGTACATCCATACAGTGGAATTTTATGCAGCAATTAAATCATTTATGAAAATTTTCCAGGGGCGTCTGGCTGGCTCAGTCGGTAGAGCAAGCTGCTCTTGATCTCAGGGTTGTGAGTTCAAGCCCCAGTTGGGCATGGAGCCTACTTAAGAAAACAAAACAAGGGGCGCCTGGGTGGCTCAATGAGTTAAAGCCTCTGCCTTCGGCTCAGGTCATGATCTCAGGGTCCTGGGATTGAGCCCCGCATCAGGCTCTCTGCTCAGCGGGAAGCCTGCTTCCCCCTCTCCCTCTGCCTGCCTCTCTGCCTACTTATGATCTCTCTCCTGTCAAATAAATAAATAAAATCTTAAAAAAAAAAAAAAGCAAAACAACAATTTCTGATGGTGTGGAAAGGTGCATACGATATGCAAACTACATATATGGTACTCTCTCACCAATATTAAAAAATATTGATATGTATGAAGAAAGAGTAAGAAGACACATGCAGAACAGAAGTAAACCAAATGTGGAGTGCTTCCATCTGGATGAGAGGATTAAGAATTACTGACATTTATATTCTGTATTTTTACTTTTCTGTTGTTGTATGCAGTGTTTAACCTGGACTCCATGTCACTTTTGCAATGGAAAATAGATCTAATAAGGGATTATAAATCATTTTACCACCTACCTCAGTAAAGATTTAAAATGTAGTGAACATTCAAGGTTAGATTAATGCTTTCTCTGAGAGACAATACATAATTGCCCCTTAATACGTTTTTAAAATTCCTGAGAGTTTTCCATTTAGCACTTGAAGTTATCTTGTGTGTCACCACGCAGTGTTCCCCCAGTTTCTTCAACTGGGAATGCTGGTGTTAGCTCACAGGTCTGCCGCAGCTATTCGGAGAACAGTAACTCAGAGTCTTACAAAATTAATGGCAGTTATGAAAATCCTGAAGCGTTTTAATTTTACTTCTCTGTCTTGTGAAATTAGGTTATTTTATTTTAAAAATAAAACTTTTTATGAAGTATAACACACATTCACGAAAGGGCACAAATCTGAGGAATTTTCATAATCTTGGTAACCACGTCATTCTATTTTTGTTGTATTGTCTTTGACAGAATTTCGTAATTCTACGTAAGAAAATATATTTTTGTTCATGGTTCTGCGGTCTCCAGAAGATACACTCAAGATACTTTGTACTTTTTGTTCTCATAAGTGCATTAAGTCTGAGTTTTTACATTTTTCAAGGAGCTCTAAAGTTTCATTCAGAATATTGTCATTTTTCTTAGTTCAGGGTAGGAAGATTGGCCCTTGCAGATTAAAGGTACACAATAATAACTGCAAAATTATTGCCATCTGGCCTCTGCAGATTTCATTTTTCTTTCATTCCCATTTGCGGCAGCGCTTTGCCCCAATCAGCTGGTTGTGCGGAACTTGATTCCTGGGCCTCTCTGCATATGATACAGCTTAGGTTGCTAATCTGAAGAAGCAGATCAGCAGCCGGCCGTAAGTATGTCAGGCCTAGAAACCCTAGACCAAGCCAGGAGGAACTTTAGAGGTCATTAGCCTACAATGGGGAAACGGAGTCCTGGAAGGTTACGTGCCTTGCCCAGGGTCACGGACTTGGCACCAGAGCTGAGTCCAGAATCCTGGTCCTAAGCCCCATGCTAAGCCCCTATTCTCTTCTTAAAATTCACCCTTTCTACTAAAAATGCAATCCTCAGACTGTGAAACCAACTTCTCCAGAAAGATAAATAACCTAACAGGTTTTTCAGCCCAGCTTCTTAACGGGGATAACCTGACAGCATCGACCTGTTTTGGAAGCTATCCCTTGGGTTACTTTGGGTGAACGAGGGGTGGTGTGGGGATGGTATAAATGCCAGTCTGTAATTGTTTAGAGTAGTTCTGGGAGCACGGTCAACTGGAAACCCTGGCAATAGGGAAAGTGTGGCGTGATGTCGACTTGTGACCCTTCCCTGGGGAGTGAGCTATGTCAGGAGACGAGGCTGTGCTTCTGGAAAACCGGGTCTCTCCTCTGTTCTTGGACACTGGACAGGGGGACAGGCTACGGTGCCTGGGAGATGACCATCGCTGTATTATGACTTTCTGTTTTTGAGATTTTGTTTCAGCTGACTAAAGGTAGATAGGTAGATAAAGCCGCTCTTTGATTTTCCAAGGGAGGCCAGACAACATATATTTAGTAAGTGTTGTTCACTGTGGTGGGCCCTGGGTGCTTGATGTTTAATAAAACACGTCTGTAAGGACTTAAGTCTATGGGGCTGGCAGTTCCAAGGAGAGGTCACCACTGCCCTCCAGAAATCTCGGTTCCGTTGGTATGTTGGATTCGCGACATGCATAAGGGTCTCATCAGAGCAGACTGACTTTTGCCTGCCTGTTAGGTCATCAGAAAGCACACCTCCTCCGGCCCGCCCGCCGCCATCCTTGACCTTCAGTGTTCTCCACAGTCCCATCCACCAGACCCATTCTACCCTTTCTCACTCTGTTCCCAGAGTACGTGGCTTCCTCAGAGGCCAGACTGATTGTTCCGTCCCCAGATACTTATGGCTGTCCTTACTTTTGAGCTTTTGAGCGTGTTTTCCCCTCGTTGAGAATGGCCCCTCCTCCCCTTCTCCTTCAAATCCTGCCCAGCCTTCGAGGCCCCAACCTAATTCCCACCTTCTCTTGTCAGAACTCCTGTGGCACTTCTCCCCATCCCCCGCTATGGATAACCTAGCCACGGCTCAGCCTGCTGGAGAAGAGGGTGGGCTCTGGGGCCCGTGTCACTGGGGGCTGGAGCCTTTCCTGAATCTAGACCTCTTCATCTGTAAGAGTGGGAATAGCAAATTGTCCTTGGCCTATGGTTGTGCCGACTAAACGAGCTCATGCCAGTAAAGCCTGTGGAACAAACAGTGCGTAGCACTTAAATTCTCATTAAGTATCAGTTATTCCTTCTCACATGTATTTAATCCAGCCTTCCTTGTGCTGCTGTCTCACCACTTAAGATCGTCACTTGTTGGCCTCTAGTGAAATTGTAAAGCCCTCTGATGAAGAGAGTCTGGATTTTATCTTTCTGTTGGCCCTTTTCAGGCCTACCTGTGCATAGAATACCTCCCCAAAACATATCACTTAAAATGAAGCTGTCACTATATTCAAATAAAATAGATGGAACAGAGGTTAAGGAACTGAAGAGAAAAAAAGATAGGCTTCAGTTCACAGATGGAATTTTCTTACGATTCTCAGAGCACGTCATTTGTTCCTGTTTGCACTGTTGTTGAGTCGAACGAGCTCTTCTGTCACAATCACTGGAAGTGTGACCATCGTGTAGCAAGGATGCTAGCAATTTCAGAGATTGCCTTAGACACTCTTCTTCTCTCGGCCCATGAGGGAAGGGAATCCGAGAGGGTAAATTCTGGTGTATCAGAATCACCTTAGAGCCAGTGGGGCGTGAGCTGGCCGTTACTGATACATCTCCCTTGCTGGGGGGTGGGGGGCAGGGAGCAGGGGCATAGGAAATTCACCAGTGTGTGTGTGGGGGGGGTGGGGGGGACCCAAGCCTTCAGCCACGCTCTCTCCGCCTTTCCTTCCTCTTTTATTGGCAGCTCAGGAATTCTCAAGCACCTGGGCTGTCCATGCTCACAGCATGCGGAGGAAAGCAGGTTACTCTCTGGCGGTGCGAAGGGGTGGGCGCCCAGGCAGAAGGAAGCACGCAGTGAAAAGCCAGTTGCAGACGGGAATTGTGATGTTGGCAGGAGCTGCCAGGGGGTCTTCTGTCGCACCCCCTCCCAGCCCAGCCCCAGGAAGTCTGGGACTTTGGCCAGGGTCTCCCACCGAGCCCCGTGGGTGTCCTTTCCCTGATGAAAATGCCACATTTCTCCTCCTAGGCTGGAACAAGACATTAAAAAGTTAAAGGCTGACCTGCAGGCCAGCAGACAAGTGGAACAGGAGCTCCGCAGTCAGATCAGCTCCCTGTCCAGCACCGAGCGGGGGATCCGCTCCGAGATGGGCCAGCTCCGGCAGGAAAACGAGCTGCTGCAGAACAAGTACGTGCGCCGGGGGCCTTGGTCGCCAGCCAAGCAGCCTCACTGTTCCTGTGGTTTCCAGGGGTTGGAGCAAGAGAGGTGTGATGACAAGGGGCAGCCGGGGTGTTAATGAAATGTTTAAAATATTTAACGTAGTACCAGATATTCAACATGTTACAAAATCTACAAAAACTTGTTTCATGCCAACAGAACAGTATATTAATGTTACTGTTCTTTAATAAGTTCTCTTAATTTAAAATAGTCATTGAGCTTTTGTGATACTATGAGTAAAACTGACGAGAAGTCGTTCTGCCACAATTTGAAAATCCTGCTCCTTTGAACGAAAGTTTCCAGAGGAACAATTTGCTTTGATATCTGGAACTAAAAAATGACATTGAACTTTGATTTTATTTGAAGAGGCAAGCAAAAAAACCAGCTCTTCTGTGTGAATTTGTTTATGCTTCCCATCGATTCATCCTGGAATTACTTCTTGACTCAGTATCGATCTGTCCTTGTTTTTTTAATCTCTCAGCAATGCATGCCTGGGGTAATGATTACTATGATAGGCTCTGGGCTTGCCCCATTGAAAGAGGAGTCCTTCGACATTCTGGAGGAACATAACTCAAAGCTAGAGCCTTTTAAGCACATAACTTCTCCATTGCTTCTGACCCATATACGTGATGGCTCTCGCGCTGATCGAGAGCATCTCACCTTACACTGATACACTGAGATAAACTCAGCTTGTACCGATATGGAACGCTGGGGGCGGTAGTAGGCAGGGAAGGGAATATGGCTGAAATCTCTACCTGAAATTAAGCACCCTGTGACTCTAACTCCGGGGTCTGTTTTGGGATACATCTGTTTTGGGAGAAAACATCTCACAGCTGGAAAAGGAAAGGCCGCAATAGGGCCGCAGCATAACCGTATTCAGGCAAAGAAAAACTTTCCCCCTTTACCTCGGCTTCCGTGGGGCTGGTTCCATCGGTACTTCTTTGATCAACTAAAGTTCTCTCAAGGTGCTTTGGGGCAAAACTAGAATTAGTTGTACAGCTGCATTTCCCTCTGATAGAAACTTGTTTTATCCCTTTTTCTGGATTGCCTTCTGTAGATCGCTTCCCATAGTAGGGCAAGGGCTGAGTCTTATTCTGTATCTTGTTAGGCAGCTCTTGTTAAAGAATAATGACAGTATGTTTTTCCCGGGCACTCTGGAAGCTGACATTTGTGATTTACTGTTCAAAAGAGGAGCCATATTTCTCCAGGGTTTCTAGTGGGCATTTCTAACAATGAAACTCTGTATGATAATCGTTTCCATATAGATTACATAATGCTGTGCAAATGAAGCAAAAAGACAAACAAAATATCAGCCAGTTGGAGAAAAAGCTAAAAGCTGAGCAGGAAGCCCGAAGTTTTGTAGAAAAGCAATTAATGGAGGAGAAAAAAAGGAAGAAGTTGGAAGAAGCTACTGCTGCCCGGGCCGTTGCATTTGCTGCCGCGTCTAGGTATGTCCATGCCGCTTCCCCTACTCCCCCGACAATCGACCCCCCCCGCCCCGTGCCCCCCTGCGCTGCATCCGAGGTGGGTCTGCCTTGCACCAAGACTGGCATGAGAGGTTGAGGCCTCGGGCAGGGCTGAAATAGAACCATCACGCACTGAGAGGTTGCCACCAAGTGCTGTTTCCTGAGCTGGCTTTCACAGTCTTGTAACAGCTTTGTCCCTCAGCGACTCATCTAGGGAGCGGGACGAGGACATCACCATGCCCCCCACACCCAGGAGGCAAAGTGCTGCTCCTAAAAGGATTTCCGGTCACTTTCTGTGTGGCCAACAACTACTAAACACTTGGAGAGATTCCAGTCTGGAATTTCATTCCCTTTCTAGAACTGTTGTTACTCTCTACGCTCAGGTGTATGTGTTTCTGAAGTTTTTATCTTAAAATAGAAGAAAGGAAAATCTTGGTTGTCTAAGTCCTTTGTACTGACTGACTGCTCCCGTCTTTGTTGGATGTCAGCAAACTGTCACATGAGCTGAAAAGGATGGGAAAAAAAAACAAACCATAAGTCACTATTAGATAACCATTGAATTTGTGGAGTGTTGGGAATTGGGGATTACTTCTATACCATTGAAAAGTATGCAAGTATTTCCAGAAACTGAATTCCAGCAAGGAGGGAAGATCCTTAAGAGCCTTTTGGCGGGGAGGGGAGGGGGCTTCTATTTCACTTTATGGGTTTTTCTTTTCTTGGTTTTTTTTTGACTAGTGAAGTCCATCTGTGTGGTGGGGGTCAGTTATGGGTTTACAGTTGCAGAGTGAGGGTACATTATTATTGATTTCATTTTAAATTTTTATCATAATTTGTATCGATACAATTCTACTGTAATTCTTCCTTAAGGTTTTCTTTTTTGTATGTGACATGTCAGAAGCCTTCTTTTGGGTTCTGGCATTTGTAGAAGAATGGATGGATCATCATTTCACATTTAAGGAAAGAACAGCCAGAGAGAGCTCTTTCCTCCTCTGTGCTCCTGCTCCCCCCGCCGGCTCTGTGGTGCATGTGGCCGAGCTCACTTGGCCCATTGGCATCAGACAGACTCGACACTTCACTAGCCCGCCTGGGATGTGGGGGTTTTGTTTGTTCGTAAGCACAGATGTCTGTACAAAGCAGACGTTTCTGAAGCACTTACACTTGCAAGAGATTTTTCTGAACTCATCTAATGTGGCCTGTGCTGTCCTTAGTTCATCCAGCACCTCCTGCCCTGAAAACAAGTCCACTGAGGAGGTTATGACAGTTCCTTAACCGTACTGTTCAGTATCTTATGCCTGAGAATCAGTACATTGGTTTTAATCTCTTCCCTGACTCCCCTTTGCTTCCAGTGAAGCTTATTTGCTTTGGTCTTATCCTTTGATGGACCTCATTTACCATCACTTAGGTGGAGGCTGTTTATATTCTCAAATAAATCTCAAGGTGTAAGTCTCTCACTGGACCTTCCTTTTTGGTAGGCAGAGGACACCTACTTTCTCCATCTGGTTGTTTCTGAAACCTAAGTGGTTAGTTAGCTTTGGACTGGCTATTGCCGTCATGTTTTTTAGTTTGTTCTTCTTCCCGCCCTGAGAAGCAACCTAACGCTCTGGCAACTTCATGACTCAAGAAAGGTGAACTTTCCAAGGCATAGACCCTCAAAAGTGAAAATTATTTTAGCTCACTGCCCCCTGCTGGAGATAGTACACATCCAGTTCTCTCTTGCTCAGCTCAGGGGCACTGTCTCAGGTCATGTGGCCTGGGGGGAAGCTTGCTGCATTGGGAAGCTGGAAAACCTCAGTTCTTATCCCTGGAGTTCTGTGACCTAGCAGCTAGGTGAGGTTGGACTGGTATTATATCTGTGTAGTCTTAGTTTTCTTATCTGGAAAATGGGACAAGATATCCTACCCTTGCAAAGAAGGCGAAATGGTAAAGTACCTCATTTGGTGCCTGGTTCATATTAGATACCCAACTAATTATTTACATCATTATTGAAATTCTCATAGAACAGAGAATGAGCAGATTGAGCAAAAACCTAAAACCTGACAGACTCTGGAGTATAAGAGAAATATTAATCTTGCAGCATAAGTAAACCTCTAGTCTTATAAATCCCTTTCTTTCCTTCTCTTCCTTTCCAAAAGGGGGGAGTGCACCGAAACCTTACGGAATCGGATCAGAGAATTAGAAGCAGAGGGCAAGAAGCTCACGATGGACATGAAGGTGAAAGAAGACCAGATCAGAGAACTAGAACTGAAAGTTCAGGTATGGGGAGCACAAAAGATTTTCTCCTACTTGGGTTCTTCTGTGTTAGCTGTGTGCTCAGTGTTGCAATGTGGTGTTGGTGCCTTATTTTTTTAAAGATTTTATTTATTTATTTGACAGAGAGAGAGATCACAAGTAGGCAGAGAGGCAGGCAGGCAGAGAGAGAGAGGGGGAAGCAGGCTCCCTGCTGAGCAGAGAGCCTGACTTGGGGCTCCATCCCAGGCCTGAGATCATGGGCTGAGTTGAAGGCAGAGGCTTTAACCCACTGAGCCACCCAGGTGCCCCGAGATGGTGCCTTTTTGTTTTTTGAATATTTTATTTATTTGAGAGAGAGAGCACGAGTGCACAGAGGGAGAGGGAGAAGCAGATTCCCTGCTGAGCAGGGAGCCCAACGTGGGGCTCGATCCCAGGACCCCGAGATCATGACCTGAGCAGAAGGCAGACGCTTAACCCACTGAGCCACCCAGGCATGTCCAGGTGGTGCCTTTTGTTAATAGGCCAAATCCCATTGCATCTGAAAATCTCTGTATGACAAAAAGAAGCTCTAGCCTTGTCCAGCTCATTCAAGTCATATTTAATTAGCCAGATTCTAATACAACCAGAAATGTTGACAGTCTTTTGGCACGGTTTATACCAGAATTTGACCTACTGTAGATTCATTTCACTTTTTCAGATTATAGGCTAGATTATGTGCTTTGGAGATTTTGGACCTCTTCTTAGCCCTAATCCTCTATCCATTGCCAGGGAATTGACCGTTCTGAATGGCTCTCAGCCTTGTAGATTGCAGTTCTCAGCAGTGCATAATGGGGAAAGCTGCCAGCGCTATGGACTCAAGCAGTTTTCTGGGCAGTGTGTACTTTAGCCAGGTATTTGGACTTGGTTCTCCAAAGGGACATTTAAAAGTAATGTCATATACCGTGAAGTTACAGTAATTCGAATCATGTGGAACTGGTAGGAAATTGTGGGCAAGTCAGTGGCATAAGATAGATGCCCTAGAGACAGAGCCTAAAGTCTCCAGTAAAAATAGCAGCACAAATGGGTGGAAACAGTGAGGACTGGTCAGAAAAAGGCTTCGGAACAGTTAGATAACTAGAAAAAAAACACAAATTAGAAGTTCATCTCTTGGGGTGCCTGGGTGGCTCAGTTGGTTAAGTGTCTGCCTTCAGCTGAGGTCATGATCCCTGGGTCCTGGGATTGAGCCCCACGTTGGGCTCCCTGCTCAGCAGGGAGTCTGCTTCTCCCTCTCTCTTCTGCTCATGCTCTCTCGCTCTCTCTCCCTCTCAAATAAATAAATATATCTTAAAGAAAAAAAAAGCTCATCTCATAGTATACAAAAAGAAATTTCAGATGGAGTTGAATACAGGCAGAAAAGAGAAGCATTTTGTTTTAAACTAGAATTTGATCTTGAAACCAGGAAAGACTTTCTAAACAAAAATAATGGAAGAAATCATAAAGCAAAAAAAAAGAAAAGAAAAGAAAAAAATCAGTTGCAGAGTATAGATATTGCAACAAATACAAGAAATTAATATTCTTGATATGTAGGTAGCTCATAAAATTTGTTAAGTAAAGCTCTGATATTTGGAAAAATGGGTAAAGGATTTGAACAAATAAGTCACAGAAAAAAAATAAATGGCTGATAAGAATATAAGAATATATCCTCCTCAATCACCAAAGACCTGTAGATTGGCAGTAGGTATCATTTATCTCCTGTGAAATTTCTGTTTCTTTTTTTTTTAAATCGCAGTATATTTGGCACACAACGTTATATTAGTTGCAAGTGTAAGACATAGTAATTCCACAACTCTGTATGTCCTGCTGTGCTCCATGCAAGTGTAGCTACTAGCTGCCACATGTCACCGCACAGCACTATGATGTCCCAGCACCATTGACTCTATGCTCTATCCTGTACCTTTTATTCCCTCGACTTGTTTATTCTGTAACTGGAAGCCTGTACCTCCCATTCCTGCTCACCCGTTTTGCCCACCCCACCAGTTCTCTTACCTGTGGGTCTGTTTCTGCTTTTGTTTGTCCCTTTGTTTTGTTCTGTAGATTCCTCATATCAGTGAAATCATATATTTGTTTTTCTATGTCTGGCTTATTTCAGTTAGCATAGTATCTTCTGGGTCCATCCATGTTGTCACAAATGGCAAGATCTTACTCTTTTTTATGGCTAATATTCCGTGTGTGTGTGTGTGTACATCATCTTTATCCATTCGTCTCTCAGTGGACACTTAGGTTGCTTCCATATCTTAGTTATTGTAAATAATGCTACAATAAACATAGGGGTGCATATCTCTTTTGGAATTAGTGTTTTTGTTTTCTTTGGGTAAATACCCAGTAGTGGAATTACTGGATCATACAGTATTTCTCCTTTTAATTTTTTGAGGAGCCTCCGTGGCTGCATTCCCACCAGTAGTGCACAAGGGTCCCTTTTCTCCACACCCTCGCCAACACTTGTTATTTCTTGTCTTTTTGGTAATAGCTATTCTAACAGGTGTGAGATGATTTTGTGGTTTTGATTTGCGTTTTTCTGATTAGTGTTATTGAATATCTTTTCATGTGTTGGCCATTTTATGTCTTCTTTGGGAAAATGTCTATCCATATCCTCTGCCCATTTTTAATCAGATTATTTGATTTTTTGGTGTTGGGTTGTATAAGTTCCTTATATATGTTGGATATTAACCCTTTGTAGAATATATCATTTGCAAATATCTTCTTCCATTCAGTAGATGACCTTTCTGTTTTGCAAAAGTTTTTTTTATTTTGGTGTAGTCCCAGTAGCTTATTTTTGCTTTGTTTCCTTTATCTCTTGTGAAATTAGCAAAGACTTTTTAAATTATAATATCAGCCTGGGTGAGGATGAATGAAACAGGCCTCATAATTGCTGGTGGAGATATAACTTTCTGGAAAAGTTCATAAACTTTTTAAGTATTTCCCGTTTTACAACTCCTGCTTAAGATAAATATTTAAAAATCTCATCAATGATTGATATATGAAGATGTTCATCATAGTGGTATATAAATAAAAAAAAACCCAACCTTAACAAAGGGAGATTTGTTTCAGAAATTATGATACTTATAAGTAGGAATATTATACAACCATTAAAAATTACATTTCCAAAGAACAGTTGAGATTATTTTAATTTTTTAAAAACTGTATACAAAACTGCATATAGTATGATTTCATTTATGCTAAAAGATACACATGCTTATAAAATACTAAAGGGATATAAATATAAAGTTTTTCACAGTATCAGGATATTAAGTGATTTTCATTTTCTTCCTTGAACTTTAATATATTTCTAAATTCTCTGTAATATGTTTGGATTTCTGTCTTAAAATGAAAAAAATTGGGTGCCTGGGTGGCTCAGTCGGTTAAGCGTTTGCCTTCGGCTCAGGTCACGATCCTGGGGTCCTGGAATCGAGTCCCGCATCGGGCTCCCTGGGGAGTCTGCTTCTCACTCTGTCCCTCCTCCTACTCGTTCTCTCAATCTCCCTCTCTTTCTCTCTCAAATAAATAAAATATTTAAAAAAATAAAAAATAAAATGAAAAAATTAAAATACCTACATATATACACACATGTATATATAATATATATTAAAATACATATTGTAGGGACGCCTGGGTGGCTCAGTTGGTTAAGCAGCTGCCTTCGGCTCAGGTCATGATCCCAGAGTCCTGGGATCGAGTCCCGCATCGGGCTCCTTGCTCGGCGGGGAGCCTGTTTCTCCCTCTGCCTCTGCCTGCCTCTCTGCCTGTTTGTGCTTTCTCTCTCTCTCTTTCTCTGACAAATAAATAAATAAATAAAATCTAAAATACATATTGTATATTAAATATATATTAAATATATTACATCACATATTAAATAAATATATAATATGTTAGCTATTATATATAATATATATGAAATAAATATACGCAATATATATTAAATGTACATTAATATATAATATGTATTATATATATGCATATATGTGTGTGTGTCTATATATATATGGACTGCATTACCAGATGTTTTAAGTGGACTTATTCTGCGGTATGTCCTGCTAAAATAATGAACACTTTTATAAGTTTTATTTATTTATTTATTTTTTAAATAAGTTTTAGTACAGGTTGAGAGTAGAGTTTTGGCAAATTGGATTACAGCATTACAGCAACATTTGCAACTGGCAGCAAGGAAAAAGTTCTTTGTGGTCCTTCTGAATTAGGCTTGTAAGAAAGTATTTCTTTTGGAGACAGAGTCCATTGTTATTAGAAACAGCCCAACACAGTCAAATTTATCTACTAAAATATTTCCTTATGTCATGTCATCATATAAATACATCTTGCACTCCCTCTGAGTGATGAGGTCTTAACCCGTGGAACACCGGAATTCTGTATTCTAGGGGCCAGGTCAGTAATAGTGGGATTTTATTTGTGATTTCAGGCTAATTTGTAGACATCGATGCCCAAACTATCTTGTAACATCTTGCTGCTTTGATGATGTTGATAGGAGCTTCGGAAGTATAAGGAAAACGAGAAGGATACTGAGGTGTTAATGTCAGCCCTCTCGGCCATGCAAGATAAAACACAGCACCTGGAGAACAGTCTGAGTGCAGAGACGAGAATCAAGCTGGACCTGTTCTCTGCACTGGGGGACGCAAAGCGACAGCTCGAGATCGCCCAAGGTAGGAGAGCCCCGGGCCCCAGATGAAGTGCGAGGGCTGAGCGTGCACAGGGACGCAGGGAGCAGAGGTCCCTTAGAGCTCAGAACCACAGGTATTCAGTTTTCTTTTGAAGTGATTTGAGAAGTGCCCAACATTGACATCTAGGAATCATCACATTAATTTCATTCTGCAGACATATTTTGAGGTGAGAATATGTCAAGCGCAGGGCATCCGGAGAAGAGTATGAGTTTCTGTGCTCAAGGAGCTCACCGTGTCGTTGAAGAAAGAGCGAGCCGCAGAGCCGCCGAAAGGTGCTGTTGCCGCGGTGCGTGTAAGGTTGTGGGAACAGAGGGAGAGGCAGGACCAAGCCCAGGTGGGAGTTGGAGAGGGCTGTCTCCCAGCGGAGCTATGTCTGAGCTGGGTTTTGAACGATGAGCAGGGGTTAGCCCAGTGAAGAAGCAGCGTAGGGGTGAGGGGCAGAGAGGCATCGAAACAGAAGAAACTGCTCGGCCCAGGCCAGGGAAGCTAGGAGGGCCCGATGTGTTCCAAGCCATAGCTGGTTCTGTGTGGTTGCGAACTAGGGAGCGGAGGGAGCAGCCTCCGGGGAGCTGGCTGTTCACTCAGCGGGTATTTCCCGAGGCCTCCTGATTGCCAGGCACCGTGGGGCTCCCCGAGGGCCAGGCAGCCACAAGCAAGCACACAGCGGAGCAGGTGCTGATGGGTGCGGGGAAGGAAGCGGCGCGGTGGCAGGCGGGATGCGCGAGTGTGGCCCCAGAGGGCCGCAGGTTCCACATGGTGGTCTGGAAGATCCTTTGAATAGGGAGCTCTTGAGCAGAGGCTGAAAGCGAGAAAGCGAGTGAGCCGTGTCAGTCTGGGGGGGAGAAGGAGCACGCGGGGCAGCCGGTGGGGCTGCAGGTGGATTGATGGGCAGAGTTGTTGGAGTCAACAAGTCAAGACTGGCAAGAACCACATTCCGCCAGACTTTGTAGCCCATGGGAGGAGCTTTGGACTTTACTCTGAGTGACATGGAAAGCTTTGGAAAGTTTCTGAACAGAGGCATGACAGAGTCTGGTGAAAAGCAATTTCGATTTCGTCCAAGAAATTGATTAGCCAGCAATAGATTACTGAAAAAAACTTTTGAACAATTGGACTTAGTAGAAAAAGAATATTTTTTCTTTTTTTTTTTTTAAAGATTTTATTTATTTATTTGACAGAGAGAGAGATCACGAGTAGGCAGAGAGACAGGCAGAGAGAGAGGGGGAAGCAGGCTCCCTGCTGAGCAGAGAGCCCGATGCGGGGCTCGATCCCAGGACCCTGAGATCATGACCTGAGCCGAAGGCAGACGCTTTAACCCACGGAGCCACCCAGGTGCCCCAGAAAAGAATATTTCAACAGGTACCTAAAGAACATTCGAAGCATTGTACCAGAAGCTAAAGGGGAGACAAAGCTGAACAAGACGCAGTCTAGTGGAGGGATCTACTAGGGCAGTGGTGCTCAAACTTTTTGGTCTTAGGGACCCCTTTATGCTCTTAAAGTTATTGAGTACCCCAAGGAGATTTTTTTCAAGTGGGTTATATCTATCGGTATTTACCTCTTAGAAATTAAAACTTTAAAATGTGTATTAATTTATCTTTAAAATAACATAATAAACATATAACTTGTTAACATATTTTTATGAAAAATAGCTATATTTTCCAAAACCAAAAAAAATTGAGAAAAATGGCATTGTTTTACATTGAGCAGATCTCTTTAATTTCTGGCTCAATAGAAGATACTTCAATTCTCATCTCTGTTTCTACATTCAGTCTGTTGTAATTTTACTTGCATATTATTTTTGGAAGACTCCACTTATCCCCGGGAGGGAATGCATGTGAAGAAGTCAAATGATGTGTTAGTATTTTCACGAAGATGGTTTGGACCCTGCAGACCCTGTGAGAATTACTGCACTTAGGCAAGCCAAGCAGAAAGGCCTGCTGCCCTTAGGTAGAGGTAGAGGGCTTGAAAGGCCAGAGCAGAGATCAAGGGTGGCTTCATGAGGGAGGGGACATGGAGTGGGCCTTGAAGGATGAATTTGGAGAACAGAGAGTGGCAGGGAAGAACGTTGTTACGGAGGGTATCGTGTAAGCCAAGGCAAGAAATGCTGGGAATGTCCAGCTGAGCAGTCCAGTGGCCCGAGGAGGATGCGGGCGATGAGAACCATAAATGAAGCCATCCCAGAGAATGTGTTCCCGAGATTTTCAGGAGGAAGGGGGTGATGTGTTCTGGCCATCGTTTCGGAACGGCAATGTGAAAGGTGGGTTTGACGGTGAGATTGAGTGGACGCAGAGGGGCCCGTGAGGGAGTGGTCACTGTCTTTTGTCTAAGAGGTGAGGCGTGGGGGGCAGGGGGAGAGGATGGTCCAGGCAGGGAGTGAAGGAGAGTGGAGGTGCCCGAGGGGCGTGGGAGGATAAAGTTCCCGGGAGCAAAGGAAACAGAGCAGGACAGATTCGAAGGATGAGAAGAGAGAATGCGAGAGAATGCGTTTGGTTGGAGATGTTCTGATTTGGAGTGGCTTCCTGACAGCGCGTCGAAGGGGGAATTTGGGATCAAAACCCCAGAGAGAGGCCCAAACCCCGGGAAGGGGGCAGGAATATAGAAGTTGTGAGAAGCAAACGGAGCCGTAGGAGTGGCTCGGGACGGTGCAGCGGGTAGAGCAAGAAGAGAGCAGGCTGAGGGTCCGGCGGATTACTGCGGACTCAGGAGAAAGCATTTAAAAAGAAGGTTCCTGGGAATTCTGCTTTCAAGCTGAACTTCTGACCGTACACTGGCTTTTTTGCCCTTCTGGCTCAGCTTGCTGAGAAGTAGCCACCCTCCTCTGACTCGTTTCATTGACTTGGCTTTGCCCACTTGGAGGAGCTGGCCCCTGGAGAGGAGGTAGCCAGGGGGAGTTGGGCTCGCCAGCACAGCCCGTGCTTCCTTGTCAGCCCAGGAATTCCCGTAAAGCGACAAAAAAGCAAAGAGAACTGCCTTTTCCAAAGCTCTGGGAATGTTGGCACGTTGCTGATTAAAAAAATCAAACTTAAATCTGCCTGGAAAAAAGAAAGCTACGGTGGCGCACATATCAGCTGCTGTTAGGTATTTTAGTCATCTGAGGCTTATTTTGTCCAAAGGGAAGGAGGCTATCTGATGTGTACCTGAAGCCGAGGGGACAGGGGACACGAAGGGAGTCCGAGGGAGCAGTTCCTTTCTAGGCTCTGCTGCCTCCCCCACTACTTCCCTCCACTGTCAAGCTCAGAATATTCTAATAAGGATCCAGCTTTGTAATTCAAATCAAACCCCTTGTTGCTTTTCTGCTTCCTACTTTCAATATCATTTGCTTCATCCCAGTTCCAAAATGACTTTCATCTCTCCTACATCCTTTTTAAAAACGTGCCACCGTGGTCTCTTAACATTTCAGATCCGTTGCTGTTTTCTGTAGGACTCAAAATGAGTGCAACTCAAATGCAACCTCACTCTTTTTTTTGTAAGCATTTAAATTTCTGAAGGGCTAGTCCTAAGTGTTCTTCCCGAGTAGACCAGGGAACTTCAAAGCGTGATGGAAATTACACGGGCTTTGGAACACTGGCGCAGGGTTTAAATCTTGCTCTACCTCTTAATAACTGAATGACTTCTGGCAAGATCTATAACTTGCAGAGCCTCAGCTTTCTACTGGGTTGGGCACTAGGGATCTAGCGGTGAATAAAGATGGAAACACAGTTCCTGCCCTCACGGAGCTCACAGGCTACTGGAGAGATGATGGGTGCCAGTCATCCCCACATGAATAGTTACAAGAGACGGAAGGCCGTCCGAAGGAGTAAGGACTCTGGAGGAACTGCGTAGGCCCAGCTCCTGGCTCTGTCATTCAGCCTCTCTCTGCCTCAGTTTCCTCATCCATAAAATGGATGATGATGATGATGATAATTCCCATGTCATAGGGTCATTGTGCAATAAATGAGTCTAAGTACTTAGAATGGTACCTGGCGCATATGCGTTAGCTACTGTAATTATTATCCTTATTAGAAGAAAGTGACAAAAAGGCAAGTGTAGGGTGTGTTGAGAATCTATGAATTGGGGGGCAGGGTCGGGTCTGATTTAGAAGGGAGGGTCAGGGAAAGCCTTGTGAGGAAGTGGAAAGCTCGAGAGTGAACACAGAGAGCGCAGGAGAAGCATGGAAAGGGAATCGGCCTGAGGCAGGCAAGAGTTGGTGGGATCTAGAAGCTAAGAGAGAGTGTCCGGCCAGGGGCAGAGAGGGCCCGCGGGCTGAGGGGCACGAGGTCAAGAGGCAGGGGTGCAGGGGCGAGCACGCCGAGTCACGTGGGAGCCCCCAGGGCAGCCGCTGCAGAGCTTGTGTGTCTGCCGGCACAGCACCTGGGGGCGGAGGTGCGGGGACCGACTCCGCGGCCTCAGTGGTCCTGTGTGCCTGGGGGTGACACCCAGATACCCAGCCTCCCGAGGAAAACAGTCCAGGCCGAGAGACGCAGCCATAGTGCCAAACCCGCACCGCCTCCGGCTGCCGTGGGCCACCGCCGTGCTGAGGACGCAGCTCCTGGAAGTGACCTCTGTGCTTGTCACACCTACCCAGAGTCCCCTTCCAGAAACCTGCACAACCACGGCCCACAGGCCAGATGTGGCCTGCTGCCTGTCCTTGCACCAGGCATGGGCCAACAATGGTCTGTATATTTCTCCAGGTTAAAAAAAAACAAGAAAGAAAAGAAACAGCAAAGACAGTCTGTGGCTCACATTGCCTAAAATATTTACTATTTGGCCCTTAACGGGAAAAGTTCCTACCCTTACAGACCGGCAGAGCCGTAGCGGAATGCACCTGGGATTGGCCCGTGACAAGGACATTGCGTTAGAGGTGCCCTCCCTCCTCACTAATGGTGGGTCTTTGATCTTCCAGGACAAATTCTTCAGAAAGACCAGGAAATCAAGGACCTTAAACAGAAGATAGCCGAAGTCATGGCCGTCATGCCCAGCATAACGTACAGTGCCGCCGCCAGCCCCCTGAGCCCCGTTTCCCCCCACTACTCTTCCAAATTTGTGGAGACCAGCCCCTCTGGACTCGATCCCAATGCCTCTGTTTACCAGCCCCTGAAGAAATGAAGACCAGCTGTGGGTTTTGCCCAGCCATTTGGTTACCAGAACATCACAAAGGAGCGTCTCTGGCAGTCAAGATAAAAAAAAAAAAAAAAAAAAAAAAAAAAGTTTATATTGTATTTTGTGGGACTGTATATGTTGTCGTTTTTAAAAAGGGGGGGGAAGATAACATCCAAGTCTGATTAGAACTGCCCATCAGTTTTTCTTGTAAATTTTTAGAAGACCTCACAGAACTTTGCAGTTTATTTTTCTCGGCCAATACATTAAAACCACTCTTGGATTTCAAATAGCCAATTTTGCCTTTTATGTATTCTTACAGTTTCCTCTTGAAGAAAAAAAAAAAAAGCAAGGTTTTTGCTTCTCAATCCTTTCTCTTGGTTTTGTTCTTAAATAAGCAAGCAAAACCTGCACTTTGGATTCACATGGGATGCTAATGAAAACGTTTCCTTTGTAGAGTGGAAGGGTTCATAACCTCACACGGCTTTGATTGTATAGCTGCATTACAGAAGATGATTCTTGATATTACAGAAAACAAAAGCTGATTACCCCTCCAAGGACCAAACAAATTCCGGGAGTGTCACTTAAGCCGAGGGGAGCGAGGTGATGAGACTAGTTATGAGAGCGTCACCGGGGTTGTGTCTGAAACGTTCCTATTCCCCTCGGGTGTCCAGTCCTAGAAAACTGCTAGCAGTGCCTTGGGAAAAGACATTTCAAGAGGAAACTTGACGATTTTAGACTATTTTCCCCCTTTACCATCATCTGTCTTCTCTCTGTGTCGAGCTCACTGCGGATCCTGCTGTAAAGCGGCGGGTAGCGGGGGCTCGTCGTGCCCACCGCTGCTCCAGCCCATGTCCTTTCAGAGAGAGCGCCACGGTGTTCTGGACTCGGTGTTCTGGACTCGTCTGGAGGCAAGCACCTTGGGGCGGGGAGCCGGGCGGTGTCTGTGTGCCGGAGACTGCGATGACAGCGAACAGAAAGCTGCTGTTCTAAGTTTGGGTTGTTTTTTTTTTTTTCAATTTCATTTCATTTAACCGTGCTTGCTTTCTTCATCATCTTGTGTTTGATGATTTAAAAGGAACTTGACTATTCCTCAGCTCTTGTGCCAAGGAGTTTTTTTTTTGTTGGTGGTTTTTTTTTTTTTTTAAGAGTTTTAAACTCAAAACTCTGCGCAAAGATTTCAGTTTCAAGTGTGTATTAGACACTTGTAGAAAAGTGGCAACTTTTGGAAGTGTTTAAGAATCAGGGTGGGGGCGGGGGGAGGGGCTGGGAGAGGGAGGGGCAAAGCAAAATTGTATTGGGAAACTAGGAAAAATAAGAAACCAAATAGATGGGTTTACTTCCTTGTCATGGATTCTGGAAGGACATAGTTCTTCTCAAATTTCCTGTTAATTGGCATGTGCGTCATATTTAAAGCAGATTAAGTAGGACAAGCAAGTCAGCAAAATAGAAGTATTAAAAAGAATCATCCTTTTAATCACAGATCTTATTTTGGGGTTAAAAAAACTTCTAGCTTTAGCCAGGTGTGCATG